>JAQFVV010012425.1:3670417-4270417 GCA_028023455.1 Epiperipatus broadwayi | reverse complement strand
CAGAGTAATCAATGGATGCCAGAAGGCTTGTGCATAAAATCCTCATCCAGTACTACTCATCCAATATCCCCAGACTAGTTTCTAGTTTGTGGCCTTCATCAGTGAGGAACCTTGGATCTGAGAGCACTGCACCTAGATCTTAGGATCTAATGCAACTCTCCAGCAGCCACCTTTTATCTCTATTTAACTACAAAACTATGAGTCTTAAATTGAAAACACAATAATATTTTCATTCCAAGCTTATCAGCTTATATAGTCATATAGGTCTGAATTCAGTTCAGTACCCATACATTTTGGTGTCTTTGGTTCTTTAATAACCATAGCCACCACTATCCTATTAGGTAGAATGATCACCATTTCTCATGCTTGCTTATAACAGATTAAAAATCTAATAATAATCAAAAATATTACCATTCAATGTATACTCTACAACTTCTTTAAAATAATCATATTAACAATAATTATGGCAATAGCTAAAAGCTATTTATCTATAGAGGAGGTTAAGTTTAGACTATGAAGAAGCAGATGTGAACAGATTTTGTTAACAATTCAAACTAAAAAGGGTGTTCAAAAATTAATACTATCTTTATTGATCTAATCTCGGCTTATGAATTTTATTTAGAAAAATTGTCTTCTTATTAGTCCCTAAAATCTTTAAAGATAGAAACCATCAATTTAGTTGACAAAATATTTTCTGGTAGGAAAATTCAAATGACATTAAATGAGATTATAGTAGATAAAAAATGTACAGATTGATCTCCAACAAGGTTCAGTTTTTTCACTTACTTTATTTAATATATTCAGCAATGATCTTCTAAAAGGAGAATGCAAAAAAAAATCATCTGTACTGATTACATTGCTTTCACATCATAAAACAGATTTTTCCAAAACTAAAAACATAAATCTATTTCAAAAACTGTGAACTTATTTCTAACCTCACAAATACACTACGCTCAACTTTTCACTAAAAACAGGGAAACAACTCATAATCTGGTTATATATTTCTGTAACAATAGATTGAAATATAATATTACCCTGTGCTACTTAATTATAACCCTGGATTTGAATCTAACTTATTTTCATCATCTATCAAAGTTTAGATCTAAAATGATTTCTAGGAATAATTCTCTTGCAAAGCTAGCTGATACTACTTGGGATTGAGTTGCAAATGCTTCATGGATAGCATTCTTAACAAGAGTGCATTCTACTCGTATATATAGTATCTATGTTTGATTTTTAAAAATCCACTTTAAAGTATTGGATATTCAAATAAATATTACTATAAGAATTTTACTCTTCTGCAACAATTTCCTGCCCTTTCATATATTCCTCTATCAGATATCAGAAAAGAAGTTGTCTTACAGAAAATATGCAAATTTCCCCTCCATTTATATTTGCAATTCAAATTTGTAAGCATTATTCATATGCGTAATGAAGTGCTTTCTTTCTTCTTCACAACCTAAAACTGCATATACTTTCAGTGCAGCTCACCATAACTGACACATGGTTTATCGCTAAGCATAGAAATGTAATAAACAAAAGAGAAAACATCATCCAGCTGTCAAACAAATAGAGTATTTAAATGAACTAATTTAAATAAAAATGCAAGCATAATTACATTGCAGTATAAATAAAGTAGCAACAATTATTAATAAGAAGCTATGAATATGGTGAGACTTCACCAAAAGTACATTCAGCTTTAGATTATAAAGAAAAAAGAAATAACTGTTACACATATGAACAAAACATACACAAATTTGAAAAAAAAAACTAATAAAAAGATTAAACTTATCACAAACTCAAAATATAGTTCTGCACTTAAAACAAATCAAAATCCTTTTCTCCAATGCTCAACCACGACTATCTTCAAACAATCAAAATAGAATGGCATAGGAAATAGATATCTTGCACAGTTTCAAATAAACTTTCTTTTTTCAAATCCAACTGTAACAGCAGTGGGATTGATTTCTCAATATGTATTTGAGTCTCATCAACAAATTCAATAACAATGAGCTTTGCACTCATCTCTTCAAAAGTGTTAGTTGTGATCAACATAATCCACAATCTCTACAGTTGATGACTGTCAAATTTATGGCTGCAGTGGAAGAATTAAATAAAGTCATTAGTAAATTTATCACTTGATTGGAATCCTATCGATATGCTTACTATGTTTGACAATAGTTAAGCTATCTAAAAAGAAAAATTCCTATTCTAAATAAAAATAATAATTAAAGCATTTTGATATTATAGAATGTGCTTGAGTTACTAATGTGGAATATGAAATTACATAACTATATTTGAATTTCATAACATTCTGTAGAACAATCTATCTCGTAAGTGAAAATATCTATATTAAGCTTTTATAAACGTGAGATCTTTTGTCATGAACTATTAATACAATATTGAATTTTGGATTGTTTAAACTAGAATTATAATTGAACTACTTAAATTATTATTAATTGATGCACTGGCTATCTTATATCAGGAGATTAATTGTTTTATACCCCCCCCCAGCCCCATTTTTCATTGCATTATTTAAATACTAGAAATTGTTTCGTATTTAAGTAGAGAGAAACAAAATAAATATTGACCAGCTTTGGTTACCTGAAGAAAAATATTTATACTGAAATCAGCATAGAAGCTGGATTTTTCATTGTTTTTATTTTTAATGAATTGAATGATTGATATTTGCAAAAATTGTTATACAATAGACTTATCAGATTAAACCACTAAACATTACATGACCACCATTCTTTATATAGCTAGGTAATAAGGTTGAAAGTGGCTACTGGCAGGTTGCATTAGATCCTAAGATCTAGGTGCAGTACTCTCAGATCAAAGGCTCCTCACTGATGAAAGCCATAAGATAGAAAACTAGTATGGAGATATTGGATGAGTAGACACTAGATAGGGATTTTATGCACAAACCTTCTTGCATCCATTGATTACTCTGGCACTGAGTGGCGCTACTGTATGGAGAGTTTAGCCTCTGTGACTTATCAGATTCATGCAATTTGGTTCCATATCTTTGTATGGATACCAAAAGTCATGAATAGCAGTAGAGCATTCCACATAGCATATATTAATTGATATGATTTATTTTGAATTTAAACATTTATACAAATTAAAACATTAAGAAAAAATAGAATAATTCAGTTATGAAAAAGCAATGAACTATTAAAGTAAAAGAGAAGAGAGAAAAAAGTGCATTTAAGTGCACTCAAATTTAGATGGACAATCACCTCTGGAAAAAAAAAAATTTTTTTTTAATGAAAATTGAAGTTGATGATATGCTGAAGATACCATCTCTACATGATGTTTAAATTTCATAATAATTTTTGAGTCTAAAAACCATTCTTCTGTGTAGTTTAGTGTCATTCTTTTCAGTGGATCTTTCATAAATGTCTCATGGAGATTCAGCGAATTTGGTGAAGTACATTACTTTTTAATACTTCTGTTTACTACATTATTTTTAGTCATATCTTCTACACACAAAGTTATAGCTTTTTCAATCTTCATTAATTACTTGCCATATTCTGCAGATGTAACTTTAGTGGTTTCAAAATAAGTAATATTAGAATATTTTTTTTATATATAACTTTTTAGGCCCAAAACTAAATCAACAATTTTCATTTTATGATTTTAAAAAAAAATAAAGATTTCACAGGCTTTTTCTAAGCTCGGCAAAATTTCTATCATCATTAACTTTGTCTTTTGAGATATTTTAAGTGAAAGTATTTTTATCATAGCAGTATAACACACGCAAAAGGATCACACTAAAATAATTGCTTTATGGGTGAGATGAAATACACAATTCCTGCTACAAAAGTAATTTATCAATTTTTATGTTTTTTTACTTAATATTTTTTCTCAAATCAGATTACTAAATCTAAAGATCTGAAAAAGTGGTTATAGTAGATCTAATACAGATAACTTACTCGAGCGCTAATGGTTCACACTATTATTTCTAGTGATTTATGTTTTCTTTCATTACTTTTTCAATTCCCTGGATTTATTGCCTAATGCTTTCTATTTACTTGCTCATCTTTATTTGAACAATCGCTTTCATCTTTTGACTGTTTTCATCCCTTTACTCTTTTATGCTTTAAATATCTTAATTCATTTGACCACTTAGGTGTCTGACATTTTTATTAGTATCTTCCATTTTGCTATTGTTAATTATCCTTTATTTTTATTTACTTCTTGCATATTTCTAATAATATCTCAGCATTAATCATTTTTATTCATTGCTGTATTATTTCTTAATAATTAAGGGGAAGTAGTGAGCTAAAACAGTCTTATTGGTATTTGAACATGACATGTACTCTGTGTAATTGATTATATAATTATTCATAATAGTATTGAATTGATTATTTATGTTTAGTTGTATAAAATGTGATTTACAGTAGAAATCCATACCATTCGTACAAATAAGAATAGTTAATAAGTACCAGAGGATAAAGCAAATTGACTGTTATTAGATTTATTTTAAAGTAGCTGAACCATTTTCAGGAAATCTCATGACTTTTGAGATACCTGCTGAAAACTAATGCAGTATCTTTGAAGCATTCGTCAATAAATAAATATATACTTATTTTTAGCTGAGGGGGGGGGGATAATGTTTATGATGAGAATCTGACTTGTTGAGTATAATATTGATGTATAACCATTAAAAAAAAAATTTTAATGTGACATAATCTTTAGCAATGATGAAAAATGATTGTGCATTTACTGAAATTTGGTTTACAGTTTTACTTTTACCTTTTTTAACACAATAATGAAAGAGAGCTACTTCCAGCACAAATTTAATAAAAACTGATAAACACAACTTTAAAAGATGTGAAAAAATTATAAGATTAAATAGTACACTAAAGTAAATAATAAAAATGCTGAGAAAGAATAATGAAAGATGAACACGCATTTGAATGAAAACATGAGAGTAAATAGATAAGTGATGTAACTATATCAAAAATAACTAAACAAGACTAATATATCATATGATCACTATTTCTTATGCTTGTACATAACTGTTATTAACACAGACACTAGGTGGGGATTTTATGCAAGCCTTCTGGCATCCATTGATTCCACTGGTTGGCACTGAGTGGCACTACTGTGTGGAGAGTTTTTCCTGTGGCAAGACTAATGTACAATGTTCAAAGTAAACAAATTACTTAATGCCTTTTTCAGAAAACTGCAAATAATAATAATCAGTGATGAAGTCAACAATAGTAGGTGAATATTATTATCTAACCTCTTAATTTATTTTGATGTAAATCAGCCACTGACACTGCAAATAAGTATAATTTATCTCAATGACAAAATTCATTTCAATCAATTGGTCATACAAATTTAATTTTAAAAACTCTTTGTGTGATTTTAACTGTTAACCAATAATAAGAATTTAATTATATCCACAATATTTGGATCTGAACAATTATCAGTGATCCAAAATAAAATACGAGAATATAGTCATATGCAGATAAGATAATATACTTCTGACTTGCATTCATAAAAATTGAACAATAAATTTATACTTAATTTACTTGTTTATTATTTATTTCTCATAAAATTATTGAACATTTGTTCTTTAATAAATGCAAGAAGTTTTAATTTAATTTTATTTAAATATATTACATTTTTGCAGAAAAATTATTCAACTGAAAATTTACTGGTATCAAATTAGAAATATCTATTGACAAATCTTTCTTATTAATTTTTCTTTTTTTTTTGTAATTAAAACTTGAATTTTAATTTTTCAAAAATTGTTTTATTTTAATTGGCTATACTTTGATTAATATTGTAATTATAAATTATATTTAATTTTTTTAATTTTGTCCCTAAAATATACTTCTTTTTCCTGCAACTCCATAAGAAAAAGTTGAAAATATAGCTTTACTCATTTAGTATTTGGTAAATTCTTTACGTATTTCATTCAAGAGGTTTAAAACATACATACTCAAATAAAACTAATAATATTTTTAAAAAAAATTTTGAAATATTAATTAAATAATAACATAAGAAGAATATAAAGATAAATGAAAATTTATTATATTTGAAATTTTTTAGCACTTTTTTACTTCATAAAATTTTATATTATTTTTTAGACAATCCTGCAAAATGGATATTAGAGATAGTGATAGAGGAAAGTGTCTGAATGTCTAAGAAAAATTGAAAAGAAAAAGGAAGACAGAAGAAGCATAGGAAATTAGTGAAATGCTATTGTAAAAATTTTAAAAACCAAGACTGCGCTGTCTGTGAAGAAAACTGGAGATTTGCAGTATTTACAATTATTGAAAGGTGAAACAGAAAGGAGTGAAACTTTTCAGTTAAACATAAACAATTCAAATCACAAAATGACTAATCCTCATTTAAATGAAAAGGAATAAGTTGATAAGTATAAGTTACCTGAAGAAAAGGAATTTAAATTGCAACTGTTTGAAAATAATAAACAGGTAGATGGAAATATGCAGTTCAGCATTAATGATCTTTATCATTATAATGCCAGTTGCCTTTGAAAGAAAGAATCTCTCTGAAGAACTGAAATTTCTTAAAAATAAAGAAATTGGAAAAAAAATATCATTTTTATTCAGTAAACAATGCAAACATTAAGGATTCTAATGCATAGTCTGAAATTATAACTGAAAAATTTTAAATTACTATCATGCAAATTATCTGACATAAATAAAAACTATGATTTTCCAAAAGATGCAAATACTAAGAGTTTCTCTGAAAATTATTATCGAAAGAAATTAACAAATAGAGAATGTCAAGAATGAAGATGGTGAATCTACTCAAAGACCAAAGATGCAACATGGTGTTGTGCATGCAAATTGTTTTTCTTCAGGCACTACTTCTTTGTGTTTAAATGGACTTGGTGATTGGATATATTTAAGTTCTCGATCACAAAGTCATGAAAGACCAGAATAACATTTACAAGCAATGTACACAGCTTCAAAAAAAATTCTATAATTGGAAAAATTATTGACAAAGAATATGAAACATAATCAGAAATGCAAAACAATGTTTAAAAAAATGTGTGAAAATGAATAGTTGCTACAATTTTATATTTATGAGAACACAATTTAGCTTTCAGAGGGAGTGGTGATGCTTTGCATAAATGCCACAATCATACTTTCTTAGTTTTTGAAAGAATTGTTGCAAAATTTGATCCAATTATGAAATAACATTTCATTGCAAAGTTACTATATCATCTTCCTAATTATCACATAAGATTCAAGATAAACTACTATCTGACTTAGTTAAAACAATGAGAAACAAAATAATAAAATTAGTGAAGAATGCTAAATACTTCATAATTTCATTAGATTGTACTTCAGATATAAGACAAAAAGAACAATCATCCATTGCTTTAATATATATTAATGTTGATGAATATGAAATATGTAACTATTTAAGAATAATTTGTGTTGAAACAATAAAAGATTCTATGAAAGAGGCTATTTTCCAAAATATAAAATATGAGAGATTGGATTTAGAAACTTGATGAGAACAAGGGCATGATGATAGGCTTAAACATGAGAGGAATTTATGAAGGTATGTAAGCATTTAGTCTTCAAAAAATTCTAAAGCATACAGTATCATCTACTCTTGTAATTTCAGATTTGGAACATTACAAACTTTATACAATATTTTTTTCAAGTTCTATAACATGCTGGGATATATTTGAAACAGGATATAAATCACTTTATTCTAAAACCTCTCTGCAGAAACTAGGTGGGGATGCTATCTTGAAAGTGTAAAGTCTGTAAGATACCAAGTACACGATTTACTCTTGCTTTAAAACACCTTCATGAATATACCAATGACATAAAAGTAAAGTCTGAAATTAAATCACTTGAAAATAAACTTATTTCATTTGAATTTTTATTGAGATTAGTGGTTTAATGTGATTCATTAAATGAAATAAATGCAGTGAATAAGATATTTCAAAGTTCTAACATGGATATTGGTATTGCAAATTGTCATCTAAAAAAACCTATTAAAATGTTTTGATGACTATCAAGAATCAGGATTTAAATCTGCTTTAATTAGTACAAAGGAAATTGCTGTATAATTGAAAGTGTTATTTGAATTTAAAAGTTGATAAAATGGATGGAAAACAGAGCAATTTCTTTATGAAAAAAACTGATTATCTGACTTCATCTAAAGAAAATTATTTTTTGAATACATTTTTTAATTATAACTGATAATGTAATTATCTCATTTATGAAAAAATTCAAAATTTATCATAAACATGAAACTTTACTTGGCTTTTTGCATAATTCAGACAATATTCCAATATTTGACTGAAGACAATCTTTTTAAGACTTAAATGTATCCGGAAATTGATATTGACTGCATCAATATATTTAATGTAGTTAAAATTTGTCACAAAGTATTGCCATCTGAGAATACAATTTTGTAAACTGTGCAATATTTATGCAAAAATAATTTATCTGAATTGTATGCAAATTTTCTTACTATTCTCAAAATTGCATTAACAATAGCATTAACTGTAACATCTGCAGAAAGATCTTTTTCAAGACTACAAATAATTATAAATTATTTAAGATCTAGCATAAGTCAAGAATGATTCTTTTCATTAGCAATTTTATCTAATGAATTAGAATTTTCAAAAAAAAAAATGCTGATATTAATGAATTTATAGTAATAAATTGAAGAAAATAAAATATATTTTTTTTGCATTTTATATATTTTATTTTTTCAAATATTGATTCAATCAAATTACACCAATTTTTATTTATAAATAAATAATAATAATATATATATTTGAAAATAATTTTTTATATTATAACTGTTTTTTATCATATGTAAAAGCTGTGCAAAAAACATTGCATCAGGACTCACATTTTCTTGAACCTGCCTAATTTTTCATAACAATTATTTACTAATTTATGATCTTTTAAAATTAAGTATTATTTCATAGGATGTATTAAAAATGAATTCACAAATCGAGGAATCTTTTACAATTTTAAATAAACCAAATTATTAATAAAAACTAATATAACCTATTTTTTTATTATATAATAATTAATAAATATAATGTCTTAAACTATATATAGTCACTTTCCCAGATCTGATTAACATCAATGTGTCAAACTTTTTGCTAGATTATCCACCAAATGTACAATGCCAATTTATGCCTGCTTTTTAAGATGGCAAATCTGGCAGGTGATATTATTCAATTAGTCATAGTCAAGCTTTTTTTTAAAAAAAAAACAACCTGAAAATATATTACCTTACACAAAAACCTTAACAAAAAAATATTTTTGCAACATTTAAAATGCTACTTAATTACATTTGTTGTTGCTCTCTCTCTCCTTTTCTTTTTAGTAACAATGATTCTGGTGTTGAAAGAACTTTCTAATTTAAATAATGAAATGAAGATAAAATGATAAAACATAAAAGAGGATGGGGGAGGGGAGCAATGTTTCTTTTTTAGTTAAGAGTCAATAAATTCTAGACTGCAGAAAAAAAAAAGAGTATTTATTTCAAATATGTCTCTCAGCTAGCAAAAGCATTTTATTTGTTATCAGGTCATGAAAGGCCCCTGTCAAAAATATTTGTAAATCTATTATTTTGGAAACTGATAATTATTACAACAGAATGAAAAACAATAAGCTGTCGAGGAACGAAGAATAAGCAAATTAACAAGTCATAAATTAGTTTCATTTGTTTACTCCAACCAAATAAAAAAATAGATTTAAAATAGAAATAAATTCAAGTTCAAATTAAGTTAATTAATATAAAATATACTTTTGCCCGTTTACTTAAACCTGAGTCTTTATACTTAGAAAATAAACTATAAATATATTTTATAAAAAGTAATCAGTTAAATATTTAAAATATACAATAGAATACTTATTGTCCAATCTAGTTCTAGATAAACGAACTATATTTTGACAGGAAAAATTTAGAATATTCAACAAAATTTCTAGGAGAAAAGATAAATGTGTCTTAGCGTTAGTCGAACATGCAAAGCAGACGATTAAAAGTAGCTATAAAGCATAAAACGATGGCAGGTTAATTTAAGGAATAGTTTTACGACGTAGAGACATCTTGAGAAGTCATCCAACTTTTACATATAATACGTATTTTTTTTTCAAATACATCAGAGAAGAGACAAATATATACTCGTATTACATTTATTAGCCATAGAAAACTATCTTTTAATTTTCATTCTTATTCAAAATTAATTCAAAAAGTACTTTGCATAGATCGAATTTTAAAAAACGAAGACATTTCTTTTCACTTTCCATTTTATAGATGAAAAATAGAACGATCATACTGAGCGATGTAAAATATATAATGGGTTATTTTATTAATCTTTATTACCTGGAAAATAATAGATCATCAGCTGAACGGCATAATTTAAAAAATTGTCTCAGATTAACTGAATGGAAACGTTAATGCTCAATCTGCCACTAGGGTGCCCAATCATCACGTCATCACCAGAGTAATTTAAGGAATAGTGACCTTAGGAGTTAAAACTTAAATAAAATTTGAAAATGTTTTCACGTAACTGAGAATTTTATAAATATGATTAGAATTTTTCAAAACAATTGGTTCATATTTACATAACAATTAATCTAATATTTAAAGTGTTCATTTCTGATTATAAAATAAGCAAGTGATCGTGAGATCAACCACACTTTATGCAGCTGTGTGTATTCGATACTTTCTCACTTGGCAAGCCACTCCAAAAAAAGATTAAAAAATATTTAAATGTCACTTCTGTGATGATTACACAAAATAATTTATTAATAACAAATATGGGTCTTTTATTCTGTTTACTTGAGATCTAGTCATGTGACCTTTTAGCATGTTCTGCAGCAAATCTTTCTTGGGATTTTAAAATCTCCAAAATGTTTATTATATTCTATACTTGTCCACACTGTATCAATAAAATCATCTGATATTGCTTATCTTTACTGTTTTTAATATTTATAATGCAAATAGGATTTACCTCACACATAAAAAACTGTGTTCAAGTTTACTATCATTATTATTTTTAAACCATTCTTGATCCATTACTGTGTAAAAGCCTCTACAAGTTTGAACCAGTTTCTTCAATCTATAATATTTTTTCTACAATGTCAGAAAAAAACTAGCAAACAAATGAGAATGAAGACAAGTATTTTTTGGTCTTAAACTCAAAAGTAAAAACCAGTAAACTCACCAAATTAGCTGATATATTTAGTTTTGAAGCTTATGTTCACTTATTACATGAATAATCTTATAGTAATAACTGCAATGGTATAAAATTCTTTTTTAAGAAAAACTATTGTTCTTTATCCATTTAACTTGCTCTATGAAATGAAGAAGTGGCTTACAGTACTACCTTCAATATCATCTTATCCAATAAACTGACGGCCATGTTTTATAATTTTGTCATTATGCTTTCAGAATATTAGAAAGCATCTTTAAATAGTTTTTTCTAGTATTTTTTTATGTTACATTAAAAAGAGTTCATGTCTCATTTTCATGTAATAAATTTAATATAATAGCAACCCTATGTGCAACTACCTTTTAACATTTTAAATGCAGCAACTGAAATCTATGCTGCATATCAGCATTAAGTATGCTTTTCTACTTACAAAGCTGTCAGCTAACTCACATTTTTAAACTCATACCTATCCAAGTTAAAAGTTGTGGAAGATTTTTTTCTCATAACCTTTATAAGTTACATTCAAAACAGTAAGAATATGCTGTAGATTATTGGTAAGAATATTGTATATCTAGAAGTAAAAAAAATGTTTTTTTGTTCTTTTAATCAATTCGAATTAAAAAAGTCAACATGAAGCCTATATGTAATTTTACTTAATACTTGCTTAAAAATGATATCATAAAAATTGAAAACTGAGTTGGAATTAATATGTAACTCTGTTTAATGTCAGTTTTTATTTCAAATGCCTCAGACTTCAAACAATAATAATATTTCTCCCATAAATTCATGGTAGCAAATGTATAAAATATGAATTAACTTCTGTGAACAATTCATGTCTCACTCAACCAAGAACAAAAATCATGTCACCTCCTTTTGATAAATTTAAGATGTCTAGCAATTGAAAATAGTTATGAAAGTAATGAAAAGCACTTCTGAGTTTTTATAATTGTTATTATCACTTATAGTTTTATTTGTTCCCTTATTAAAATTATATTTTTTATATAAGAGTGTAAGTGTATAATAAATTGACAAATGAATCTGATAAATATTGATAACAAATCACATTTTTCAAAACTGTGATGTTCTCCACCAAAATTGTTCCAAATCTTGAACTATTATTTTTCAAAATCTTCCAAACCAATCTGTCTTATTATGCTGTATTTCACTAGAAACCTTATATCATCAGGTGAGCTAGCTAAAGACTTAAAATACCCGAACATTCACATAGAAACAATAATTAGACTTTCTATTTATATATTTAATTATAACCAATTTGATTTTGCAGATTGAATATTTTAGTAATTGAGTATTTCACCAATTTTTTTAATATTTATATATCCTAAAAGCTGGGAATAATTAATATGGTCTATAATTAGAATATATATTAAAAGTTTGTCATTTCTTTTTGAATGTTTAGGTATTTCAAATCTTAAGCCCATTTTAAGTAACTGGGGTTTCTAGTATACAGGGGGAAAAAATTTTTAGTTTAAGCAATATTAAGATGCATAAACAAACTTATAGAAATACAATCAAAAGTCTGAAAAGTTTAATTAATTACATGTGTGTGTGTAAACATTAAAATATACAATTTTTCCATGAAATCTAGATAAAATTTCAGCTATGATATAATCAAGAAAACAAATTACAATTGACAATCTAATAATGAAATTTGTCTGATCCTCGTTATATGTATGAAAATTTGAAATATAATCAATTTAATCTTGGATTTTCACAATTAATTCATCAATCAGCCAGTAAAAAAATGGCTGCTGTTTTCATTTCCAACTTCCTGCAGTTCCATTTCTGAATCAACATATCTGTTATGAAGCTACATAGCTTAGCTATTCACCACAAAAATTCTAAGACACTAACGATTCTTGATTATAAAATACAATATGAAATATGATAGGCACATTTCTTGCATTAATCCTTAATGGAACAATGAGCAAACACTAAATTTTGTTTTAAATTGGGCAAAATTGCTATTGAAATGCTTGAAACGAATCAAACTGTGTATGACAGTAACGAATTGCAAAAATGTTTTCAAGTTGTTTACAAGATTTTATGATGACAGTGATAATATTGGAAACATTTGACAAAAATATGAAATGCAATATATTGTTTCAAATATGCCACCATTTTAAAATTTTAGTGGTAGATAGCCAAACTATGTTGCTATATAACGTGTGTTAATTCAGAGCTAGCACTGCAGACATCTTGGAGAGAGAACTATTCATCTTTTCACTGGAATACAATGCATATATAACTCTGTGAAAGAATTTAGTTGCTTGTGAGAATTCAAGAAACTTTTTATATTTCAAATTTTCATATATAGAAAGTATTTGTGTCTGACTTACCACTCATGTAATCTGGAACATCAAGCTAAAAGTAGTTATTTTTAGCTTAATTTAGGAAGAACAAATACTAATTTTATTATTAGTTAGTATAATTTTATATTGCGCTGCTAGTTTTCATTAGTTGTTTGCTTTATTACATCACAACTTAAATTTTATCTAGATTATTACCAAGGTACAAGTCTTTTTTTTTTTAATATTTAAATCTATGGAATCTGTGAAAATCTATAAATGACAAATTGTTTGTGGGAGTGTGTACATACATACCTTTTTCAACATTTTTAGTCTGCTATAGGATAAAGTTTTCCAATTTAATTCCAGTATTTATGAGTCATAGCTTTTTTTTTCATACTACTCCTGAAAACTTTTTTAACCAGTCATCTCATAAGTTATCTTTTTCTAAAAATGAAAATCTAGTTTAAGATTTCACTTGATCAACTATTAATCTTTTTCCTAGCAAAATATTCAGCACAGATTCATTTTAGTGCTTAATAATTATAGTCATGCCCATTTATTTTCTCATAAATATATTCATTTTAATTTTTTTTTTTCAATTTTAATATATTTTTATACTTTACTGAGTGATCTGAACTCTCTTGCAGCTCATTGCCTAAATCTGATCCATAAGAACAGACATTTCCTGTTTATATTATTTCTATTAAAGCATTCCAATAAAGTTTAATTAATGCATTGTAAGACAAAAGATAAAACAGTCTTAATGCATAGGCTCTTTCAGAAGATAATCGGAGAATATTATTCATTAGGTGCCTGTATGATTTAAAACAGTGATAGAGTGTTGTACTGTAGAGCTCATGATTCATGTATCTCATCTCAATTCAATGATTTTCAGTGCTCAAACTTTATGTAATTTTTTACATAAAAGAGGGTTAGATAATTGGAAGAAAAATTGTAAAGGCAAATATAGTGATACTGAAAAATATTAAAGAAAAATAACATTTTTTATATTGAATGAAGATCTCTACAACTAATAAAATAATTGATGTGGACAAAATTTAAAGCTAAACAAAATATGATATAAAAAAAAGTTATGGATATAAAAAAAATAAGAATGGAAGGTGAAAGAGAGATTTTTGAAGAATTTGGAAGAAATAGCCAACAAAGCAAGGCAGATAACATAAAAAAAAACTGGAAAATCCAAAATGAATTTCACTATGAAGAATGCTCAAAAAAATGATGGAAACAAAGATTAAAGAGAATCATCAAGGTATGAAAAAGAATCAACAATTGATGGAAGCAGTGATTAAGGAGAATAAATAAGATGTAAAGAAGAATCAACAAAACTATGAAAAAGAAGCAACAATGGGTAGAAGCAATTCCAAAACAACAAATCAAATTTTTTTGGCTTTCATGGTTTAATGCAGTGGTAGAATGGTGAACTCTCAACATCAAAATCCATGGATCATAATTTCACTCCATCACTTCCAATTTTCAAAATTCCACTCAAACTCCCAAGCAATAAAACTGTTTTTTTTTTTTTTTATTATTCACCAATTAATGATGAGGTTTAAGTTATTCCTTTTTTACTTTAACCTGTTTCTAAGAATATCTTTAGAAAAACATCTGACCAATAAATAATTGGATGGATAATTTGTTTGTTTACAGGTTGACTATATAAAGAAAAAAAAGTATCATTGCTTAAGATTTAGATAGATTCAAAACATGAGTCATTGTCAATGCAGATGGCTGCACTGACCATTATATCAAATAGAATTTCTTAATATACCATATATATGATGTATATACAACTTCCAAATGTCTATGGCCACAATTTCTTATAAATGTCTGCATTATTTGTTTAGTATCTATCAATATGAAATTATTACAATTGGATTAACAAGAGTCAAATTTTCTGCATACATATCTTTGACATCATCCAATTTAATATAAATGTGTAATGATTATTACCAATCATTCCATTAACCTAGATTATCAAATCATTTACAGAAAGTTTGACATTTGTAGATTAAATTGTCATAATTTGGTATTAATAAATACTGAACAAATGAAGACATATTTAAGAAATTATAACCTGCTCCACTGAAGAATGCTATTTCAGAGGGAAATGCATTTTACGTATTATTTACTTGTTTTCAGAAGTTTTTATTCGTATGTTTCAAAAATGTGTGATGGAATGGAAGGTTTTAATAGATCAAAAATCTAAAAAAAGATAATATACATGGAAAAAAGGAGTTAAAATTAGATAAATGATATTATATATTTGTTTAAAACACAAATGTATTATTTTTTAACAGCATTCAAAGTTTATATCTGGACTAGGAATAATTATTAATGTATTTATCTAAAGTGGATGTTATCAAAGATATATATGCAAAAAATATAGACCAATGCATATATAATAACGAAACTGAATATATATATATATATTACAGAAGCTTGTCATACATATCACTTGAGGGTATTATTCTTACTATCCATTAATCAATTGTATACATTTGAACTATAACTGTACAAATTCAGGTATATATATATAATTAAATGAGTTTTTACATAAGTAATAATAATAACAATGAATAAATGTAACATTTTAAAAAACTGAATATGGTCATTTAGATATACACAAAGGTTCTTACATAAGTACAATAACATTAATTTAAATATCATTTATTCAAAATTTTATATCAATCAAACAAAATTTCAAAAGTGATTTTTTGATTAACTTTTTCCCAAACTAAATTATGAAGAAAATATTATCCAGTAAATACATATAAAATAGTAAACCTAATTGCAGTAGGCTGCCTTTTTTTGATCCAATAATTCTATTGTTACTTAGAGAGGTAGAAAAAAATCACCAAAAATAAAATTAAAATAAACTTTTCAATGATGTTTACATTTCATTTAAAAAGATTTCATTAAATTGTTAAGTGAAAAGGTGACCAACATTTTAAAAAGAAATTTAAAAAACAAAGGGAGTTAATTATTGTTTTGATTGTTTCAATTATACAATAACATATTTTTGTACTGATATAAAAATAAGCATATATTTTATTTAAAATTTTATATTATTTAATTCATACAGTATATAGAAAGTATGGTCCTTGTTATTTTCAAGTAAACCATGATGGCATCCTGTAATTTCGAGGGCCTATAATCTATTGAAGAGTGTTGTTAAATTAAAACAAAATTAATAAATTCATTGTTAAATTTTAAAAAAGTAATAAATTCTGATAAATTTCATTAAGTCGCTTCATTAGAACTTTTTTTTCTTTCCTTTAATTACAGCACGGGAAGTAATGAGATGCTCTTAACATTGTCATACTTCAGTTCAATTCATCATGTTTCTTTTTTGTCAGAAATTTTCTGGATAAATTGTCACAATGATAAAAATTTGGGACATTCCTGTCACAGAACGTAATGCGGTGGACTATTTCCAAATGTATGGGATCCTACCTTCCTGAAAAGTGTGTTTTAATGGTCATGAAATGATTGCACACCACCGACATGAATAAAGTATAAATATTGTATTTATTTATTTTTTTCATTTTTCTGTTAATAAGTTAATTCAAAAAAAGAAAACAAACTGTTTTTCATTATTGTAATTAATTTTTTCACAATGATTTTTTTTTTAAAGAACAGTAATAAAAAATAATGTGTAATTATTAAATATGATGTGACCTAGCAGGCATTTTTTGTATTCATTTTTTGGAGGACCCTGAAACTGTAGATTTATCAAAAATAAGTGTTGTCATCTTGGTTTACTTGAAAACTCACAAGTAACAAAAGGATATACACCTGGATCTCTTTTGGTGTGGATTTTTTTAATGCGATTTTGAAGTTGTACGATTCATGTTTCTTCTTAATATCCTTTTATGCGGTTTTCTTTTATGTGATAAAGAAGTTCATATTCCACTTAAAATTGGGATTTTCCTGTTTTATATACACGCATGAAATTTTACATACTTTAAATGCAAATATAGGGGATTTGAACTCAGACTTTCAAGCACCAGCACGAAATACATATATTGGGGTTTATTGGTCTTTTCTACATGTGCGATCATGTGTATCAGTGATATGAGATAATGTGGATAGTTGAAAGGTGCTTGAAAGTTTGAGTTCAAATCCCCTATATTTACAATTAGGCTCCAGGTATATGAAGAGTGCCTGTATTTCAAATATTATACTTTAAATGCCTGTTGGAAAAAGGTTTGGCAATAAATTTAGATACCATAGAAGATTTAGAAAAATAATGAAACAGAAGTGGAAACTGTTCATTTCACAGCAAAATGATTTGAGAAAGTCTTCAACTTTCTAATCAATTGGAAAATTATTTTCTTATGAATGAAACAAATTATGAACTCAATTCCAATGAGAGCTAAATAGTTGTATGTATGTGTTATGTATGTGTATGTTTATATTTTCTTTTATACACATATATACATGGAGAAACTTTTAGACAGAAAAAAGTTACAAGTAAAAATATTTAAGAATTTTAATTTCTATTTATATTTATTTTTAAAAGTTTTAAATATTTTTACTTGTAACTTTTTTTTGTCTAAAAGTTTCTCCATATATATATGTGTATAAAAGAAAATTTAACCGTTAGTCCTTATTAACACATTCGTGGAAGCATGTTATATATATAGTTGGACTCGTGGAAGTGCATTCTCTAACAGCTAGACACAGCAGTCTGGTTATAGCGAGTTTCATAAACAATTAGTAAAATCATCTCAAAGTTTAATTACCAATTACAATGTTGACAGAAAACCATTAACACAGCACGAAACTGAAGTTGGCACTAATTGTATTTCCTTTTGTGATGAATCTGATGTTTTACCGGTTCACAAACGAACCACATATTGATTAAAATATGTAAAATAAATTACACATAAAAACATTGTTTTGAATAAAATTAAATAGTTAATAAAAAAAAGTAAAAAAGATTTGTCTTGTATCAATTTTTTAAAAATATTTGAAATTTTTTATTAGTCATACTTTATTTCCTTATTTTTATTTATGTGAATTTTAAAGTAATTTTACCTTGTTGCTTTGCTTTTATGCGATTTTTGAAAATTATGGAAGCTATCCCACATTTTTCAATGTGAGTTAAGTCTATTTTTTGCGATTTCTTTTATGCAGGTTTTTTGCAGAACCTATCTACCACATAAAAAGAGACCCAGGTGTATATATATGAAATGTATATAGTAAAATTAATATTTATTTACAAACCTAACATCTGGTATCAGAAAGTTCACATTAATGATGTTTTACTCATAATATATATATAGGTATAAATAAAATAGTCTTAAAATATCTCCATCATGGCAAATACCCCCCCAACAATTTTTTATAAAGGATCAATAAAAAAGAAGGCATTACCATTTTTTTTGTGTTAGTAGGTGCAGACTTTACATATTTGTCTTATTCCCTAGTTAAAAATAATTCAATATCCTTTACTAACCAATATTAGATTATTTATCTGAATTTTCTATGTATTCATTATATATTTTAAAAAAACTGATGGAAAATTGGAAAAAAATATTAAGTTTTATCACTTTAAATTTGAATGTAGAATATTGGCATAAATAGTTGAAAATACAAGCACTGCGCTTACAAAAGCTTTATAATAGTAATAATAACAAGTCAGATGTCACATGACTTATATATAGCTTGCACTTACAAATATGTAAAATTAAGAGTGTGCTAATAGCTCTAAACAAGCTTTTTTTTTTTATTTATGATAAATGCTACTACAAGAGAAGGCATTCAAATCATTTTTATCTTGGATATAATTGTTTTATTTCAAACATAGACAGATAAGAAAAAAAAAAAAGATATAATTGCTTTACTTCAAATATAGGCAGAGACATAGAAAATTAGTTTTCCACAAATCTACATAACTACTAAACACATGATATATAAACCACTAAACATTACATGATCACCATCTCATGCTAGCACATAACTGTTAGTAAACATGCAAAAACTCTCCATATAATAGTGCCACCTTGTGCATAAAATCCCTATCTAGTGCCTACTCATCCAATATCCTAAGATCTAGGTGCAGTGCTCTTAGATACAAGGCTCCTCACTGACGAAAGCCACAAGCCAGAAACTAGTCTGGAGATATTGGATGAGTAGGCACTAGATAGGGATTTTATGCACAAGGCTTCTGGCATCCATTGATTACTCTGGTTATCACAAGGTGGCACTACTATATAGAGAGTTTTTTGTCTGTTCACACGATATATACAGAAATAGTAAATAACTTTGATAACTCTATTTCAGAAATATAACACATTACAAGTAAAATTAACACTATTTGGAGAAAACATCGATAACATTCCTAAATATAATTCTCATACACTTTCAGTGCTTAGTAAAATTATCAAAAATATTTTTTTTTCCCTTCAAATTAATAATAAATAGAAATACAAATCTTTATATTCCATGTGCTATTGTTTTGAATGTAAAATTTCTTTGAAGAAAATAACTTTTGTGTTTGATGCTCAATACTGAAAATGCATCAATGTTATATCTAATATTTTCAATGTTTTATCTAAATATATATGGTATTAATATTGCCTTAAATATGTTACAAAAACCACAAATAAATATCTAAAATAAATCATTTTCAAGTGGCTGCTAATGTTTGTAATAAGAGATAATGGTCAATTTGCATGTTAAAGTATAACTTCCAAAAGTCGGACTTAACATAAATCTGGGAATACATAAATATTTTTTGTACATATATAAAATATAAGACATTAAAGAGTAGTAATTAATTTATTGAGTGCACAGAAAGCATATGTAAATATTTTTAAGCAGGCTATAACTTCACATGATCACATTTCCTATACTAGCACATTAATTGTTGATAAACAGAGCAAAACTCTCCATACAGTATTGCCACCTGTGCTAAACAGAGTAATCAATGGATTCCAGAAGGTTTGTGCATAAAATCCCTATCTAATGCCTACTCATCCAATATCCCCAGACTAGTTTCTGGCTTGTGGCCTTCGTCAGTGAGTAGGCATTAGATAGGGATTTTATGCACAAGCCTTCTGGCATCCATTGATTACTCTGTTTAGCACAGGTGGCAATACTGTATGGAGAGTTTTGCTCTGTTTATCAGGCTATAACTTGTGTTCAATGTGCTTTAAAATTCATAATAATCAAGCATATTTTGCCGATAGAGGGACCTTCCAAACCATGACACAAGATAGCGACTTTTGTAAAAATAAGAGTGACCATCTTATCTATAATCTAAATTTCCACTTAAACAGTGGAGAAAACAACAAATTCATGTTTCCAAATCAAGATGCTTCAAATTCACCTGTATAACTGGAAATTTAGGTTATAGATAAGACAGCCACTCTTATCTTTATAAAAACCACTATCTTGTGTTGTGGTTTGGAAGGTCCTTCTATCAGCAAAATATAATTGATTATATAAGACATTAAATAAATGTGAGAACCAAGTCAATAAAACCTTGAACTTTTGTAGATTTTGTACTGTGAGAACATTTTTTGTGGTATAGTGACTATTTTTATACAGATTATTTTTGGAATTCAAGGACTGTCTTTACTTGTAATTAAAAAAATATTAAGATAACAACTTAGATAAGTAAGTAAGATCTACCTCAGCTATAGTTTTTACCAACTGACTATTTCAAATTCCACTAGTGAGTGAGAAAATGTGACATTTTTGATGGTGATATCAAAGAAATGTGACTCAAATAAAATAAAATCTTTTTGTGCAGGCCAAAATGTGAACGATCTCCCTAAATTAGTATACACATTTAAAGAATGGTTTACATCTCTCATTAATATTCTGGAGCAATAGCTTTCTTCTATTTTACCAACAAGTGAGAGATAAAAGAAAAACATCTCTATGTAGTATTATTTTTATATCAGTTTGATAACCCATTGTCTATTGGGTGATGAAACAAATGTATACAAAGTTAGTACTGATGCTTTTTGGAAATGTGGTACTAACATATACTTTTAAAAATATTGTAGCTAGTAGTTTCATTTATAATGTTCAGACTAATCATTTCTTATGCCAAACTTGAATTTGGATTCCATCCAAATGATTCGTGGATCTTTTTTCAGATCATAAGCAGGGTTAAGATTTTCATTTAGATAATAGATACCATTGATGGTCATTTAATATTGATCAGTAAATGAATATCTAGATGTGTTCCAGACTAATTCTTGGTTAGCCAATGAATATTGATGCAATGACATCAATACAGAAATTTAATTGTATATTATCTGACCTTCACCATCAATGATGGAATATTATACTTTAATGGCTTCAAACTTTAACTTACATTTGCAAACAAGAGAATAGAACATGAGGAATTATGACCATTTTAGCTTAAAATATGAATGACAATGTTGAAAATGTTTTGCTAAAAAAAAACAAAAAAAAAGTTATCAAATGAATTATCACTCAGATGTATTGAAGTGACACGACTGAGTTCCAATTCAAGGTCCTTTAGCATAAGATTCTGTCATTTTATTAATATACTAAGACATGCAACTCATTGTCTCGCTTTAATCATATTATAAAATGTAGTTATACATTGAATTATTTCAATCATTTATTTGAATTAATAATTTTTTTTTTTTAAATTCAAACTCCATTTATATTATTCTAAATGCATCTAACACACAGGTCAAAACATAATGTTTCAAGAGGTATTATTCTCTTCTTCAAGTTTTGCTGGCCTGACCAATAACAATTATCATAGGAACTGAACCATTGATCTTTAAATATGTGAATTGGGAATGTACAATGATACTCTGATTATCTTATTCTGTCAAAGATAATGAAAATAATCCAACATATAATTACAAATAATATGTCATCATAACAAACTTTTAATCAGTCAATATTATGAAATGATCTAACTTTTTAAAAAAAAATCTGTATGATTTTTTTGAAAAGATTGATTGGGGGGAGGGGTAACTATTAAAATGATAAATAGACTCAATATTATAGATGATTAAATAAAGCAAATAGAAAGTGGATCATAATATAATTTTTATTAATCACCCAGGAATAGACACTGTATCATCTGGAAATAATAATAAATGATTTTTTTTCTTCTTTGAATTAGAAAATTAAATATAATTTTGTTTCTGCTTGAATAATTTTGTGGTAACTAAAATCATTTAAAATAATTTATGCAAAATCCTGAGTATCCATTTTATTGATCAAGTCTGGACATCACTTCAAAAGTTATTTCTGGACAAAAGTGAATCATTCTATGCAGCTCCTATAATGTTGTATTTTACATTCAATGGCAAGTCATATAATAGCTTTTTATACATCTTTTTATTTACAGGTCTTCAGTTTTCATTATTATAAGAATTATCCAGGAAATATCAAGATGATAGGAAAAGTATGAAAAAAAAAAACATCAGATAGTAAGAAAAATATTCCTTTATACAAATTATAACATATTATGACTTTCAATCGATCACATAATGAGAAATATATATATATAATTTTTACAATAAAAAAATTGCACTAACCACATAATTTTTTCATGTGTTTGCTCAAAAGCTTCCACGGGTAGTTCTTAATAACCCTATTCTATAGTCTCTACTGCAATCTTGGAATAATGAAATAATCATTAAATGGTTTGATGCTGTAATATTCACATCTTCAGACCAATTTTTAACTACTGTTGTCAGTGATAATTTAGAAGTCAAAACTGAAATGTGCATTTAAACATCTTAAAACAGGCAAAACTCACTATACGTATTGCCACACACAGCAAGCTAAGATCTAGGTGCAGTGCTCTCAGATCCAAGGCTCCTCACTGATAAAGGCCACAAGCCAGAAACTAGTCTGGGGATATTGGATGAGTAGGCACTAGATGGGGATTTTATGCACAAGCCTCCATTTATTACTCTAGCTTGCTGTGTGTGGCAATATGTATAGTGAATTTTGCCTGTTTTAACAACAGTTATACACAATCATAAGAGGTGGTGGTCATGTGATGTTTATTGGTTTATTTAAACATCTATCAGTTATATTATATGTCTTTGTTCTAATCAAATTAACAATTGAAATTCAAAAATATTCCTACAGATTTGAACCCAGGCCAACTTACTAGCACAGTTATATAGAAATACTAGCTAATTTTTTATATATTTTTGACACATCAATTTTATGCTAAATGTAGGCCTCTTACATGATTTTTTTTTACATGCTTTCAAGAAGAATTATTTTTACTCTTCTCTAGAGGCATTTATTGTAACAGATTAATCAGTGAGTATGAGAAAATAGTTTAGAAATGTGCATATTATATTAGCTGGTAACCATTGATTACTCACAATTAAAATATAGTGATGAGAATTGCTCTTGGAGTTACATGAGAAAGTTGGGTTTTGCCATATGTATTATCTTTCCTAACTAAAAGATAAAAAGGGTGTATAATTGATATAAAACTGAGATTTCTAAAATATGTATATAATTAAGCAAGAATTGGTTTAGGTTCAAAATCATACTTTTTTTTTTCAGGCTTTTTGCTTAAATAATGTAAAAGAGTAGTAATATAATTTCCAGATTTTTCAAACTTGAATGCTAAATGATGAAATAACAGAAAAAGCTAAAATTCAGTTTGTTATGTGGATATTATAAAACTGTATTCCCTGATATCCATTGATTAGTCAAACTTACAAAATAGGATGATGAGATTTTATTAATTAATACTTCCATGTATTGTCCATTCTTATAATTTTACTGAAATAAGAGTATTTATATGATGATGATGATAATAATAATATATATGATTAAATGAAAGATAAGTGAAATATATCACTTTTTTATTTAATTTACTAACAATTATTATAATATTTTTGTCTAGTTTAATAATCTTTTTTTTATTTTTCTTCTCAGTCCATTTTTTTTAACTTAATGTTTTCAATCATTAGTACAGGATCTGATCATCTTCAGCCTCTCATCAATTGCTCATTTCATTGCATTTATATGACATTGGATTGAGTGTCTGTGCAAATACATTTTCTCCTTTAATTTTAATACAATTCTGACTGCAATCTTTTTTCCACATTGCTTTCTATCTTTTTATGTTCTGTCTGTTATCATTAATTTTCTTTTTTGACTGAGTTAAAATAGATGTAGCTTCTAATGAGGATAATATTAATAAAGTATAAATTATTACAATTATAAACAGTCAATAATATATCAGCAAATGTCAACAAATGTATATATATATATATATATATATATATATATATATATATATATATACACAAAATAAGTGGTTATATGTTAGATCTTTTCTATTACCTAATTAAATTGAGAACTATTTTTCAAAAAATTCAATTTTTTTGAAAAATTCAGACTTTATTTGAACCTTTCCATATATGTTCAATTGTTACCAATAACACGAATTTAATACAGAACTCAATGTTTCAATTGAATTTTTTTCTTTTCTCTATCTGTTGTTGATCTGATAGTGACAGTTTAGTAATTGTTTGAATTGATGGTTTTGTTCTCATCGTCTAAATCATTCTGCTAAATATAATGATCAGTAAAAATTTTATATACTTATCTATGAAGTTCTTATTTCTTCAAATTTTGCATTTTAATTAAGGTCATTGTTAATGAGTGGTTTTTCAAACATTATGGATTATCACAGTTTGATTTAAGAAATTGTTTGCAGAAGAAAACATAAAGAAGTTACTCATAAATAAGTATATAAAATTTCAAATCACTATGACTTTTACCAAAATAGCCTAGTTTGTTAGAGCGCAACACCTTAAATTATATATCACTGGTTTAATAACTGTGCTAAACTGTCACTGCTCAACCTAGCAACATCTGAAAACAAAAGACAATAATATCCGTTCAAAACATTGTGTACTGCATTAACCTGTTTGTTATTATTAACAGCTAAATATACTTTGAAAGATTAAGAAAATTGATTTTTCCTTAAAATAATTAACAATTTGACTAAATGGTGAAAATAATCCAATACATACCTACAAGTTAAAGAACATATCACAAACCTTCAGACAACAATATATATATATATATATTCTGGCCTCCTCCTCCGTCCACGTCCTCTCCATAAAATTTTATATAGTGTTTAAAATATTTACGGGTTCTAGCTCAGTTTACCAAATGAATAAATGAAATATCCAGCATTAATTAAAATAATTACTAGCTCTAACTTTTAAAATATAAATACAGTTATATTTGTAAATGAATTAATAAATATTTATTATTTTCATGAGACATGGAGTGACGACACGGGGAACGAGACAGACTACATTGAGATATTATCCACATGATACTATCTCAATGGCATAAGAACACTATTCCCCCTTTTACTATACTAAATAACTAACTTATAGTATTCTTACGACTTTCTAAGCTCTTTTCACTGCGATTAAAATAATAATCATGTCTTAATATTCTTTGTAATACTAATCTAGCTCAATTAAATAAGATTAAGTAAATAAATAGAATAAATAAAATAAAATAAAATCTCAGGTTCATAAATTGTAATCTAACTGATTTAAAATTACGGTAGTAAACTATGAAAAGGGAATTTTATGTCATAATTCACTACGCAGCAACTAACAATAATAAATAATAATAATAATAATAATAATAGTATAATATAATCTTATTACTTCCTAAATGAAATAAATAATTACGTACGTGGCAGTATTTTAATAATCCGACAACAAAATACGTGTGGTAACATTAGTATATAATTTATTTTAATATTGTGGCAACCAACTTATGACCAATAAATGATATAATTATGATCTTTTAATTTTATCATCCAAATAAATTTTCAAAATTATTATAACACTTTTATGTTTACCTATTTTGTGCAAAACTATATGTCTGTTTCAATTATAAATGTGTATTGTGATATCATGCATCCATGTGGAGAAATAATAACGAAGACACAAAGCTTTATAATAAATTTACAACAAAGTTTATTAATAACAAAAACAAATAACACTATTTTACATTATGTACATTGGATATCCTTACTCTCCTATCACAAAATTATTTTACTAGTTTATACAATAAAACCAAACTTCTACTTATTTTTCTAGTTAATTCTTATCTTTTAAATACCGAAAAAAATACAATATTATTATTATTGGATTTCTTATTTTAGTTTAACTTGTTACAAAATGTATTTATTTATAATTATCACTACTACTTTGTATCCCTACTATTTTTTAAAATTATATTTTTATAAAATTACATTCGTAGTAAACATTCTACAAAATCATAAAACTCTAATTTTATATTAGTTATATGGAATCCTACAGATTCAAAAACATTCTTCTACATTTGACATTACATTTTATTGTTCACTATACAATGCTTATTAATCTAATATACTCATTCAAGCCTTGCTTCGGATGGTAATTACAATTATTAACACACCATGCACAAATATATGTGTCTATTACACATTATTGAATTATTTTCTTAACAAACATGCAATATTTATTTTCTAAATATTATTACAAAAAATATTCAAATTTTATTATCACTTAAAAAAAAAACTTTGTTTTAGATTTCTCTTTTAAAAAATCTTATATTCGTTTCCAAATTGGTTTTAAACTGTATTATATGATTCTTTCTCTCTTTATGATTTTTGTACTTTCACTTTTAAAATTACACAATTCTAACACATTCCAGTAAATAAACTATTCTTACTTAACAATAACATACCCTCAGTTCTATTTTATTCATTATTTCTGTAAAAAATATCTTTCTGACGATGCAGATTCACGAAACAAGGATAGCGAAAATAGATGCACAGGATCAAAATAACTAGAATATTATCCGTCATAAACCTTGACAATAATGGCACAGTGAATTCAAAGACACTATAGAGGAGTGACCTTTGTTTGTCTACCCACCTCTATTATAGGAATGATGCTAAAGCTATTTCTTCAGCTTTATATAACATCAAATGAGTTTAAAAGATACGTAAAGACACTGTCCAAAATATATGTGTTCAGTGATAGGGCTTAGTTAGCTATACTGAAATCACACAAACTAACTATGATCCAAATACTTTATTTTTCTTATTTCTTAGCAAAACATCATCTTGGTTTCCTCTACACTAGTACTACCAAGTCACTATCCGATCTTATTTCTCTAGATTTTTCTATACAGTACATCGACAAATTCTTATCTACATTTCTAACAATAATAAAATTCATTTTATTTCAAAACTATACAGCTGTTCTCTAAGAAAATCTTTTACTACTTTTCTCGTATATTTATCATATACAAACTATTTTAAAATATATGAATACTTTGTTACATGAAAGTTCAAAAGAATCACACAATTGTTTTGACAACTTATACTATTAATTATACTTGAAATAACTTATTGCATGCATATTTTAAAATTACTCTTATCTTAGAATATGTTTTAATGTTGTATAAAATGTGTACTTATAATTTTAAAACTTTCACACATCATTCTTAATCAATCGATGATCTAAAAAAAATACATTATGCATTATGAATAAATACCAAAATTACCAAAACGATCTTGATCTTCTCGATCGTGTTCTGTAGGCTTCACCATTCCATTAATTCTTGTAGATATTAAAACTTCCATACATACTTTTTATTTTTAAAACAATATTTCTATCATTCTATTAAGCTATTATATTTAAATCTCATTATTATTAAATTTATGTTTATATGTTTTCCCTAATCTAATATAGCATTTTATATTTAAAATAAATTAATAAAATATTTAAATTATATTTACGATACTTCTTCACCAGACTTTCTTGAACCGTTCATATTTAAGCTAAAAAAAAATATTTTTATTTCTTCTTCAGTCACTTAATGTTCTATTTTAAAGTAAAACAATAGCTCTGTTTAATAAATCTTCATAGACGACAATCCTGGGTTTTCACAATATTGTATATAATTATTAATTCATGGCATTCTCTTTTACTCTTGTCTGCTAATATTTTCCCGCGCGACTTTTCCGATGCATCTTGTACGTACTTTTATTTAAATCTTCAATAAAATTTCTGATTTCCATGGATCCATTTTCATTAAGTCATTTAATTTTATATTTCTTTTAAGCTCCAGCATTTCTTCCGTTGAATACTTTGTAATATTTTTTCTGATAAGATAAAGTTTTAGGCTCCTTTCCATAAATTACATAATAGCACTTTCATATTCTTCTTTACTTTTCTTTATTTTAAAATTCTTGTACTATATTTTAATAATGTTTTCCTTTAGAAGATAAACATTCTTTCTTCATCATAATTTTTCTTTATAATTAACGCATATTAAATTTTTTTCATAGAGAAGAATAAAATAACTTTAAAGTAGCCTTATAAATTTTGCGTCATAATTTTTTCCTGACGGCATATAACTTCTCTTTTAAATTTTCATATAGCATCCCATTTATTTTTCTTTGAGTTATAACAATCAGTTTCTGGTTGAGCATAAATAAAGCTGTATTAAGACATTTTCCAAATATTTCTCCTTCGGTAATAAATTTAGGTATTTTTCCTTGTACTTCCATCTCTACTGTAGGTTTTTGGTTAAATTCGAATAAATTTCCCTGGTAAGATAACTTTTAAAATTAGCAATTCATATCGATACAGTCAAAATATATTATAAGTTACAGAAGAACTTTTTTAAAATAAATACAAAATTTTAAATTTATATCACTTTTCCAGCTACGGTGTTATCAGCTACAAAAATGTGTTACTTTCTCTTTCACTTTCACATTCCTTCTCCCTCTCCGTCTAATACTTATATTTTTGTCTGCTAATTTACCTCCGTTGATTGGTTAATAACTTTATTTTAGCGCGAACAAATTTATCCAGTTTAGTTTTATAACAGAATAGACGTTTAAAAATGAAGAATTGATGACGTAATGTCTCAAAATATTATTTAGACTAGTATTTTTTTAAATTCAATTATACTTTTATAAAATCATTTAAGCTTTTAAAATAATTATTAAAATAATATTTAACATTTAAACTTTCACTTTAATGATTGATGGCAATTATATTTAGTTTCAAATTCACAAACTTTATTATTATTTTAACAAGCGTGTGTGTGAAGGTATATAATATCCAGTCACGTGTTTACTAACTTTATCAAATGATTTTTTATTTACGTCTCGGTCTAAATTACCAAAACTAATATATTTTTATAAAAAAATTTGGAAAATAATTAAACTTGTAGAACTAAATATAATTCTCACCATCCTAAAGTTTATAATAAAATATACTCTATTAATTTTGATTATTAAATATACTTATACATTGCATATAGCATTTATTTAATTTATCAGTTTTAAAATATTATATTCAAATTATTAATATACTTTTAAAATATTTATAGCTGTATTATTTTATATGGCCAGCTTTTACAACCATAAGCAATGATATATTTAAGCTTTATTTAACTGTTTTCTTTTAAAATAATCTATTACATTTTTTTTAGATACCAGGTATTGTCAGCTTTAAATTGTACTATAAAATCTAATTATCCTACTATTATTTATATATCATACAAACATAACTTAAAATTTAAAATTTTTTAGTAATTGACCTTTCTACCTTATTACGACCTACAGATAAGGGCACAATATATATATATATAGTTTGAAAGAGAGAAATCTGATAGATAACTGATTAATAGTGCACCAAACAGACTCTTAATGTAAGAAATACAGTTTATTACAGATAAAACATTACATAAAATGTTAATGAAATCCAAATCCAAGCTATTATAATTAATTTATTAATTTGTTAGACTTACGCCCCAAACTGATTGGAACTGGACGGTTGCTGTCCCTGTTCATATATGGAGCTGTCAGGCACCTCTGGACGGATTTGTTTGTGGAACCGCACTTCATCCTCCACTTTTTCTCTTTGCTTTTTGGACATCCGACCAAATTTTACAGCTATAAAATAAACAAATGAATAATATATATTTATATAGACACATGAGATGAACAAAGGTAAACTATCCTCTAAATAACCCATTTCAAGGCAAAATCTCTTCAACAGCCACCCATATAGTAATAGTGCAAAGGAAGGCTTTATCCATCAAGCTTACTAATTGTAAACTAGTAAAGACTTGAGCTTTTTTTTTTTTTTATCTTTCTTTACTCTTGCCAAAAATTTGTCTAGATACCTATAAAATTGAATAGTTAGCTATTTTGATTATGAGCCAGCTATCTAAAAGAGAAATTCTAAGATTGTTGGAACATAAAAAACATATTTTAAATTGTTAATGTTTAAACCCAGATTATGGATATGGCAGGCTAATGTGCACTACTAAACGATTTTAAATAAATTTACAACACTTTAAAAAACATAGTAATCAGTTTTAAAAAAAGCTTTCAATTATTGCAACTTAATTTATTATTATAAAATATGAAGTTTGTTTTTTTTGCTTTTAAAAATAGTTTTGGATCTAAAAATATATTTGATTTATAGGAATATTTAAAAATAATAAACAAGATGATTAAAAACACTGATCTCAAGAAGATGGAAGTGACAGTTGCATCCCTTTTACCAGCAGGTTGTATCATTTTATATTCCTATTACTTTCAATACATTGAAAACTTAACTAATCAATGCAGATGAACATGGAATAGTTTCCCTCTAATAAAAAAATGCTAGATATCCATTTCCAAACTTCTATAAGGTTTGTCTCTGTCTACTTTTTTTTTTAATCCAAATCTCTTTGTGCTAAAAAAAAAAAAAAAAAAGATTTACTTGTTTAGAGACGAATTCCAGACCATGAGCAGACCTGCTAATCACTATGTTCACAATAAAATACTTTTAATGGGAGAGTTATAAATGAAGAAAGTATAAAAGACCTCAAGGCAGAAATCAAAAGATTTTCTACATTTTATTTTAATTAGAGGGGATTTGAACGCAGACTTTCATAATCCCTTCAGTTATTCACTCCAGCTTATTCAACCTACTTACATGATCACATACTTGTAAAAAAAAAAAAAAAATCCAATATATGTATTTCTTGCTGAACCAGCACTCATCAGTTGGTCCAGATCATCATGTCCCATACATAATTGTAATCAGTTCTCGGTTTATATTAAGATAGCAAAACTTCTTTAATTTGAAAAAGACCATGATGGGCGATTGATACTGTTCGATCAGATCAGTTTACTTCCTAGTTATTCAACCTTCATTCAGGCAGAGAATTCAACGTACATTTATTTAAGTCTTAAGTTATTAAAACTTAAAACTGTCCATAATCTTTTCAGGATTTCATAATTGCACGCACCTTTTTATCCATAAAATGAAAAGGATGCATTTATATGCTATTTATCCAACATATAAATGTTAAATACCATAGTTTTTAACAAGTTCATTTTAAACAGTTTTGTTTACAACGTTCGCATGCTTTTCTTTTTCAGTCCTAAACATGCAATTTAATTAATTTTTTTCCACCCATCAATGAAATTTGATTCTTAATTTGTTTTTATTACTGTTTATTATCTACTCCAATGTCTTGTTTATTTATTTATTAACTGCAGCTAGCTTCCTGTTTTATTCATAGTTGTTCAAATTTATTATTTATGATTTATTCTAGTGAAAATTCGGTTGCTAAAAAATAGTTCCTCTGTTGCCATGATGACAAATTATTCATCTCGTCTTCATTATAATATTTCTATCTGTTAGGGAAGCAATCAAATTCTTCTGCATGAATAGATTCAAAATAGTGTAATTTATTTTATTTTTAAAATTTCAACACAAATAAAACGCACACACAGTCACACAAAGACAAAATTTTCTAATACAAAATAAATATGATAGTTTTTAGTTACAAAAATATATCAATTTAATGTTTGCACAGATGAAATTAAGATGAAAAAAAAAAGACCAAGAAGAAGTCCCTTGCTGAGTTGGCATACCTTCTTCTAATTGTCTAAATAGGAAGCAATTTTGTAATTTCTCTTAAAATTAACATGCATTAAAAAAATTCACTGCATACTCATTTCAATTTATATAAATATATAGTTGCAATTCTAATTCACAATTAGTCAGTTTTTACGTCAATTAACTATTGAAGAAGCAAAATCAGAGACTAACATATAGAACAATGATATTAGGGGCTTCCAGCTTATCAGGTTATGTTAGGCTAAAATAATATCTATAAATGGAAAACAGATTGTAATCTATATAGCGTAAAAAAGAGAAGCATCTCATCTCTCATAGTGCTGCTAGATGACACCATTTTCTCTAAATAGACCATTTTTAAATTATGCATCCCCATTATTTTGGTAGTCTTTTAATAATATACACTCAACATCAAGAGCTGAAATTGTAATAAGCATCACTTTGATTGCTATTTTAAAGTATTTTTGTATACCAGGCAATTCCAAATTTTATAAAGTTATTATATACTGTATTATATATTGTATTCATAACGTTTTTGGTATTAAATAAGTAGCATTCATTTTCTGCATTCAATGTTTTTGTCTTGAGTACATGACATCTACATCTAGTGATTATTATAAAAAGAATATTCATAAACATTTTGCGTTTTGTCTTGAGTACATGACATCTACATCTAGTGATTATTATAAAAAGAATATTCATAAACATTTTGATTTAAAAGACAAATTATAAGTGATTAAATTAAATGAGCATGGTTATAAAGACACTTTCTTTTAATTTATAACTGTTATTATAAGAAATATCAGATCATCATTCTTTATGCTTAAACAAACTGTTTACACAAAGACTAAACTCTCCATGCAGCAGTGCCACTCAGTGCAAGTCAGAGTAATCAATGGATACAACAAGTTAGAAACTAGATAGGGATTTTATGCATAAGCCTGCATCTTGCATCCATTGAATATTCTTGCTTGTACTGAGTGAAACTACTGTATGGGGAGTTTAGCCTCTGTGTATTATAAGAAATATATATTTTAGTAATAAGCAATAATTATTTATCTTTCTATTATATTTTTTTAGATTTTCGTAAAGTTATATATTTAACACTTCCAATGCATGTCTTATGAAGCAATTTTTTTGCTTTTAATTTTTTTAGCTCATTAATTTATTCAAACAAAAAGAATATATTTTAGTTATAGTTTTGGAGAATAGATGAAACCTCTTGTAATTAAAAAAAAAATATGTGTGTGATATCAAAGATAAATAAATGCAAAAAGTCAGCATATTCAATGGGTGCCATTATGTGTAAAAGAAGCTAAAAAAGTAAGTAAGTATTTATCTTTTTATTATTTAAAGCTATAATATATTAACTATAGCATGCATGTTTAAGTTAAACTGCTTTTATTTAATATTTAATTTGATATTAATTCTATCTAATAAAGATACACTTTGTGTGTGTGTGTTAACATTGTAACAAAAAAAAAATATTACTTTTATTTATTATGATATAACATTTAAAATATTTTATTATTTTCAAAACTATTTTGTATTTCTCCTAAATACATATAGCATTGGTGGTCGAGAGGTCAGCAACAACTGCTTTACAAGCAGTTGTCCCGGGTTAGCGAGTTCTCTTCCCGACTGATGCTATGACACACGAGGAAAAAAAAATTATGATAAAATATTTTATTTCTCTATGAACAAACATTATCAGATTAAAAGTCACATATGATTGGGGAAATTGTCATTTTTTACAAAACAAAAATTAAAAGTAACTATGGAAGGTTTACTGGGTAATAGTAATAACATACCATTTTTCAGATTAATCAATCCTTGCAGATTAAATTATTATAGGAGGGGAAATCCTTTTTTGTTGTTGTCTTTCTAGATTTCCAGACATCATTAAAAAAATGTTTAACTCATGATGCAAAAAGTCTGTCCCCTCATCTTAATTACAGATTTTTCTTTTTAATCTTTTTTTTTTTTTCAATATCTAATTTTACAAACTATAATAGCACCCAGAATATTAATTAGCATATCTAACTAATAATAAGTAGCACCTCTAACTAATTACTTATAATAACTAGGACATTTTTTTTATTATATTAATTTTCAGTTGGAGAGCTGACTTTAAAGACATGTAGATGTCTAAAAGTTTCAGATCTTTTTCTAACAATTATCTTTTAGATAAATGCTTTGCTTGAGTTGGTTTTTTAGATCTAATGTCCCAACTCCTCACTGAAGAGACCCATAGGTCGAAACCGGTCTGGGGATGGGGACCACGATTTGAATGCCTTCTCTTGTAGTAGCATTTATCATAAATAAAAAAAAAAAAGCTTGTTTAGAGCTATTAGCACGCTCTTAACTTTACATATTAGTAAGTGCAAGCTATATATAAGTCATGTGACTTCTGACTTGTTACTATTACTATTATATTAATTAAATAAAACTGATAATTTTAATATATATATATATGTTTTTTTCCCCCACTAAATCCAATAAAAAAAAATATATTCTACTTTTTTCTTTCTAAAAACTTTATTTTTTCCATCACCATATATATATTTACTTGTTTAAACTTCTAACATTTCAAACATTTTCAAGGATCTACAAAATACATATTTACATCTTTATAATTATCAATACATTTAAAAATAAAATATAAATATAAAGATGCATCTATCCATATCATAAAAAAACAATAACATTTTCCTTTCATTTATTAATACATCTTTTTTACATATACTACAGTATATATATACACTACACTTATTTACTTCTTTACTCCCCAAACTTTTTTCTTTTTTTACCTATACATCTGTTTTTTGTTTTTTTTTAAAATCACACATATTTTTTCCTGTCTTTTTTATACCTCCTAAGTTATTACTTTAAAAACAATACCTTTATCTTCGAATTCATTCTTTACTTAAAAATAAATTATATAAATGAACTTTAAGTAAAGAATAAATTTGAAGGTAAAAGTATTGCTTTTAAAGTAATTACTTAGGAGGAATAAAAAGGAAAAGAAAAAATATTTGTTGTTTTGTTTTAAAAAAAACAGATGTATAGGTAAAAAAGAAAAAAAGTTTGGGAGTAAAAAAGTAAGTAAGTGTAGAATGTGTATAAAATGTAGTATAAGTAAAAAAGATGTATTGACAAATGAAAGGAAAATATTTTTTTATAATAAGGATAAATGCATTTTATATTTTTATTTTATTTTTAATTGTATTGATAATTACAAAGATGTAAATATGTATTTGATAGATCTTTGAAAATGACAACAAATAAAGTGGTCGAAACGTTGGATGTTTAAACAAGTAAATATATATATATGGTGATGGAAAAAATAAAGTTTAATATTACCATTTTATCATAGAAAAAAATAAAATTGTTGGCAAGAAAAAAGGAGAGTATATTTTTTGATTGGATTTAGTGGAAAAGAAACATTATATTTTATACGTCATGTATTGAAATCTTAAAACTCGATTCCAAGAGATTGTAAAAGACCCAGAAAGAGACCACATGTGAGATGGATGGATGAAATAAGAAAGTGTGCAGGGGTGATGTGGAGAAGAGAAGCTAAAGTACGGAGAAGATGGATTAAGCTTGGAGAGACTTTCATCCTGCAGTGGATTGATAATGGTTGATGATGATGATATATTTGAAAGAAAAAAAAGGTGTGTGGTGTTGCTAAAAAACGGTTTAATGGCAATAATAATAAATAAAATATATTTTTAATATATATATTAACAGATGATAACAATAAACCTATAAACTATCAACAATCTCAACTGTAGTCAAGACAACCTCAGCATTTATTGTTACAGAAGGTTGCATTGACAACAGATTGAAATTGTTGATAGCTTAAGTCTTGATTGTTATCATCTACATTTATAAATCTATTAAAACCTTGAGTAATTGGTTTTATTGTCTTAGTAAATATATTAACAGCTACATATTGACATTTTAGTAGCTTCATGGCCCCAAATCAAGATGCTTTAGATTGGCCTATATAAGTGGAAAGTTAGGTTAAAGATAAGATGGCCAGTCTTATCTTTATAAAAGTTACTATCTTGTGTTATGGTTTGAGAGGTCCCTCTATCGGCAATTAAAGATATTGTTTGACTATTATAAATTTCAAGGTGAATATGATTCAGGTTAAAGCCTGTCTTAAAAGTATTTACATATACTTCCTGTGTGCTTAATAATATTTCCAGTATAAAGATCGTAATATTAACTCATTGTAAATCGCAAGATTATGTGAAGGTTAATTTGTAAAGGAAATAGTGGATTTAAACAGTGGAGAGAATAACAGTTTCATGCTCCCAAATCAAGATGCTTCAGATTGGCCTATATAAGTGAAAAGTTAGGTTAAAGATAAGATGGCCACTCTTATCTTTATAAAAGTCGCTATCTTGTGTCATGATTTGAGAGATCCCTCTATTGGCAATTAAATATATTGTTTGAGTATTATAAATTTCAAGGCACATATAATTCAGGTTAAAACCTGTCTTAAAAGTATTTCCATATACTTCCTATGCACTTAATAAATAATTACGACTTTAATTCCTTAAATAAATTATTAATATGATTTTTGCATATGAATATTATTACTTAAATTATTTTAAATTTGTTTATTCATTTTTTTATCATTCTTATAAAAGAATAAATCTATTTTTTAACTTGTGTATGTTCTACATCTGTTCCCACAGTCACAAAAACATGCTTAACCCTTACAATTGTTACAATAAACAAATACTAAAAGTTAATACATTAATTAATAAAGAGAGGAATATATATATGTAACAGTAGCATGTTTAATGAATTGATCATTTTTAATATAAAATTAATCTTATCCTGTTAATGTCTGATTTTATCTTTATTTGTTTAATTTATTAAAGATAATTGTCACAGTATAATTAAATACAAAGTTAAAGAACACACAGTATGTAATAAAAGTAATTCAAACCATAAACAAGCATGTAAATTGGTAATACATTAACCAAGGGTCCATTTATTTAATTATGGCTTAGACTCATGAATTAGTACTAAAGATTAAAATAGAAAAAAATAAAACTTACCATCCCTGGACATTCCTAATGCCAAACATTTCTGTAGACGACAATACTGACATCTGTTTCTATTAACTCGGTCCACTATACAATTTTTCTGCCGCGGGCATTGATAATTAACAACACTAGACTGGCTTCTTCTGAAAAAACCCTGCAAAATATTAAGAACACAATATGTATGAGTTTATATTTGTAAAATAAAATCACAGAAATAAAAAAAAAAACAATTTTAAAAATTAGAACATAAAATAAAAAGTAAACTACAGTCTCAGCATTTGTAGCAGTGACACCACTTCTTCCCATCGTAAAACTGTACTATATCAGAATCATATTGTTTGTTTTTATGGTGATCAGAATGACAATCATTTGAACAATCCAGATTAATTGAAACTATTATTCTAGAATCTAGATGATAATAGCTAGATACTCATTTACTAATAAATCCTAAATGATTAGCTGGATTGGCTATAGGCATACTTCAAGAAAGGCAAATCCTCAGCCCTCTTATGGCCTGAAAAAACTTTCAAAGTTAATTGTTATAGATTTAAATTCAAGGCTATAGATATAACAAATGGACATGCCAAGCACAGTGTCTTGAGATCTATCACAGTTCTAATCTTTCTTCATTTTTATATTTTTAATTATTTCAATTCTATTATTGCAATACAAATTATAATTAGACTGTAGTAAATATAAGATATGAAGGAAAGTTTGTAAAAAAAATACAGATGATTATAAAAAATAAATTTAAAAAAAATAATTTATTACTTAACACAATTTTTACTATTCACATCCACTTATCCATTTCATTTTTAAATTCTTCATTATAATTAGGAAACAAGTTGTTGTTGTTGTTTTTTTACAGAAATACATTTGCCCATAAACTTTACATTATTTTATTATTTGATTGTATACATGAGTATTGTCACCATTCTGCCTACTGAACATGTAAATCTGTTCTAAAGCTTGATAATAAACTGGATTGTGCTTCCATGTTAATACTTTTAAAAATCATGTTATTCCTTATAGAAACAGTTTATTACATACAGTGATCTAATCTTGTATATTTATCACACATATAATTAATAAATTTTAAAATATGCAAACAAAATAGAGAAATGCCAACTCCACAGTGCTAAAATAATTTTCATGTTATCATAAAATAGAAATCATCCTGCAGTACATAATATTATCATCAGTTATCTTAAAGCAATGATTGGTGTCAATCGTAAAATAGCTGAAAGATATCCTAAAATGTATACATACTGCTGAGTGATTTGTCAATTATTTCATGCTATATGATAGTCATAAAAAATATTTCAGCAATAGCATTGTATTTGGCAACTCACCATCTGCCTTGGCAAGAACTGGTATTTTAATTTATTATAGGTATGTACACTATTTTTTTATTATGGTTTGCTAAAAAAAAAAATTATAGCCTTGCTTTGATAAAGATGCTCCATATTGAAAGTTTGAGTTAAAAAATAAGTTTATTGTGGTATTATTTATCAGTTGACCACACACATGTCGAATATAATTTTATCATGTGTATGTGTTGAATTAAAAATTATTCTGGATGCACATGGTATATAGATGTATTTTGTGTTTCATTATTGCATATTCTTTAAAGTTAAGAGTGAGAGGTGTGGATGTAGAATCAGGTAAATGATATAATTATTAGTTAATCATTTTCAGAGATGATACTGAATTTAATAAGGTTTGGTTTTTGTTAATATTCAAATAGATACCCAATGTTAACAAATGTAAAACATATTAACATATGATGGTAATTTAAGTTTATGTATTATAACTAAACTATTAATAAATTTGTTTTGTTTGCTTGTTAGGTGTAGATCAACTCTAGTGTTTTTTAATGTTATCTGTTTCTGCCGATTGATGCTTCTAATGAATCTCTGTTCTCCATAGTGTGATAGCATTAAAAGGAATGGTATATGGTTATGTAAGTGTTTATAATTTAATATCCTCACTGGTAAAACTTTAATATAATGTCGTTTAAGAAGACATTCTAGACTATAAGTCTAGTGATGCTTTCAGATGTTGGATATTGACCATGCATACAGAGGGAGGCTGTCATTACACATTGGGTACCAAAAATTTATAAAAAGTAGGCATTACTATATAATGGTTAGCTTATATATGTTTAAATTTATTTTAATTTAACTGATTCCAAAACCACCTGACATTAAACTTATCAAAACACATATTTTTTATTTATATAACTAAATAAAATTAAAAAATATTTTCTTTAATATGTGATAGTGAAGCCAACTACACAATCATTATTTGCAGCATTTGGATAGTTACTTCCAATAAAATGGTCATGAGATAAATATGTAGACCAGCCAATTTTACATATAAAGAAGTTAACACATTATTTAAACAAATAATAACAATAGTTTAATTAAATAAGCAAATAGTTTACACTTTGTGGCTAATTAGAAAGTATCAAAATTGTCAGACAAAATATAATGCTCTTTTTCCTAAATATGATTACATCACAGCTATATCATAAGAATTTATGACAATTTTTCTTTTATAATTACCACTTTAATAAGCCACTTTCACCCTATCTTTTAACTTTTAGATCTCACACATGGTGAAAATGAATAGTAGTTATTTGTAAAGTATCTAAAATTTATTTTGATTAATTTTAGACACTGATCTTTCAATTACATCTTATAATACTAATATGGTTATATGATTGAATACACTTGCTGCAGAGTAAATCCTTGGCTTTTAATACACCCTGGATTTAATCCTACATATGGCTGGCCCTCAGAAATACATTTATATATATCATTAGCTTCATATCATAGTCTTATACATATATCTAATTTTTGATTATTTTAATCAATACATATTCTTTTCAAGGATAATTGTAGAAAGTAACCACTTTAGGTCTTAATCCCAATTTAATAATAATTCAACTTAATTACAGAGATAGCTCTTTTGAGTCTGATCCCTAATTTAAAAATAACAGTACTTAAGTAACTGAGGTGGCCCCTTTGGGTCTGACCCCAAATTTACAGAACAAAACTGTGAATAAATCCATCATATAGATATAGTATATTTTGATTATTCAATGGTGATCTAACAACTGCATTTACTTAATGTTCTACATGCATAAAATGAAACTCACAGTAATAAAAATGAGGGCTAATTTATGTACAAATAAACTTGATTGAATTTTAAAATAAGCCTTTAACTTAAAGCTCTAATAATTATACTATACTCATTGTTTTTAGCAGTTGAACACTTCCATTTAATTATTTTATGTGTGTAAACTTTTTTGTGTATTTAAAATGAATATTACATCTTTGATTTTACACAACTTTACATATTTGCTGACAATTTCACATTAAATATTTCCTTTTTTTTAAAATAATAATTTTTTTTTAACAAATCATATCACAAAATCAAAATGAAGCAAACTTTTTCAAATATCTTTTTTTATTTCAGTTGCTTTAAAATACAGCTTGATTGTTTATAAATGCTTAGCAACAAATGCTAACTTTTTTTGAAACATTCCATTTAATGATTTATTCTAACATTTGAATATATCTATTATTACTACTCTTAATACTGCTACATTTATCAATCCTCACAATTTTAAAAATCAGCTAACAATCATGTGGAAGACTTCAGGGGTTACAGTGAAATGAATGATTTTACTTGTATTTATTTTTCTCTTGCTCACATGGCTTCAAACTTCTGGCATTATATATAGCTTTTATGCCATCTTTATTTCCTCATAAGAATGCATTGTTTTCTTAATTAAGAATTTAGTGTTATTATAGTGATTTTTTACTCTTTTGTTGCTCTTTTAATTTAGAATAATAAGAGCTGGTAAAATCAAAATATTTTACAATAATAAAAAATATTAATTTAATGGTTAAGTGCTCAGGATAGCATGTAGTATCTGAGTATTAGAAACGATAGATTAAGTTTTGGTTGAAAACTTTTAACTCTTCAAACCATCACTTTATCAGTACACGAATTTCAAATGGGAATATACAATATATATATATTATACAACAGTCTCCCATATCTACAATGGGACATCTGCAGTATATGTTATCCGTGATTCAAATATATTCTACATTAAATAAAAAATTAAAATATTAAAAAATAATAAATAAATAATTTTCATTGTTTAGTTTATAATGCAAACATAAGGTGATGAATTCACAACAAAGACCATGTAAATATCTAAATAATCTTTTTCAATAGAGTAATTTAAATTTTCGGTATTTATTTTTTTTCATTTTATACAGTCAAGACCTGGGAAAAAAAATAACTTCAATACTTTTTTTTCCCCAAAAAAAAAAACCCCAAGGTGGATATTTTTATTTTCCATTCAAACAAAAAAAGAAAAAGGGAAGTTGTTTAATTTGTTAAAAAAAAATTATTGTTTTAATTCTTTTTACTTCATCTATTAAACTTTAAAATGAAGAATGATTTCCTTTTTTTTTTCAAAGATGCAGTATTAATTTTTTTTTTTTTTTTCATGTGTCAAAGCATCGGCTGGGAAGCGAACCCGCAAACCCGGGACAACTGCTTGTAAGGCAGCTGTGATGACTACTCGACCACCAACGCTTGATTTTTTTATGTAGATAAAATACTACTATTCCAAATAAAACACCCAAATCTATTAACGAAAAACAATTTCAATGATGATCTTTAATTTTTTTATAATAAATAAATTTATTTGTGCACATTTTTATAGACACTTTTTTTTAAAAAAAAACACACATTCAGTATTCATCTGTAAAACAATAACCCTAATCGTAAAGATTTTCCCTCCTCCTCCAAACTTGGGAGAGTTTTGATTAATAATGAAAGGATAAAAGATCTGTTCTTGAAATCTGAAAATTGTATAAATCCAAAAAAGTCCTAGAATCACGGATTTTGGATTAATGATATTTTTCCTGTATGACATTATTAGAGTTTATATGTTGCTAATTAATTTTGTTGATATCTTAATGTTTATTATTTTAATAAAATTGTATTATAAATATATGCATATGCTATAATACATGGATAAATATCTTCATTATACATATAATTAAGTGTTCAAATATTAACAGATTTTGAACATGGTTCAGATTTGAATTAAATCAATAGGAAAATAACTGATACACTTTTAATAAAGGCAGCTGGTAAAAAAAAAGCAGCAATTGACCAGTAAAATTTCTACTAAGATTAGAGAATTTATGAAGAAAAGAAGGAATATAAAAATATATAAAAATGATGCATTATGAAGATTGAAATATCTCAAATTTTGTAAAATGTTGTGAAAAAGAGTTGATAATGATATAAGTATAATTGCAAATTAGAAAGGAAAGCTATAGAAAAAAATAAAAGTCTCAAGAGTATAAAACAACATTTTGGTACTTGTAGAAAACTTACTTCTGCAATAAGAAATAAAGATGGAACTATTACTAAAAAGAGAGATCATGAAATGTGTAGAAGAGTTCTAGCAATAATTATATAATAATAAAGGTCAAGGAAAAGTATCTCCTACAACTATTATATCTTCTGAATTGCCCAGGATTTTAAATAAAGCAGTGAGACATGCAATTAAATTTATGAAAAAGTGAAAAGCTCCAGGTAATGATGGAATTATAATGGATATCTTAAAAGAAGCAGGTGAAGAAATAGAAAACATTTTGGCAAAGATATATATCAAATGTTTAAATCATCAAAATGCACCAGTTGATTGGAAAAATGCAGTATTAATATTAATATTTTAAAAAGGTGATAAAAAAGATATTAGAAATTAAAGAAACTATCAGTCTTTTATATTTTACACAAAATTTTTACCAAGATAATTACAACTCATCTACAGCTAACATTAGATTTCAGCCAACCTAAACAACAATCTGAATTTAAAAGTAATTTTAGTACATTGAATCATATCGAAGTATTGAGAAAAGTTATAAAAAGGACCAAGAATATAAGTTATCATTATGCTTTAGATTAGTAGATTATGAAAAAGCATTTGATTCTATAAGCATTTCTTCAATGATTAAAGCATTAGAACATGAAGGTATATTGTCATATTCTGAAGAATATTCATAAAAATGCAACAACCACAATTAAATTACATAATGATACTAGGAAGATCAGCATTAAGCAGGGTGTAAAAGTGATTCCATCTCTCCAAAAACTTGTTATGGCGAAGCTGTAAAAAGTATTTTGTGGATTAATCTAGGAAGTTAAAGGAATAAAAGTAAATGAAGATTATTTAAGTCATCTAGATTTTGCCGATGATGTAGTTGTTTTTATAAGTAATGCTTTGGAGTTTTAGGAAATGTTGTAAGAGTTATCAGATACAAATATCAAAGTAGCACTAAAGGTAAACATTAACAGGATTAAAGTAATGTCTAATAGATTTTCTCAAAAGATGAAAATAAAGATTAATAATGATAAGTTAGATAAAGTTAACAACTACAAATACCTTGGTCTACACATGAAAATATAATAAATGAAATTAATCACAGAATTAAACATAGTTGGGATGCTTTTGGTAGAAATAACTTAAAATTGAAAGGAAATGTCCAATGTATTTGAAAAGGAAGGTTTTTAATAAATATATTTTACCAGTTCTTACTTATGGATCTGAGACATGGACATTTAACAGAAGAACAATACAGAGACTTCAATCCATTCAAAGAAATATGAGACTTAGAAAGAGACTGCATGTGAGATGGATGGATGAAATAAGGAAGTGTGCAGGGATAATGTGGAAAAAAGAGGTTAGAGATGGGAGAAGATGGATTGAACTTGGAGAGATCTTCATCCTGCAGTGGATTGATAATGGTTGAAAATGATGGTGATGGTTTGTTTTAAAAGCACTTACTATATATAGTTTATTATAATTTGGAATCATGTGTCATAGATAGAGAGAACCACAGTACTGTATTTTAAAAGAATTTCAATGATCTTAAAGTGAAGAAAACATCTAAATAAAACAATACAAATTCAATTTATACTTTTCCATAACATTTTCATTCCCCATAATATTTAAACATGCTCTGCAATCCTTATATTAGGGGGAGTAATCAGAAATATATTATCACTTATTTCTGAAAATAAAATAAATATTACAGATAAAAATTAAATTAATAACTATTAAGGAATTTTAAAAAAAGGATTAAACAATTAATTCAAAATTACTGATCCATTTAACAAAAACTTTATTTATTCTTGAAATGAATTCAAAATTAAGTGCCATTAAATGTTTCAAAAATTTTAAAATAGGATATATGGATACAAAGTCGTACTAATTATATAACATATTTCAAAAGTTAACTTAGAAAAATGTTGACGCTAAGTTTCAGGAAGATTTGTAATCTATCTGGTCCCATTCAACAATTAAATATATAGAATATATTATCATTATTTCCCTGGTTTACTAAAAACAAAATTCTATTAACTTTTTCGTGCATGTAAGGCTACTATCAAAGTGTAAACTAAAAAAGACAAAATTGCAAATATCAAATAATATATAAATTATTAATCAAAATAATAAATATACATAAGCATTAGTTTTTTTAACATGCTTCACTAATAAATATTACTGATATTAATCATTATTACCCATTTTCTTATTTTCTGTTCATTTTATTATTATTTTCAGCCCTTACGTCTATATAGAGTCATGCATTTATTAGGCAGTTACTCACTTCTCAGCTCAAAAGAGATAATAAGATTGATGTCTTTGTGCAATCACATTTCTATTTTCTAACTACATGCACAACATATTTGACTCCAATCTCTTCTTTCTTTGATTTTTAACTTTTTTTATCTTTCTACTTTCATTTTTTTTTCTGTCTGAAGTTATAATTGATGAGGAATTGTTAATGATGATGCTGAGTGATCATAGAATTATCACATGTGAGATTAAGGGTAGAAATTTATATCAATTAGAAAATGATACTTCTGAAACTGAACTATGAACAAAAATAAACACAAAAAAATATAAATTCAAAATACATAAGGAAAACTTTTTGAAAATTAAAACCATATATCACCAATCTGTATATAAGCATTTTGATATAGTATATCAACAGCAACAAATTTATTCCAAAAATAGTAGCAAAAAAAAAAAATTCATTCTTTAAAAAAAGAAAACTGAATATGTATATAATTTTTGAACCCTGGCAATTATATAAATAAAATTCTTGACTGGGATCTATATTTAAATTATTTTCCCAAAAGTAAAATAGAAACTTAAGAGAAAATAAACAATTTCATTTCAAAAAGAGATAGAAGAATTTCACATTTGAAAATATGACCATGAACTTCAAATTGGTAAGCAAATGTTATATATGATATGAAAAATACAAACTCAATTGGATCTACTTGAGGTCAACATGGCCATAACAATAATATTGGCATCAGCATAGAATTTGAGCATTCAATCATCAGATTTTCAATTATACAGATGGCTGAAGAGTTAGAGATTGGAGTAGATTGAAGCATGTCCATTAAAGTATGAAGATTTGCTATCTTAATATAAACTAAGCACTGATTATATACATGTATGGGAGATGATGATCTGGACTAACTGATGAATGCTGGTTCAGCACAAAATATGTATATTGGTGATTATTTATCTTTTCTACATGTGCATGGTGATGTATGTCAGTGGTACAAGATAGTGTGAATAATTGAAGGTTGCTTGAAAGTCTGTGTTCAAATCCCATGTATTTAAAAAACTGAAAGCAATCCTCAATGATCAAATAAATTTAGTTACTTTTTACATTCAATTATTGGTTTTAAAAAATCTCATTTGTGACATTGTTGGACTGAAGCTTTTGACTATGTTGAATATTATTCTTTAATCTGATTTTAATTGTCATTATCCTTCTCTGAAAATATAAAGAGAAGTTCTGAAAAAGATTTCTGAGGACAATCAAAACTGTCAGTAGTGGCTTGTAATTATATGAAGCATTGTAAAAGTAATAAAGAACGTAAATGATATTAATATCATTGATTTGCTCATTCATTACCAAAATTCTTAAAACCAAATCTATTCTAAGTAACAATGTCAAACTAAAGGCTATGAATCATAGAATTCTCCCATTTTAAAAAAAAATATTTTTATATAATGAGATCAATTGGATTAAACTTCTGAATATAATTAATAATAAACATACTACTTAATTTCCTAGCTATTAGTGAATTTCTGGCTTACAATCATGCCTAGAAAGCTCTGAACCAGTTAAATGCCACACAATCCTATGTAAATATTTATGACTTATAAAAAAGTATCTTTTTGTGCCAATTTTTTGTACTTATATAAACACATACAGTAAAATCTTAATTCAGCATTTTTTAGAGAAATAGATGACAAAAACAATATCTATAGAGAAAATTGTAACTCTAATATAGAAATATATCAAATACAATATAGCTTGTAGCTTTAAATACAATTTAGATTTTATAATTAAAAATATTCTGCACCTACTAATAATTTTTATTAGTCATTTATATTAGTTATTCTACATGTGTGTGTGTTGTATAATTTTATTATCACAGTAATTTCATACATTTTAAAAAATAGGGATAATATTAAATATAGTAATTACATACCTGCAGATTGTAAATCTTTTATATTTATGTTATTAATTTTACATAAACAAAAAAATTTTTAAGTGATGTTTTAATATTTTGTATATTTTAAGAAAATTTAAAAGCATTACCTGATGAAAAAATCTTTGATTACTATTACTTATGCCTCAATTCAAAATATAAACTTTCAATATTTAAAACAATTCATGGAATTGTGTTTATAAAAGATGCAAGGTAATGTAGTTTACTCCTTGCAAGATTTTACTACTTCACATTAATCATCTTCTTCTTTTCCTTTTATTTAATGAAATAAATAAACAATATCAAAAATAAAATACCATTTTAACCCAAGATAATAGATGAAAAGATAATGCATATTAATAAGCACATAGAAGACTTTGCAATGAGCTAACACTTAAAAACAAGCATTCATATTTGGTAAAATATAAATCTTTGTAATACTATTTACTAAGTCTGCACTTAGTCTTCTTTATGAAGTATCATAGCTTTTATCATTTACATTCTTTCTTACTTTTACAATGAATCATATAATTACAATCCACTATGATGATTGTAATTAAATGAAGCATTGTAAAAATAATAAAGAACACAAATGATAATAAATAGAAGTTCTGAAGACAATCATAGTGGGTTGTAATTACATGAAGCATTGTAAAAGTAATGAAGAGTGTAAATGATAATAAATATAAGTTCTGAGGAAGATTGCTGGGGTAATCGAAACCATCATAGTGGATTGTAATTGAATAAAGCATTGTTAAAGTAGTAAAGAACGTAAATGATATTGATATTCTACACTTAGTCCAAATAAAATATTGAAGAACAAAAAAAAAAAAAGTCAAATCAATTTTTCTTTTAAAAAAACTCGGTGGAAAAATATCGTTAAAACAATTTGTGAATGATTGATATGATAAAATGGTCTTTCAAAAACTGATGACTTGTGAAAAAAGCACATTCATATAAAATAGTTCCAAGATCCAAAAAAGCAGATAAAATATGTGGGGAAATAAAGATGTTGCAAACATAGGTCACTCCAATATATTAAATGTCAAAAGTATCTTCTATTAAGTACTCCTACTATGTAATGGTGTTGATCTTTGTTTATAAATAAACTTTTATATATATAAACAAAATCTCTAAAAACCAGTTTATTATAAGCTTTTTATTTATAAAAAGTATCAACTGCTCTATGCAATTATATGAAAATGAAATAATCAAATAATTTATTGCTTGAAAGCTTGTAAGAAGTTGAAGCACCTGAAATGGCAGAGATGGTCTGTGATCTATAACCCTTGAACTCCAGAGTCTGCTCTTTATCCAAATCATGCAGTGTAATCATCTTCAGCTAGTATAAAAGTTTATAATCTCTAAGTTTTTTGTGGTTTTATTGAAATAGATTTAATATATAGAGGGTTTGAGCTCAGACACGATCCTCAAACATCCATGTTATCTCATACTGCTAATACACTTGATCATACACATGTTGAAAAAATAAATAATCACTAATATATATATATTATGTGCACTTGTTAGTTGGTCCATAATTTTAAAAATCTTTAAAAGATACACTTATTTTTTTTACATTATTTTATGTATTTTATACCAAAACTAGTGTCACATAACTTCATTAAATTATTGTCATGTGATTGATATGCATGACTATTCCTTTGTCTGAGCTATAGATTCATATAATGTCATAATTTCATGATCTGTGTTGCCATTAGCATAAATTTAAACAAGTATATCCTTCATAATAATCTCTTACACAAACATTCTGACATCTAACACTTTACATTTATCTACATCATAAATAGGAAATCCTAATTCAAATGTTATCCTCTTGTCTGAACCTGAAATTCATATTCTTACATATTTCAACTATGTATATTCTAATACCATGATATTAAAATTCATATATGATATAATCTAATTTCAAACCTGCTATCCATTTCCAATTTATCTGAATAGTATTATTCAAATTACCTATACCATATGTGCACTCTTGGTTTCTTAATCTTTTTGCATTAATAATTTATCCAGATTAAGAGAATATATGCACTTTGTAGACATAATTTAAACAATTACACCTCTTATTTCTTCCTTAAAACATCCTATGACAATATTGAATAATAAAAAATTAATATTTACTAAATAAAGATTATGTAATATGATCTGTATATTAATCACTTGTTTTATATTAATCAGAATAATCAATAAATGATTTTTTTATTACTAATTGGAAGTCATCATCATCATTATTATTATTATTATTATTATTATTATTATTATTATTATTATTATTATTAATAATAATAATAATAATAATAATAATAATAATAATAATAATAATAATAATAATAATAATAATAATAATAATAATAATAATAATAATAATAATAATAATAATAATAATAATAATAATAATAGTTATATCTACTCCTTTTAATATATATATAGACTATACTTTAATTATAATGTCAATATATTATATACTTATTTTTAGATTGCTGCAGCATTTTTAGAATCAAAAATGTTTTTCTATTGTAAACTGTACGTCACTTTACTTTGAAATATGTTTGTTTTGTATTTGCTTTCCCAAATGTTCTGTTAGTGTTAGCACTAAAAGTTTATTCTTCCTTTTTATGTGCTGAGATAAACTTCAGTAAATATTTTATAAAAGTTAGTGATTAAAATTTCATGAAGTAAAGGGATTGAATAAACTACAAAAAACAAACAAAATAGAAGAAAAATACTTATAAAAATTATAAACTTTTATTCAAATTTCCATTTTCAATATAGATGTTGTGTATATATAAATATTTATTAAAATGCATTAGTAGGCAATAAGTGCTGGATAATAATGTAACAATACTTGTAATAAATTAATAAACATTACATAAATAAATTATACCATACAACATTACATAAATACAGAACAGTATCACGATCTAGGCTAACCAAAAAAATCTAATTCAGTCAATTTTGTCAACTTCAGTAACTAACTACATGTGTGAAAATGTAAAAGTTACAAGTAATATTTTTTAAACATTTTACAATATTTTGTACATAAATGAAGAAAATTGAATTTTTAAGAAGAAACGGGTAAAACCATATTTTTTAAAATAATATATATATATATGATATTTAATAATGATTAAAATCTACATTGGGTTTAAAAGTGCATAATATGTTCTGACCTGATAAAGAATGATTCTTAATTATTTGGTTGTTTACTAAAAGATTATAACAATTAATGAGTCTATGCTAGAAATGCAGTAATACTAGTAAGACATACTGATATATATATATATAATTATAATTGAAATAATATTTTTAACGGTTTATAAACAATTACAAACAATCCTTAAATCCGCAGAAGTACTTTCGGTTACTTTCTAACCTGCCTCAACTGCCATTAAATTCAAAAAGCGGAAGCAAACATCATCAATTCAAATTCCATGAATCTCGTATTTTAATGTTAGAAACTTGTCGATTTATTAAATGCGTTTTATTCCTGTTTATAAAAATTGCCTCTTTAATTTTTCTTTTACTATGGTTTCTCTCTTCATGAAGAATTTTCACATTTTCAAAATTAAATTTAAATTTATATTTACATGTTTTTTCGTGATCAAAGAAAACTGAAGGAGATATTAAATCACCATTATTTTTATTTTTTACACGCTTATATAACAATTCATGTTCCTTCAATCTTTTCTCAATACTGCACCTAGATTCACCTATATATGATAGCATACATTCACAAAAAATTTGATATATGACATTACTTTTTTGCTTGACAGGTATGACATCCTTAGAATTATTGACTAATTTATTAATATTGTTTGGAATGTAGAATGAAACATTAAACACATTCTTATATAAATCCTTAAAAAATTTTACTTGTGGATTTGAAATAAATGGAATAGATATCCATTTTTTACTATTAATCTTCATTTCTTTTAAATTATAATAATTTTTTTTAAATTGACATAAAGTATTGTTTATTTGTTCCATTTTATAACTGGCATCAAGCAATTCCTTGGCAAATATCCCAATATTTTTTAGTTTATCACTTTGGTAACAACATAATTTTTCATTCCGAAATAAAAAAAAAAAAAGATTTAAAACTTGCCATCTTATGCATCATTGGTACTTTTGATTTACAATTTATATATCCGCTTTTTTGCAGTGGCTTAATTATTAGTTTATAATTTAATATACTGTTATCTCTTGTGATCATTAAATCTAAATAGTTAATCTTATTGTCCTGTTCTTCTTCAATAGTCCATTTCAAGCCATTCAACTTATTTAATTACTCTATAAGCAAATTTATACTATTAGTATTTCCACAAACAAAAACATCATCCACATATCTTTTGTAAATTTTAATATCTCCAAAAATACACATATTTAAAATACTACTCTCATATGTAGATAAAACAAAATTGCAAACTTGTGCAACTACAGACAAACCCATAGGCCAACCTTTAGTCATTTTATAATATTGACCTTCAAAAGATGCAACAATGTTATCATTAAAAATTTTTAAAGAATCAATGATAAATTTTATCATATATTTACAAATATTTTTACTTTTTAATGCATGTTCAATTATTTTTATGGAATTCATTTTATCAATAGATCCATACATTTCTGTAACATCCAATGACGCAATAACATCATTTTCATCAAATATTAATTTTTTACTACTATTTACAAAGTCAAACGATGAAGCAATAGTATTTTCCCCAAATCCTAAAAAGTCTTGTAAAAGTTTACCAATATATTTAGAAGTCTGATATATGAAGGAACCACCAAAATCTATCATAATTTGCAAAGGATTACCTTCTTTATGTAATTTTATATTTGCAAAAATACGAGGACATATAGCACAAGAAGGATATATCATATAGTATACATTATTATTTAAAACTTTATTTTTAGCACTTTTTAAAATATTGTTAATAAATTTTATTCTTTGACCATCCATATTATAATCTTCAATCAAAAAGAAACCAAGTTTGTCCATTTGCATTTTAATTTTATTAATATACTGATATTTCATCAACAAGCACATATGCAAACCTTTATCCTCTTTCAAACAAATCCTATTATCATTCCTCAATTTCCGTTTAAATTCCGAAATAGCCAATTGCCATGATTTATCATAAGATATTGTATCAAATTTATTAAAATTAATTTCCTTAATAATATCATCAGCAAAATTATTATTACCAGGAATCATTTCAAATGAATTTTGAACAGCTGCAATTAGTTCCAAATTATAATCATTCCAAATACCACCAACATATTTAGCTCTGTGACTTAAAACGTATTTCTGAATTAAATGTATCCTATTATTTGATAAATTAACAAAGTTTAAATCATTATAAGCATGTGGATATCGCTTATTAAATAAAAAATCAACTTTTTTTTTTCAAATTTGTTATATAATTTACGTTCAATTACTTTAAATCCATTTTCACAAATAATTTTATATTCGTTCCAAGCACACCATTCATTTAAAATTATTAAATGTTCAATTGCTTTCAAATATTTACGAATATCAAAAAGTTCCTTTTTACAACTTTTAATAATATTATTTAAAATAATTAATTTTAATTTATCCAAACATTTTGGTATTAAATTTATACAGCTGTTCAACTTTATGCTACAACAATTCGGGAATATCTGAAAAATTTTACAATTCTTGAAAAAACGAAGTTTGCACTTTAGCTTAATAATCTTTTTACATTGTCTCCACCATTCCTTAACGAACCACCATTTTCTAAAATTACTTGAATCTATTTTGTTCAATATATGTAAAATAAATAAAATATCCGTTCAATATATGTAAAATAAATAAAATATTCGTTAATTAAAAACAATATTGTAATTATAATTGAAATAAAAGTACTTCTGTGGATTTAAGGATTGTTTGTAATTGTTTATAAACCGTTAAAAATATTATTTCAATTATAATTACAATATTGTTTTTAATTAACAGATATTTTATTTATTTTACACACACACACACACATATATATATATATATCAGATAAACATGTAGCAATAGTAAAGAATGTTTGGAAAATAAGTGTTAACTGAAGGAGTCAAAACACATCTTAGACATCATTCACATTTTTTCTGCATCTATAACCATATGTTAGAAAGTATAAAAGAAATCACTTGTATTTTAAATAAATTGTAAACCATATTTAAGTCATAAAGTATAACAGTCACAAACATATGTAGCATCCCCTCCCACACACACAAACAATTTTGTTCAGATTAAAAAATAACTGCTAGGAGAAGAAATAGAACATTTTTTGCAAAGTTCCCTATACCAAATGTCTAAATGATAAAGATGCCAGATGATTGGAAGAATGGAGTATTAATATTTAAAAAAGTGATAAAGAACATATTAGGCAATACAGACTTATCAGTCTTTTATCAATTCTATAGAAAATTTTTACCAGAATAATTACAACTTGACTACAGTGAACTTTAGATTTTAACCAACAAAAAGACAAGTTGGATTTAAAAGTGATTTTAGTATAGTGGATCATATTCAAGTACTGAGAGAAGTTTATAAAAAGGATCAATGTGTGTTTTGGATTTGTAGATTATGAACAAGCATTTGATTCCATAAGCATTTCTTCAGTAATTAAGGCATTGGATCATCAAAATATAGACCCAGGATATTGCCATATTCTGAAGAATATTTATAAAAATGCAACAGCAATAATTAGATTACATAATGATATTAAAAAGATTAACATTGAGAAAGGTGTACTACAGAGTGACTTCATATCTTCAAAACTTTTTACAATAGTTTTGCAAAAATTATTTTATGGATTAAAATGGGAAACTCGGAATAAAAGTGTAAAAGTGAAGGAAGATTATTTAAGTCATCTTCAAAACTTTTTACAATAGTTTTGCAAAAAATATTTTATGGATTAAAATGGGAAACTCGGAATAAAAGTGTAAAAGTGAAGGAAGATTATTTAAGTCATTTTGCAAATAATGCTTCAAAGCATCAGAAAATGTTGCAAGAGTTATCAGATGAAAGTAAGAAAGCAGGATTAAAAGTAAATGTTAAAAAGACTAAAGTAATATTCAATGGATTTTCTTAAAAGAAGAAAATAAAGATTGATAATGATGAATTAAAAAAAGTTAACAACTATAAATATCTTGGTCAGATTATTACTACAAATAGAAATATACTGAATGAAATTAGTCATAGAATTAAACTCAGTTGAGGTGCTTTTTGTAAAAATAATTTAATATTAAATGGAAATATGCCTATGTGTTTGAAAAGAAAGATTTTTAATAGATATGTGTTACCAGTTCTTACTTATTGATATGAGACTTGGGCACTTAATAGAAGAACAATAAAGAACCTTCAGATCACTGAAAAGAATATGGATAGATATATGTTAAAAATAACCAAGAGATCGAAAATGAACTACATGGTTGAGAGAACAAACAGGTGCTACTGACATCATTAAAAGAATTAAGAGACAAGTGAAATTGGGTTGGAGATATTGTTAAAAAAGATGCTAATAAATGGACAGTTGAAATCTTAAACTGGATTTCTAAGAGATTCTAAAAAGAACTAGAAAGTGACCATGTGTGAGATGGATGAGATGAAATATGGAAGTGAGCAGTGGTGATGTGGAGAAGAAAGGCTAGAGATCAGAGAAGATGAATTGAACTTGGAGAGATATTCATCCTGGAATGAATCTATAATGGTTGAAAATGATAAAAGATAATGAATGGCCAAATTTTCATAATTTATGTACATTAGTACAATTACATTATTTATTTAATAAGTTGTTTGTCATATTTATAAAATATGACTCTTTGATTTTTCTTTTCTTCAATTCGAAATCACTGTCAAAGAAAAAACTTCCATTACAAACAACTGAATGTTAATCAAATACAGATGTAAATCTATTCACTGAATATTTAATTTAATTTATTATATAAAAGTTCAGATTCGTGAATTCTCTTTTCAATGCATATTTTGACACAGCAATAAAAAATGGACCTCCACTGGTATACCACTTTATATATATATATCATTTGTAGCATCATATACCACTTTATATATATATATCATTTGTAGCATCATTTTCCATTAATAATTAATCTACTAGTATTTGGTCTAATATTAAATGCAACATTAAAATGAGAAGAAACCAATGATGTAATAAATACTACACACTCTGTTATTTATACATAGTAATGAAATCCAAGTTTTCTCTTCAATATTTTTCTTACTTCATCTATGTAGAAATTTATATAATGTAAATAAAATATCTTTCCTATTATATCCTACATTCACTAATTCATTAGCATATAATTCAAAATTGGATAATTTATCACTTTGAAATTTACAAAAAATATTTCTACCCAAAAATGTTTTATCCAGCTAATTTATACATAAGAGGAACATTTGACTTGAGATATACAAACCCCTTCGTTGATAAAAGTTTTATGAACATTTTATAAATGATAGCATTATATTCTCTTCGAGATATTTTATGGAGACTGTCCTTAGAGTAGCAGTCCATTTCAAGCCATGAATAACATTTAATTTATTTTAAAGATTTTGCTGGAATGGGTGATCCAACAATAATCACATCAACATCACATGATCACTATCTCATACTAGCACAATAATTGTTATTAAACAATTCAAAATACAGCAAAACTCTCCATACAGTAGTGCCATCTTGTGCTAACAAGAGCAATCAATGGATGCCAGAAGGCTTGTGCATAAAATCCCTATCTAGTGCCTACTCATCCAATATCCCCAGACTAGTTTCTGGCTTGTGGCCTTCATCAGTGAGGAGCCTTGGATTGGAGAGCACTGCACCTAGATCTTAGGATCTAATGCAACCCTCCAGCACCCACCTTTTAACTCTATTTAACTACAAAACTATGAGATTGAAATTGAAAACACTGATGAAGGCCACAAGCCAGAAACTAGTCTGGGGATATTGGATGAGTAGGCACTAGATAGGGATTTTATGCACAAGCCTTCTGGCATTCATTGATTGCTCTTGTTAGCACAAGATGGCACTACTGTATGGAGAGTTTTGCTGTATTTTGAATTGTTTAATAACAATTATTGTGCTAGTATGAGATAGTGATCATGTGATGTTGAGTGGTTTAACACCAATCCTGCCTAATAGGATAGTGGTGGCTATGGTTGTTAAAGAGCCAAAGACACCAAAATGTATGGGTACTGAATTGAGTTCAGACCCATATGACTATATAAGCTATTGAGCTTGGGTTGAAAATATTAATAGTGTTTTCAATTTCAATCTCATAGTTTTGTAGTTAAATAGAGTTAAAAGGTGGGTGCTGGAGGGTTGCATTAGATCCTAAGATCTAGGTGCAGTGCTCTCCAATCCAAGGCTCCTCACTGATGAAGGCCACAAGCCAGAAACTAGTCTGGGGATATTGGATGAGTAGGCACTAGATAGGGATTTTATGCACAAGCCTTCTGGCATCCATTGATTGCTCTTGTTAGCACAAGATGGCACTACTGTATGGAGAGTTTTGCTGTATTTTGAATTGTTTAATAATCACATCATCAACATGTCTAAAATAACTTAATATCTAACTGAAAAAATTATTTTAAAATATTGCTATCGTAATATGCCAACATATAACTGGATATGGCAATCTCATAGACCAATCTTCCTCTATTTTTCACAATTGATTTTTAAATGTGGTCATCAATATTCTTAATAAATCAACAAACATTTAAAATATCTTGCCGCTAATCAAATACTGAAGTGACTAGTTTATTTTTTATTTTAATTATTTTTTATTTTGATGTTTTAAATATTAAAGTTCAAGATACTAAACAATGTATAATAATTATATGCTTGCCTATTTAAGGTTCAATATGCGTAAGTTTATATATTTTGTGGTGTGTATATGTGTGAATAAATAAACTATATTTATATAAAGAAACAATGCAATGTGTGAATATCTTGCAAATACTTATATTCCACATCCAATAAATGTTTATATATATATGCAATATCCTGCATAATGACACCTGTGCTCACATTCTTTAAAGAAGTTCCCCTTTTTATTTATTTTTAAAGAAATATTCAAAAACTGTTTAGGGCTGTGCTATCATATTAGGAATGCTCTCTGCTTCTTTTGAGGTCGTTGTCTGTGTTGGGATTGTTACATAAGAAGATACATTCCTTTTTATAAAAACTATGCATTAGTGAGTAATAAATTTTCTCTTTTGTTCTTATCTGTCTTGTTTCTTTCTGCATATTTTGGCAAGAAAGTCAAAACTTTTTTTTAAAAAAATCTGTCACATGATATCCCCTCCCATCGTTTTTACATTTTTATTCCATTTTGTCAATAGTTTTGGAAACTTTTTCAAATTATATTTTCTACGTTTAAATCCTTCTTTTGTAGACATTGATTTTAATTTTAGAAAGTTGACACTTAATAGTGTAATTTTATTTATAAATGATTCATTTTCAAATGAAATTAATGAGATTCGTTTTTTTTATTTACATGTGATTCATTTTCAAATGAAATTAATGAGTTTCGTTTTTTAAATTTCAGTACATTCAATTATTCTTATTAATTGTAGATACTAACAAAATAATAAGACCTCAGGTTATATATACTACACATATTCACATATAAAATTATGGCTGTTTCTGCAAGAGTAATTTATAATTGTGAATATGAAAACTGGTATGAAAAGCGACTTTCAATTTTTTCCACTGGTTTCTTTTTTTAAAAAATAAAAAATATATATTAATTATTAAATTAAACATTTCTCATTAGCTCTCAGAATATATATATATTATCATGATCATTGCGTAATATTATATTCCATTGAATTATAAAATAATTATAAATATGATTAAGATTGTAAACACGCTGGCTCATAATCATCAGAAATCACGATAGATTCTATAATGCTCACCCTCCACATACGCACGTATCTTTCTCCAAATCTATAAATTATTTTAAATAAAGTAAAGATACTTGTATATTCAATTGCTCAAAAGGTCCAGTGAGTTTGAGCAACAAAATGACAAATTAAACAGAATATTCTCGCTTGGTTCCACAAATTGAGGTTTTTTTCTTTCTTAAAAATGTGTCAACCATGGGATATGGGGTGCTAATAATAGTTGAATCATGGCTTCCCAAATCAATATAATTCCACTACAGTATTTCCCAGTAGGAAAACAGTAGTATTAGTTGTCTTATTTTGGTGACCAGAAGTTATAAATTCTTCTAATGGTTGATAAAAAAATATATATTTTTCAATAATATTATATGTTTCTAGTTCATTCAGTGTCTATCTAATATGCATGTTTTTGACACCCCCATTTCTTAGTTCTAGCATTATATTAAAAGCTAGTTGTTTAATAATAGAAACTTGGTCATAAAAGTTCTGCTTATGATTTTTATAGAAAACTGTTTTGTAACTGATGAAGTATTCAGATATGTATTTGAATAAGTAATTGTTATGAGTGTCATGTGACCTGAGTATTACAGTGACAAGAAGAGTCAGTCTAGTAACCTTTAGTCTTGAGGCTGTATTAAAATACATAGATAATTTCAGCAGTAATTTGTTCTGCTATGATTTTTACCTTTTTTCAACTGTAATCTTCTGTAATGTAGTATATATCATTTTCTTTTATGAAACATTTATTTCTAACCACAGTTGATTCTATCAGATTTTCTTCTCCCATATTAAATATAGTGATCAGTCTTGAGAATGTTGATCTTAAATCATTAATCAATTTATGTTTTGTATGGAAGTTCTCCAAGTAATTGAGACCCATAACATGTCACTCTTTGCTTTAAGCTCAGAGATTCGAAATTTCTTTTTACAGCTTTACGAAGCTGATATCATTTTCCTATCAGATACTTCTTAACTTCTTATAAATTTATCTATAATAAAAAACAAAACAAAAACAACTTCCCATTCTGGCACCATCCACTGTAACCTTGAATAAATTAAATTCTCATCCTCAAATCCATTTTTGATCTTTGCATTTCTCAATAAGGATGAGAATTTGAGATTTAAAATTGAAAATAATACAGTATAACATTCAAAAACCATCTTCTACTCCATTTTCCTATTCAAACTAAAAATCCAAATTCAAACAGCCTAAATTTTAAAACCCAAATGATCTTCTTGATCAGCTATATAGATTAAACTCTAGTATAGCCCCTTCATCATTGATTAAAGAATAAATAGTACTTACAGAGTTATATTATATTTACACTAATTATAAATAATTAATATTATGAATGATGCACAAAAACAAATAGGCATTATTATTTTTTATATATTAGGTGAGATGAAAACGTAAGTGACTTATTGTTAAGAAATGTTATGTTGTATTTACATTTTATATATATTTTTTATAAAAAATATAAAATGTAAATACAACATAACATTTCCTAACAATAAGTCACTTACGTTTAACAACAAAATTAAAAATACACCTCGGTCTCATTTTACGCGATAGATAGGTTCCTCAGAAAACACGCGCAAATGAAATCGCGCAAAAATAGACGTAACTTACATTGAAAAGGGGGGGATGCGGTCTGTGATTTTTCAAAATTCGCATAAAAGCAAAGCACCAACATAAAATTACTTTAAAATTTGCGCAAAAAAAAAAATAAGGAAATAAAATATGACTAATAAAAAATTTCAAATTTGAAAAAAATTGATACAAGACAAACTTTTTTTAACTATAATATTTAATTTTATTCAAAATAATATATTTTTATGCATAATTTACAGTACAGTAATTTACATTTTTTATACACATTTTAATTATTATCGATAAACAGGTTCATTTGCAAGCTGTAAGATTCTTCTCAAGAGGAATACAACTAGCACCAACTTTACTCTCATATTGTTGTTAATGATTTTCTGGTGACAACGTAATTAGTAACTAATCTTTGAGATGATGATTTTATTAATTGTTTATGAAGCTTGTGATAACCAGACATACAATCATTTAGCTCTCGTTGGAATTTAAGAGCACGTTAATGATTAGTGTCATTAATAAGAAAATAATAATTGATTACATTCTTTTTTAAAAAGCAAAAACAGAATGTGATTTAAAATGCAAAATTAACACGCACAATGTTTGAACAAATTTACATTATAATCTTGTAAAATTTAATGTGTATATACACAAAATGTGGAAATCATAATTTTAATTTCATTATTGCATAAAATCTTACTATTATAAAGCACTGAAAATATTGAAATTACTAAGATGAAAGTCAAATTCCAATAATGTGCTATTACTTTCAATATAACGTATGCATGAAATTTATTATTTAAAGTAATAGCGCATTTTCAGAAGTCAACTTCCAGTGAAACATGAATCGCGTAACTTCAAAATCGTGTTAAATAAGTCCGTGTAAAAAGAGACCCAGGTGTATAGTCAAATCTCATAGATGTTTCCATTTCTTCAGATTCAATGACAAAATTGTTGTTTCAATATATTGCATAAGAAAATATTTATTAAATCAATTAAAATACTATATTAATTAAATCCATTACTGTATAATGCTTTTTTTTTTTTTTCTATTTTTGAATTACGTCTTTTATTATTACTTTTGCTATTTGCAGTTTCGATGACTAGCAATCTTCTTCAGGAATATAATTAACATATTGTCAATATCAACAAAGAAATGTTACACATAAATATTTATATGGATGTTCTATATTACTGTGTTTACATATATATATATAAGTGTGTGCGCGCGCACTTATATTGCACATGAAAAAATGATCTTTTTATAAGTATATGGGGTTTACATGTGCATATATATATATACATATAGAACATTAATATAAATACATTTGTATATATATGTAATTTGACAAACTATGAAGACATTGGCTAGATAGTCAAAACTTTAGAACTACAATAATAAAAGGCACTTTAAATTTTAAAAGTACAAAAAAGAATAACAATAATTTATTATATGGTAAAACAACACAAAAAGATCAATTTGAATGTTTAATAGAATAATTATTTATATTATATACTTTTTAATATTTAACATTGATAAGAATGATACTTTGCTTTATTCTCAGCTATTAATTATATTAATCGACTAGATTGGTGTGAAAAAAGAACAGTATTATCTAATATACAGTTGTCATAGTTACTGAAGCAATCTACTTTTATATTAAAATATTCAACCCAATATTAAATTCTGATCAAGAAAAAATTCAGAAATGTTTGCTCATAGTCAAATTACTACATGGCCAAGACAACTTTTAATATAGACAAAAATATACATTAATTTTTAAAATCCTCTATTATATAGAAAATGGGAATATTGTTAGAATAAACATGGAAAAAATTTAAAAATGAATTCCAGATTTCATGGAAATGGTAAGTTCAGTAGAAATTCATTTTTTTATTTATTTATAATTTACACATAGTAGCAGTGTCTACAATTGGATATTTACCTTCTGAAATCATGTGATTTGATTACAATTTTAAATAATTGACTTATTTTAATTCATTCTATTTTTTTTCACTTTATGTTTTTATATTATTAAATTTTTGTAACATTTTGATTGTTTCGTCATACAACTATCAGTCAAAAAATAAACTATATAGATGGATATTATATGTCCCTGAGTGTTATAAATATTAATATTATGAATGGTGTGTTTATGTATACTCCATTAACTCATTATTTAATTAATGTATAAAATAGTATATAAAAGTCAAATTCTGAATTGTGATGTATGACAATACAAACATATCTTGGAAGACTGGTTTCACATTTACTACAACATAATGTCACTAATCAAAAAATCAAAATAAACTTGAATCATTTACATTAAGCAGATTTTTCTTGCTTTATTTGAAAGTTTGAAAAATAAAACACACATTTATTAAATATTATGTTCTATGTAATTAGTAGACACACATGTAATCATATTCTAGATAAATAAAAATTATAATCAATTATATTTCTATACAAACTTTATCATTAACCATATATATTTACATAATGTATTTTTCCAACTGCCATGCAACAACATTAAAACTGTGCAGAAACTAAGTGTAAGTATTAATCAAACAAGAGAGTTGACTAACATATAAGTTTCTTTGAGATTTTAACACTGTGTGGCAATTGGTGAAATCTTCACTTGCAATAAATTTTCATATCAAATATTTCTAATACTGAAACATATATATATATATAGGGGGGGGGGGAGAAATTTTCCATTAAATTTCTTGCATTTAAATCTATAAATCCATGAAAATCTATTTAAATATAAATATTAAGAAGATACTATATATTTTATGAAATTCACAATTATTAATGTGTTGCCATTACTAAGCATATATATAAATATAGTCTATTTATCTTAAATTAATTAAAAACTAATAGAGGTTACTGGAATGCACTTATTCATAATATAAAACAAATAGTTCTGTAATGTGTTAATTATATAATCAATGCCCTGCACAATTTGATGCAACAATAGAATTTCCAACTCAAGATTGGTGCTTGCTGGTTTGGCGCTCAAACATTTTATGAACTCCCAAGTAATAAAGCCATTAGGCTTTATATATATAATCAGTTCTAAATAATTAATGAATATTCTTTTAATATGGTATTTGTAAATAAAAAAAAATAAACAGATTTAAATAACCTATTACAATAAAACACAGGCATCTCTAGAATTTTCACAAGTGAATACCGAGTAGCAATTATATAGGATAATTTTCTGTATTATTCCATAAGTTTTTAAGAATATGCCAAAAATTATAAGTAGATAATAATAAACTTTATATAACATACAGTAAGTCTCACAGAAAGTATGGGTTTATGCAATGGGAAAATCATAAAATATATGTTGTTGTTTTTTCATTAAATTAAGGTTCAAATTATAGTCACCAAATTTTATTTTAAAAAACATGTTTTGTAAAATGTAGTTACCAATTTGATATAATTTAAATTTTTGACTTCATTTTTAAAAGCCCTTCAACCACTAACTATTATTGTAATTGCTTATCAAACATCAGACAAATAGTTCTTTATAATAGGTGAAATATTACTTTTGCTTTCTCAATATTGATAATTGTTGAAGTTTAATTATACTTAAAGATGAAATACTTAACTTCATAAATTACATTAGTGTTATGCATTAAGATTTAAATACCACATATTCTAATGCACCCTTTACAACAAACGTGTCTTAAATTATTAACATTAAATACCTTTTATAATTAAATTGAGGCTTAAACTGTATATTCAAAAATCAAAATGATAAATTAGCAATAAATCCAAGATCATCTAGTTTTAAGCTTACCATTCTAACCTCTCTTTTTATACCATTAAATTAAAGTATTATTCATCTTTGAAGATATGATATAGATGAAATATTTTTTATGCTGATTAACAATTTTTTTATATAAGTATGAACTTATAAATATCTGCTGCATATAAGCAAGGAACTCTTCATAATTCTATTCATAAGAAAATTACAGCTATATTGAAATGATGGCAACTGTTGATATTTTAACTTTAATAATGAATAAATGTTGCCTTCATTAGTAATTCTATATGTAGAAAAAGATTTAACTGACATATGTAAACAAAATGATTCAGTTAAGATTATAGAAGAAAAACATATATGTATACAAATGTGTGTTTCCATATATTAAACCATGTAAGTAAAACATTAACATTTGTGTTATAGTGGAACAATTATTAAAATGCTTAATTATTTATTTCTTTTTTTTTATAAGCATATTCAATCCAAAAATTAAAGAAATCACAAAACGTCCATTAATTAAAAGCTATTTTATGAGTTATGACATGTTTTGAATGATCTTAAACTTTTATCTTCAGTTTGATATTTTAAAATGTTACAAAATTCAGGAGCCATTTAAAATGTGAGTAAAAGGGATAATATACAAATATTTAAAATATAAATAATAATAAAAGGAGCATCTAATTAAAGTGTTTTGTGGTAATTAATTTAATTGCTTGGAGTTAATATTGCCTTAAAACAGGTTAGAGGTCTCAAAGTATAGTGTTTAATGAATTATCTACTGTGCTCATGACATGACACTTGAGTTTGGTCAAGATGCACTTTGAAATTATTTCAGAAGGTAAACAAGGAAAACATTAGATGACCTATCACATGTCTTCAGCTTACATGTTGCTGTTTACTAATATATTTTTTTCACCTTCTTTTTGCCACTTGCAATAAGCTTTAGAAAGCAACAATACTTACCAGTTGACAGTGCTCAGACAGTGCTTAATAAATCCCTATCCTATCCTTTCTTATCCAAAATTTCCAGAGTAGTTTCAAGCTTATGGATTTCATCAGTGAAGTGCTTTGGATTTTGGGATAGTGCAACTGGACTTTAGTATACACCTTCCTTTCAGCTCTTATCATTCACTTCTATACTATACTATACTATACTATACTATCAATCCATCATCCCAAAATGAAAATATGTTTTCAATCTAAGCTAACTTGCTTGCATTGTCATAAAGTTCTGAGTCCAGTTCAGTTTCTATTTATTATGATGTCCTTAGTTGGCAAAAAAAAAAAAGGTAGCAAGTATGTTTTAAACAGTAATATGTAAGGTGAAGACATATGATAGGTTATATATTTTATTGGTTTCTATCAAATTCTGGCCATGAGATAGAGATGAATTTAATTATTAAATAACTAAAGTTATCATAATATACAGAAACTGAATAGGATTCAGAGATCTATATGATTATGCAAGCAAGTTGACTTAGACTGAAAAAATTATATGTTTTGAGTTGGTTTGATAGCTTAATAGTATAACATAGAAATAAATTATAGGAGATGAAGGGAAATTGCATTACATCCTAAGGTCTAATTGCATTGTAACAAGATTCAAAACTCCTCGTTGATGAAAGCCGTATGTTTGAAACTAATGTGGGGATTTTGAATAGAAAAACACATGATAAGGATTTATTAAGCACTATCATCTGGCAACTATCATTGCTTTCTAAAGTTTAAGTAAAAAAAAAAAAAGGAAAAGTATGGCAAAAAACAACTTATATATTTTCTTTTAGATAGATAATCCATACACAAATTAATTAGTTATCCATCTGGGGTTAGTAAATAATTGTCTAGCTATCGTTAGAGATATTTGTTCCTGGTTAATCTAAATTGAACAGAATAGTGTAAATGCATGTGCTGGTTATAAAAATTAAAAATATATCTGAGGAATGGAGGTATTACATTCCTATAAATATTAAACCCATTGATTTCTCAAGCAAAATAGAATAGCCTATTTAAACTTTATTACTTAGTCAAAACTCTGAAAATGATTTTTTACATATGAGAAATTCTGCAAAAAAATTACATCTATACCTGATGTATATTAGAAAGAAGTAGTATGCCATTTAAAAAATAGATGGTTTGAATTTGGGAAATACTTTTGCCATTTAAATTGATAGTCTCTCCATTGCACTACACTACATAAAACAGTATAAAAAATTATGAATACAATATGTTTACCTAATCATTATTATCAGAGAAGCTGTATAATGCTTTATTCACCAGATCTCTACAGTATAGTTATTTCTTGCAAGAATAGTTAATGCAAATTAGTTAATCAGCTTGCATAATAAACAACTTTAAAAAAAAAGACCACAGAATGTGTTTAAAATTATATGTATACATTGTAGCCTTTTACAGTTAGCTACAAGTTAAAAAGAAGAAAAATGGTATAATAGCATAAGCTGTGATAGAGAGATGGTAGACTCAATTCAGATGGTAGTGATAGAATGTGTCAATATGATCTCTTTTGGATATTTTATGTCTCTTGATTAAAAGGATATATATAATAACAATATCTTTATAACTGTATTAAGAGGAAATAAAATGGCATGAGATTTGCTGATTATAAAAGGTTTAAGCAAATCAATATTGTTAAAATGTAGACAAAAAGTTATCAAGTTAATAAAATTAATATTAAATGTGAAATATTTCAAAATGAACTCAAATTTATAAAATATATATATATTTTCCCTCCATTTTTTTTTCTCTCTTGTTTTTAAATTTTAAAAAGTTATTGTTGATCAAGGAGCAAGTAATTAAAGATTGATTGATTAAAATAGTTAAGTATAGGTCTTGAAGATAGACAGCTTGACGTGTTGAATAACATGTTTTAAAATGTATGATTTGAAATGCAGTGATAATTAGCTATAAAATAGCTGAGATAATTGATAATAAATCAAAAAAAAATTTGCTAGCAGAGTGAACTAAAGATTTAAAGCTGATATTGGCTGCATCCTTCCACAGTGAAACCCAAAACAGCAAGCTATATTTGCTGGTACTTTCAGTAGTAGTAAAAATTTTATGAAAGAGCCAAATACAATAATGATTTGTGGAATGTTGACGTGAAGCGTTGGTGGCCGAGTGATTAGCACAGCTGCTTTACAAGCAGTTGTCCCGTGGTTCGCTTTCCGGCCGACGCTTTGACACATTAAAAAAAAAAAAAGTGATGACTCTCAGGTATTCGACTCTGCCCTAGGATATAATTTCACATAAGAAGAAAATTATAAAATCCAACCCTAATCTAAAAGAAAAGTGACGCCCATTGTTATTTGAAAAAATATATTTTCCTTTTCCAGAGATTAGAATGAAAGATTCTGACTGACTCCAAAATTCAACTGCTTGATAATGTTAACAGTTGAACAGACCATGATGAAAAAAAAAACATGCTGACTTAAGTAAGAGAACCGAGGAACAGAGTTTGCTAGCTTAAAAATAAAATAAATAGATAATCATTTGTGACTAGTTGAAAATAAGAAGAAAATAATTGATATTGTTTTGTTTAAAAAAAAAATCCAAAATATATGATTTTCTGGATTTATTTAATATATTGCTATATTCGCAAATTGAAAAGAAAATGCTTATTTTTTATCGATTTTTTTTTTTAGTCACTTAATGGTAAATAGCATGCGGCTCTATCAAATAGAACAGAATATACATACATACAAAAAAACGTCAAATTACATTTAAAAGGTTCAGAAAATTAAAATGTTACTAGTATCATCTACACACACTTTTAGGTAGCAGCTGCCTGAAAATATTTTTTATTATTATTACTTTCTAACATTTTTATTTGTTTAATCATGGATATCTGATAAACATATATATATAAAAACAAGTTCAATATACTATTTAAAAACATATGATCATTACAAAACAACAATTATTTAGAAACGATAATTATTTATGGGATGCCTTCAAATTTGAGCTTAGTGACAGAAGTTGAAAATGATTTCCACTCACACTTTTATTTTTTATTTTAAAAAAAGCAATGCTTACAAAAACAAACAAGTTTATTTTAATTTTATTCTTGTTTTTTATTGCATCTTTTTTATTTTATTTGATCTAATATCTAATTTTTGACCTTTTGTTCTATTAATATTATTAGTAAATAGAAAACGCATTCATCAGTCGTGGAACAATCAATATTTTTCATTAATTATTTAATAATGATAGTTTTAGTTTTTATTTTAGATACTTAGATACCATAAAATAACATGTTAGTATTGGTAAAAACTTATTTCTGTAATAAAAAAAAAGATGGAACTATTATTAAAAAATGAGATATCTTGAAATATATAGAAGAATTCTGTCAAGAATTATATAGCAATGAAAAACAAGGAAAAGTACCTTCTACAACTACTATATATTTTGGATTGCCCAGAATTTTAAATAAAGAAGTGAGACACGCAATAAAATCTATGAAGAAGAAAAAAGTTCAGATAATGGTGGAAGTATAATTGATATCTTAAAAGTAGGAGGTTGGCAAAATTATATATCAAATATCTAAATAATAAAGATGTACCAAATGATTGGAAAAATGAAGTAATAATATTAATATTTTTAAAATGTGATTAAAAAGATATAAAAAATTCAGAGTTATTAGTCTAATATCAATTCTATATAAAAATTTTACCAAGATAAATATAACTCATCTGCAGCAAATATTGGATTTTAATCAACCAAAGGAACAAGCTGGATTTAAAGTAGTTTCAGTACAGTGGATTATATACAAGTATTTAGAGAAATTATAGAAATTTCAATAAATATGAGTTGTCATTATGCTTTGAATTTGTAGATTATGAAAATGTATTTGATTGTATGTACATTTTTTTCAATGATTAAAGCACTGAATCATCTAGGTATAGATCCAAGATATTGTCATATTCTGAAGAAGATTTATAAAAATGCAATGGTAACAATTAGTTTACATAATGATACATGTATGTTGTCAAGTGTATCAGTGGTATGAGATAGTATGGATAGTGGAAGGGTGCTTGAAAATCTAAGTTCAAATCCCCTACATTTATAATGATACTAGGAAGATTAACATTGAGATCAATGTATGTCAGGGTAACTCCATATTTCCAAAACCTTTTACAATAAGTTTGCAAATAGTATTCTGAGAATTTAAATGGAAAGTTAAGGGAGTAAATATAAATGAAGATTATCTAAGTCATTTAGATTTTGCAAATAATGCTTTAGAACTTCAGGAAATGTTGTGAGAGTTATCAGATGAAAGTAAGAAAGTAGAAATAATGATAAATGTTAAAAACAATGAAATTATTTTCAATGGATTTTCTCAAAAAAAGAAAATAAAGATGTCAAGCATTGTTAGCCGAGAGGTCATCACAGTTGCCTTGCAAGCAAGTAGTTGGTTGCAGACGGTTGTGGGTTCGCCTCCTGACTGATGCTATGACATATAAAAAAAAGGGGGAGAAAAAGAAGAAAATAAAGATTGATAATGAGTTAGAAGAAGTTAACAACTACAAATACCTTGATCAGGTTATTACTATAGATGGAAACATAATGTATGAAATTAATCATAGAATTAAACTTAGTTGGAGTGCTTTTGATAAAAAATAACTTAATATTAAAAGGAAATATGTCCATATATTTGAAAAGAAAGGTTTTAATAAATGTGTTTTGCCAAATCTTACTTATCAAATCTGAGACTTGGATACTTACCAAAATTAGCAATAAAGAATCTTCAAACCACTCAATGAAGTATGGAGAGATATATTTTAGGAGTAGCAAAAACAAATTCAAAACAGAATACAGGGTTGAGATAACAAACAGGTATTACTAATATCATTGAAAGAATTAAGAGACTGAAGTGGTGTTGGGCTGGACATATTTCTAAAAGAGATAATAAATGGACAATTGAAATCTTAAACTGGATTCCAAGAGATTGTAAAAGATCTAGAAAGAAACCACATGTGAGACACATAGATAAAATAAGTAAGTTTGCTGGTATGATGTGGAGAAGTGGGGTTAGAGATCAGAGAAGATGAATTGAACTTGAAGACACTTTCATCTTGCAATGGATTATTTATGATTGATAATGATGATGAGATCTAATAGGCATTTTTCATACTTGCACCCCAAATTCAAGTATCATCATTCCTCATAGTAGTTACATTTGTGAAAATAATAGTAAATACTGAAGATGGCTTAATAATGAGATTTTAAATTATTATGTAGAATCTGACACCAAAAACATTGTACATCTTGATAATTATTTTGTTAAGTTGTTTATTGATATTAGTGCCATTAAATAATTTAAATACATATTTTTTTCTTAATAGAATGATATTCGTTTCATATATGAGAAAAAAAATACAAATATATTTCTCAGGTTTGTCTTTGTGTTTGTTACTAGATCACACCTGCCATTTATTATACATACAGAGAAATATGATATTTATGTTTATTCTCATGAAATTACATCTAGAGTTCTCTCTCACATTTAACATATAGTTTTGTGTAATTTTCCATGAATGAGTGCATACATATTTTTAAATTCATAAATAGATAAAATCATAATTATATTTTTAATAGCTTTAATAATATTTGAAATATGTATGTATATACATAGGTGAAGATTTAGATATTTACTACAAATAATCAGAATATATTATTTAATTAAAATGTTTCATTACTAGATACAATATTATTTTGAAAGTTTATGTTGCCATTTAGGAAATAATCCATGAATAATTCTTAGTATAAAAGGAACCATTTTTAAACATGTGAAATTCCATGATAAACTAAATATTTTCTTCTTTTTCCTTTTTTTTTTTTTTTGAGAGTTGGTTTTTGGAAATAGGATTGTGAAGAGCTCTGATGATGACTTCAGGACAGTCGAAACTGTTAGTTTGATATAAATAAATGGTTCTCATCTGATCCTTCGTGTCAGCCGCAGGTGGTGTTATTTCTAGCTAAATTTCTAAAAATATGCCGTTTCCGTGGCCGCACCCAAGCCTTTAAGCATTCTTTATAAAATAAATCCTAGAAAGATTGTTAACTCGGAGTTAAGTCTTGTTTCTATGCTAAAAGGTGGAGTGTTAACTCGGAGTTAAGTCTTCTTTCTACGATAAAATCTAGAAAGAGTGTTAACTCAGCTTAGCGGCTAATGGTGTGGCTTTTTCCAATGCTAAAAGCAGAGGAAAATGCCATAGGTGTTTGTGTCATGCACTATATCATAATGCTGTGTTATGTATTTTATCTAACAATATCGTACGAGGGTGTGTTAATTTGATCATGTCAAAAGTATTTAAATTTTCATCGGGGCCTTTTTTTAAGAGGAATTGATGTACTGTTACCTTTTAACAATTTAAACAGTGTCATGATTGTTCCTCATAAAGCTATAAGCCTCCTAAATTCTCGATTAGGGTGGGGTAGCATAAAATTTTTAATCGATCATGCTTTGAGTCACGTTTTAGCGAGAAATTTTCCGAGACCAAGAAGATGGCTAATTCAAACAACAGAAAACTTGAAAAAATGGGAATTGCCAGACACGGAAGCCGGCACTGGAATATTTCTACAGCAGAAAAAAAATAAAACATCCTGCTGCTGAAAGAAAATATTGGATTGTGCAGCAAATATATGCAGATTTGAGGTCCAAAAACATCTTTCGACTTTCATTTGTAAGTCTCGTTGTGACCGACGGAAATGTTCACTTCGTAAAGGCAAGCTAGTTTGAGGGATTCCAAATGGCCTTCGTCAAATGTAAAAAATAAAAGAAGTAACTTCAATTTTTATTTTAAATGTACATCTCTTCTTCTCCCAATAATTGTTGTCGTCAGCAATCAAATGTAAAATAAAAGAAGCAACTAAAATTTTTATTTAAACATAGCTCAAAAAAACCCTTCTTCTCCCAATAATTGTTGTCGTCAGCAATCAGACGGTCAAATAAAAGGAACATCAATTATTCTTTAATCATATAGAAAAAAAACCCCTCCCACTAATTGTTGTCGGCAATCAAATGTAAACCAAGCAAAGTAAGCCCATAAATTATTACTTAAACATAACCCAAATTACTATTTGAACATACACCGAAAAAGACCTGCTCTAGTCAATCAAAATTAAAGAAACAACAACTATTATTGTCCCATTGTCAAACCGAATATTATTTGGGAAAACCCAAATAATTTATAAATGAAAAAAAAAGAAAGTCAAATCGGTTGTCAATCAAATGGTAACCAATAAAAGTCACTTAAATTTTGATTTAAACATACACACAAACAAAAAATAAAACCCTTTCTCCCAATAATTGTTGTCGGCAATCAAATGTAAAAAATAAAAGTAACGTACAATTATTCTTTAATCGTACACAAAAATACCCCTCCCACTAACTGTTGTCAGCAATCAAATGTAAAGTACTAAAAGTAAGGTAACCAATTATTCTTTAAATGTAACTCAAATTACTATTTGAACATACACCAAAAAAGACCCACTCTTGTCAATAAAAATGAAAGAAACAACAATTATTATTGTCCCATTGTCAAAAATCTTAGGTTTTTGGGAAACCAAAACCATAATTTATAAACAAAAAAAAAAAAAAAGAAAGTCAAATCGTTTGTCAATCAAATGTAACCGATAAAAGTAACTTCAATTTTGATTTAAACATACACAAAAAAAAGCAACCCCTTTCTCCCAATAATTGTTGTCGGCAATCAAATGTAAAATAAAAGGAAGGTAAATTAGTATTTAATCATCATCCAAAAACACCCACCCCTCTCACTAATTATTGTCAGCAATCAAATGTACACCACAACTAAAAGTAATGTAAACTACTATTCTTTAAACAGTTACACTCCTTCTCCCAATAATTGTTGTCTACAATCATACACACAAAAAAACACCCCTCCCAATAATTGTGTGTCGGCAATCAAATGTAAACCAATCAAAGTAAGATCGTAACTTATTATTTAAATGTAACCCAAATTACTATTTGAACCTACACCAAAAAACACACTCGTGTCAATAAAAATTAAACAAACAACAACTATTATTGTCCCATTGTCAAAAATATTTATTTGTAGAACCAAAACCATAATTTATAAATGAAAAGAAGTCAAATCGGTTGTCAATCAAATGTAAACCGATAAAAGTAACTTTAATTTTTATTTAAACATACACACACATGAAGAAAAAAAAACACTTCTCCCAATAATTATTGTCGGCAATCAAATGTAAACCTATAAAAGTAACGTAAATTATTATTTAATTGTACACAAAAAACACCCCTCCCACTAATTGTTGTCGGCAATCAAATAAATGTAAACCTATCAAAGTAACGTAAATTATAATTTAAAGATCTATTAAAAAACCTGTTCTCTCTTAAATTTTGGCAATCCAATTTTACAAAAACAGTAATACTATTTTTAAAAAAAACACAAATTACTATTTGAACACACACCAAAAAAGACCCTCTTGTCAATAAAAATTAAAAAAAAAACAACTATTATTATCCCATCATCAAAAATATTATTTGGGAAAAATAATTCAGAAATGAAAGAAAGTAAACTTTGTAAACAAACAAACAAAAAAAAAGTCGATATTAATAGAGAATCACTAGCCCAGGAATGTTATATTAATGGGTTTTTGGTTAGAAATCGTGCCACCCACAGCTGACACGAAGGATCAGATGAGAACCAAATAAAGAGTACTGATAAAGTGTTTAAGAAAGGTGTAAATGATGTGATATGTTAAACTAAATATTGTGATTAGATTCACAAACTGTAATTAGATAATTCAATATTCATCCAAATTATAATTTAATCAATAAAAAACTTCTTGTGAAAACAACACATAAATGCTTGACCTAGCTAAAATACATTTATACTTGCTAAAATAAATTTATTATATATGTTTCAGCTATTTTAATTAGCCGTCTTCAGTCTTCGAAGTATTATGACATAAGGCTATTTTTATTTCCTATTCTTTTCTGTTTATAAATCTTTGTCAAATTTTCTATTAAATGACTTTGACTTGAAAATTATTTTGTCATATATTTTAAAGACTGAAGTAGTGCTTTTAAGAGATATAATTTATTCTATCCATTTTTCTACAGAGCCAATTACTATAATCAATGAATAATGAATGAAAGTAATATTATCTCCACATCTTCATATTATCTTAAGTCTATAGCCTTCTTCAGTGAGAGCTTTGGACCTAATTCATTTACCAGATACCTTGGTTTTTGAACACAAGCTAATTTCCTGTATAATTATAAAAGTTTGACACTAGGCCAGTAACTATAATAGTTTTACCTTATCTTCTGCAACTTAGATTTAAACCTTCTTACTTTAATATATATATATATATATAACAATAAAAATAATAAATATAATAGTAATTAACTATTATATAACTTTCAGTTAATTCCTTATAGCTCCTCACTGCTATTAGCAGTTGAGGTGGGTTTAAGGAATTAACTGAAAGTACTTCTGCAGATTGTAAGACTGTATATAATAGTTAATTACTATTATATTTATTATTTTTATTACAATAATTTTTAATTAATGGACATTTTATTTGTGTGTATATATATATCGTTAAAAGCCAGTCAACACTTAGACAATCCCAATATCAATAATAATTTCACACTGTTGTCAAGGCAATCTCCTTTTAATTATATATATATATATGTACAAATAATGCAGTCATAAAAAGAGAGATAAGTATCTCCAAAAAGAGAGAGATAGAGAGACTACATAATGAACTGAATGTGAAAAAGAAAAAAATGGCTGACTGAAAATGATTCATGACGGTGTTCATACTGCATCTAACATTTTACTTCATATTTTTTAAACAAAGAGTTGCTAAAATCATGAATGATGAATCTATGATTAAAGGGGAAGAAAGAATGTAAGGACTACTGCATATATTTTATGGCTATAGTTATATATATTCTCTTTTCATTTTTTGTGGAGAATACTATATACAAAAAATATATATGGCATTATCATTTAGTGTTCATTGACTACCCAAGCTTATAGATGACTCTGAAATAATCTAAATGGAAATTAATCTTTATAAAAGCATGTGCTGAATGTAACAAAAAGGTTATATGATATTAATTGATATAAACTAATGATCACTACTTAATGTATATAAAATGAATTTTAGGGTAGTTTTATCATATTAATTCAAATATTTTATGTAAAAAATTGAAAATTGACAAACCCACAACTTATAATATAAGAAAATAATTCTGACAATAGTGCTTAATTGAAATTTCAAAGGATTGTTTGCTTACCTGATATGTAATATTATAATTACAAAGAAATATTATAAATAAAGAAAACAGTATTCATTCATAATAAAAAACTTAAAAAATATAAACATACCTTGCAGCCTTCACAGGTGATCACTCCATAGTGGACACCTGATGATTTGTCCCCACATACCTTACAAGGTATGATTTCTATCTGAGCTGAAAAAGATATAAAAAAAAGTGTATTTATTTTTTTTGCATGTACAATCACATCTGTACATATAGTTAAAAATAAAACAATCTCTACGTAACCCACTACAGAGAAAAAAGCTTTTTCAAACAACTCTCAAGGAGGAACAATGATGGAGAAGACACTATTTAACAGGCTTGACAATTGCTAATGCATAAGCATTAAGCAGTTTTTCTTTACTGTTTTATATTTAATCTAACTAAAAATATTAAATACCCACTTATTAATCAAGATAATATAATTAGCATGGTTAAATATAGGCCAACTATTTGAAGGGGTTTAAGCTTGATTATGAACTTTGAAATTTTTTCAAATTTTACCCAGCCTAGATTCAAATTCAAACTATAAACAAGATAAGCAGATATGCCACCATAATACCATAAGAATGTGATAAAATATGAAAAAAACAAACACCATGTAACTAGAATTGTAAAACATATATATACATATTAAACATACATAAATGACTGTGCATACATATTCTGAAAATTGACATATACATTTATAGATAATCATATTCCAAATTCATTACTCAGAACTATTTTGCATGCAGACTCATAATGAGTCATTTTAATAAATTTGCAACTACATATTCAAGTAAGTTATTTACATGCTGTTGAAATTAGTAATATTTATAGATATCCACCCATATCTATATATAGTACCTGCTAAAATTAAAGCTATATATTACAGTATATAAAAAGAAGAAAAAAGTTTATTGATCTTATTTAATTTCATTTGACTGGATTTATGGATATTGGAGGTGCTGAATTATAAATGTTAACTGGATAACTATGGCAACCTAATATTTTAAAATATCATTATTTATTATTAATATTAGTATCAAATTATAAATTGGTTGTGATTAATTTTAAAGAAAAATATGTATAAGTTAATAATGAATGAATACTAGAAAATAATTAAGTGAATCATAAAATAAATCACTTGAATAAAAATCATTACTATTTCATATTACATGTCCATTTGTTTATTACATTCATGGTAACAACTTACTTATTACAAAATTAAATGTTTCCTATTTCATATATGTTTGATTATTTATTTGTTTAGTAGGTAATATTAAATATATGTATTAAAATATATAAATATTGTAATGGTATACATATATGCCCTTACATCACTTCCAAATAAAAGTGAAAAAAAATCTATAAATAAAATCACCCTCAAATAGAAATATATATATATAAATAAAATAATTTAATAAAGTTTCATTTAAATATATATATATATATATATATATATATATATATATATATATATATATATATATATATATATATATATATATATATATGCACAGTGACAAACTAATTATATAATTATTTAAGTTAAAAATCTAAAAACAAGATTGTTTTAATATAAAAAATTTTTTTAAAAAGCTGTTATTTAGTTAAAGTTAGAAGTTATTTTTAATCTTATAATGGAAATGATTTTCTATAATGATGTAATAGCAAACAGATACTTGGGCATAAAGTCAGATAGAGATAAATTAAAAAAATACTAGTGATAAAATTTTGAGTTCATACTCTAAAGCACGCTGGCCAATAATGATGGAAATAAATACAAGGTCAAGAGAGAAAAGTCATCATCGTCAATAAGAACAGCACCAAGCCAGGCAAGATCGACCCTGGAATTTGATAAGAATTCAGAATGGATATTAAAAAAATTTTAAGTGGAGATTTAGATTGTGATTGCTCTTGCTGATTGTGTGTTATTAAAACATTTTGTAAATATATTACAGATCTCCAAAATATAGGGGTTGCAATAAATTACATTTCTCCTATTTGCACCTGTTGAGGCAGTCTCCAGAATGAAGGTTCTCAGAAACTGGCCAGAAATGGATTTATCTCCATACTGGATAATATCAATATGGGATGGAAGCAACTATGATGTATTAAGGACTGCAAAAATAGATTTCAATAAACCTAGAGCATTGAAAAGAATCAACTTTTGGTTTAGATGAACTTTAATTATATAATACAAACTTTTCCAAGTAGTAATTTTAAATGTTACTTAAATTTTAAAAGAACTCTTTTATCTGACTAAAATTTTAAATTATTTATTATATTTTTTTTATATGTGTTTAATATCATTTCCATTTTCGTAATTTTTTTTTTAAAATTAATTATTTGAAAATAGGCATAAATGGCTGCATAGATTCATAAGATTGTTAGTTTAGGTGTGTTAATTTTGGACTAATTAAATCAGTGCTGGTGGATGGATATACGGATGTTTTTTGACAATGTAATCTGGGTAGATGCATTGGATATTCATTCCCTTGTGGCATGCTTAGCATACAGGGCATAATATCCACCTAAACATATGACCCAAAAAGTGTAGCCATCATGTTGTCAATGGTCATAGATGCATTTCCTACACCAATGATTTTCTTATGCTGTGATTGTGATAGTTAGCCAGCAAAGACCACTATCTCTATTTATAGAGCATCTCTTTAGATATATTTCAAATAATTTCATTTTGTGTCATCAATTGGGCAGTGGATTGTTCCTGTCTGTTGATAAAATTTATTAATGATCATGGAGAGATGCTCATTCTTTCCCACCATGATTCTTATTTTCTAATGATATCCTGCAATAGATGTAAATTCCTGTCTGCATGATTGTGTTATGTTAATAATCTCATTTTGCATTGGTCACATTGGTATATCAATAAGCTAGTGTTGGTTTAAACATCAATTTTAGCCTAGGGTTAAAATGATTGAGTTAGTTATATGCATATTCTATGTAGCATATTTACGCTTAGTAAAATATTAAAATGGTATTAAATCTTAAATGTACCCATCTGTGCATATAATTTAAAACAAATATATTCATTAGTTAATTTAATTTTCAGAATTTTTCCTTTTAATGTGTATGTGCATTATAATAAAATGATTGTTTAATTAAATTTTTGGCAGTAACTTATTTTATATATTTTATTAATATTTTAATTAAGAATTAGAAATTTTAAATATACAGTGTGATATTTTACGCTCAACTTCTCCATGGGCTAGTGACTGGGGCTTTCAGTTCAATAAGTTATCTCTCCCATATGTGTCTGCTACCCTTATAAATTTTCTAGGTTCAAATAGCTTAGTGGCAGCTGGCATGAACAGATAGGTTTGAGAGGTTCTGTCAATCATTAAAATATATATATTCATTGGAAGATACAGAAAATGACATGTGAATTGTTTGTTTTTTATTTGGCTGAGAATGAAAAATAATATTAAAATTGTAAAATGAAAAATTTGTCTTTTATTTTTACTATATCAAATATTTTTAATTTTTTAATTTATTTATTAAATGGAAGCAAATTTTATTAGGCTGGATTGAGTCCAATAGAACAGTTGCCTTAGTAACATTAATATCAGCAAAGAGAGATTATAAATAGAACTGAAACATTTAACTCTAGTTCTTATAGCTTCTGTCATTGTCCAGAATGGATGCTTTTACATTCATCTTTAAAAAAAATATCAATTTTATTTTAAAAATAATTAATTTCTAAAATAATGGAAGAATAAAAATGTAAACTATCTGCCCAATCAAGTTGGGTCAGTTCATTGATGGAATTCAAGAGAAACAGCAAATCATAAAAAAAACTAAACCCATTAAAATTTGTTGTATTGCAAGTAAGCTCTAAAATATTCCATTGTTAAAATCTAGAATTTCATCTATATGTTTGTGATGAATACAAACTCCATGATGTATATATGGATATCATATTTTTGATCAATGAATTTTACAAGATCAATTAATTTAATTTCTATGTGATATTAAGCAATTGAAATGTTTTTTTTTTTTGACTTGAAAAAAAAATGCTAGCAGCTATTCTCATCTGGATGTTAACTGAATTTTGTCAATGAAAGCACTGCTCTTTATATATCATCACTAATAAAGAAAAATACAGGTGATGTGCAGATTTTGCATCAACCAAGTAACTGTTATTTTAAAAGGTTGGATATATTTATATACTTGAAAGAAAAATATCAGAATTAATATTAAAAAAAATAATTTAATTCAAATCCTCTATTGTTATTCATGCTTGTCTTTTCTGTACCTCAAGAAGGATCATTTCTTTGCATTTTCAGATCATAAACAACAAACCAGGAACTGTAATGGAACATAGTGGTTAAAAGGAAAAATAAAAACTTTCAATGTAGATTATGTGTTATACATAATTGTATTATTTCAAAAGAAAATGTATTTTATTTATCTCTATTTTAAAACACAAAATTTATTTACAAATAAACAATGTGTATATTTTGAGATTAATTGATAAGCTATCTACACAATAAAAGGTTGGAGAGATTTTATTTTTTTAGTTTAAACTCTTATCCAATGATATAAATTAATTCATGACTCAATATTTTTAAATAATCATTTTTTTAAAAAAGTTAAAATTTAACTTAGAGATTCATATAGAAGAGTTTAAATACAATCAATTTTATATTAGTTTGATTATGTATAACTCATATCAATAGAAGAATAAAGTCAATTTTATTTAGTCATATTTTTGAGTATATATTTATTTAAAGACTAGGAAAGATATCTTGAAATTTCTTTAACAGTTTATAATGTCTATTGTTCTAGCACATATTTTTGCGATATATATATATATATATTATTCATTATTGATTTTTATAGAGTAATAGATTATCAAATTAATTATATATTAAAGAGAAATAGTATTTGTACTTTTCAACTGGCTATGATTTTACTCAAATGCATACATCATTTGGTGTTTTTTTTTTTTTAATTTTTATTAATATCATTATTAATTCTTATTATATATTAATAAATTTAAAGTCAATTGAAATCTGACACACATGTCTAATTGTTTTATAAGTATGCAAACCAATTTATAACAATAAATTTATAGGTTAAAATGAGCTATCTATATAAGAAAAACTTCATTTCCATTTTATATTCTATATGTTGAAAGATTTTAGACTTAACTTTTTAATATATCAGATTGTGCAAAAATAATGTTTTCTCTTAGGAATATATATATATATATTAATCCTTCATTAATACAACAATGTATAATTACAAGGTTAAACCTGAAATGATAGTAAATGTACTTTTTTGTGCAAAAAACATTATAGGTAAAGATAAAATAGCTTTTAAAGAATCCTATTGTAGAGCAAAAACTGTTACATTTTTTAAACACACACACACATATATATATATATACGAGATTGATATCATAGCCCTTTGTGGTTAGTGTAGTGTTGGAGTTGTGGACTTGAGACTTAAAAGTTATTCAATTAAGCTGATTTTCCAATATCAATAATCGATTTACTGACTAACTTTTTGATTCTTATTACTATTAGTAGTAATAATAATAATAAGTGACATGATGTGAAAGTGGACTCTTGGTAGAAATTCTTTTAATCAGAATAACTCATCATCTGTTTGACTTTTCAGCCTCCTTAACAATTAAATCCATTAACATGATGATGAAGACACCCATCACATTTCTAATTATTCTCTTTTTTATTCATCATCATTTTTTTTTAACTTATTACACAGTTTCAGTAAAAAATTGTATTATCTCATAATATGATCAAAATAAGACGACTTCAAACCGGCATTCATGATCAGATATTTACTTTTATTCTATTTTTCCTCAATATATAAAAAAAATCATCACTACTTTATTTTTTCAGTATTTAATTTTCACTTCCATAAAAAAAAACATAAGAAGTACTGGACCTTGACTAAGCCTAACCCTAGAGCTTTTTTTTTTTTTCAATTCTTTAATAAACTTTTGATTGTTAGATCTTTTATGATGACAATCCAAGTAGACACAATTGATGATCACATCTTAGTCTTCATTATCAATTATATTAAAATGCTGTCACAGTCATAATAATTTTTGTTCTCACATTTAATTGTAATCAGTCTCTTCTTTACCTTTTCTAATAAGAATTCTCTAAACCTTTTCTGTTATTGTCATTTAGAAATATGAAGATCTAAAATTGACTATGATTTGTATATTAATAATGCATACCACATCCTTTTGCCTATTAGAATGACTTTCACTATATTATTTAATATACAAGTTAACAGAGTAGGATTATAACTGTACGTATTTACTGAATAAGCAAGAACTCAAATATTTAGGTGCTCATTGATTGGAAGGAACGGGGTAGCTACAGTGCAGCCATATTATGTTAATTCAATAATTATGGATTTATTTTATAATGAACATGCAAGATTCACCTATTCATTTGGGGGTTAAACAAATACCGCCCTAATAGCAATAAAAGGAGAAAAGAAAACCAAATATGTCTTGCCTAGGATACCAAAAATCTTTATTATGACTGTGTAGAGTGTTATAACATACAGCTTTTTTTAGTTCCCTTGGAAAGGTGTGTAGGCATTAAAGCAAAAGAATAATAAATAACTTTGTGAAGGGCAAAATACTGTCAAAAATATTATCAAATATTTACCCTTGTTTTAATATTCACATTTTGTTAAATTCTATTAAATGATTACGGTTCTTCAAAGTTTGATGTTATATATATGTGTGTGTGTAATTTACGTGACTGCAGTTGTAATTTATTTAGATTCATGATTTAACAGTCTGCATTATCCTATAATCTACATTATCAACCATGTATAGGATAGTGATTTATATATAGTCAAAATATTGTAAACCATTTATGTAAAAAATGTTAAGGAAAAAAAATCAATGTATGTGTGTGCGAATTTGCATTCTTTTCAGAAAAACTGGGGCAATTTTTTTCTAGGCAGATAGGCAACATTTTTTAACTATTTAATGGGAAGAAAAGCTCTTTTTTTTTATTGATATTAACAATTGATATTTTCCACGTGAATTAGTCATGCATGGGCAGTGCAACATTCATGCATATGAAATAGTGGACTTATGAAAGAACAGCAGACGCAAAGATGATTTAATGTCAGAAAAAACTTCATCGAGATGTTTTTACAACTGCATCACCTAGTGAGAAACTAAATAACTAATACAACAATACTTTATATATATAAAAATGTGAATACAAAGATATATGAGTACATAAATGCATATATATATATATGATTATATATTTTATAATCATCAATTGTTTTCTTAAAAGCAATCGATATATATTTTTTTCAAGACTTTATACACTTTTAAAAATAATAACATTAGTTTCTTATTACTTATATCAATTTCCATTATCATATTCTTCATAATTTATTTTTCTAACGCAACAACCAATCCAATTCATTTATATATATATATATATATATATACATATCCAATACATGACATATTTTCAATACTGTACATCAATATTTTTAGTTTTATCTGCTGAATTAATCCCTTGAAATACTCTCATATACCTACATTCTTCATTATTTTGTCTCATCTCTATTTCTATATATATATTTATTCCACTGTTATTGTTAAAAACTTGCCTTGATGACAGTTTGAGATTGTTGGTTGTTATTGATATTATGATTGTCTAATAACTGGATTTAATGATTTTATATATACAATAAAATTAAATTCTTTCAGAATTAATAAGTATTTTCTGAATTTCAAACATTGTATATAAAAAATATGTTGTAATGATTTATATAAATTCTTTATGCCATATTTATAGTGTGAAAATCTATTTCATGCAGGACTTGAGATTTAAATCTGAGCCAATGAATCTTCTTTTTTCCAGATCACAACAAATGTGAAATTCTTTTATTTAGGTAGGCAGCTTATGTCCAACTCAGTATTCAACTTGATACTGAAAGGAAATATGCCTATGTGTTTGAAAAGGAAGGTTTTTAATAAATGTGTTTTGCCAGTTCTTACTAATGGATCTGAGACTTGGACACTTAATAGAAGAGCAATACAGAGACTTCAGACCACTCAAAGAAGTATGGAGAGATGCATGTTGGGAGTAACAAGAAGAGATCGAAAATGCAATTATGGGTAAGAGAACCAACAAGTGTTACTGACCTCATTGAAAAAATTGAAAGACTGAAGTGGAGTTGGGCTGGACATATTGCTAGAAGAGATAATAGATGGACAATTGAAATTTTAAACTGGATTCCAAGAGATTGTAAAAGACCCAGAAAGAGACCACATGTAAGATGGATGGATGGATGGATGAAATAAAAAAGTGTGCGGGGGTGATGTGGAGAAGAGAAGCTAAAGATAGGAAAAGATGGATTGAACTTGGAGAGACCTTCATTCTGCAGTGGATTGATAATGGTTGATGATGGATTGAACTTGGAGAGACCTTCATTCTGCAGTGGATTGATAATGGTTGATGATGATGATGATAGCTATATATTCTTAGTGAAAAAGCAATGATACAAATTTAATCTAAATTGATCAGATGAGATTCATAGTGATGACTTTTAATGCTATATGAAGAATGAGCTGTGATTACCTATGCTTTAGTAATCTATATGTCAGCTTAACTTGCCCTCGAGTAAATTAAATTCTTTCATTAATGGAGCAGAAAATTTTTCACATTACAGAAAATTAACAAGCAACTTAATTCTGTTTTGAATAGTTAGTTTAATATTATTTTAACCCCACCCCTACCATGATTGAAACTAATCAGAATTTATACAGTGGTCCTGAAATGCTCAAAAAAATACATGATCACTTCACTAACAAACTACAGAACAATAATTATGCAACTGGTAGAACCTGGAAAGCATCAAGTGATAATGTTGAGCACAATATCACAGAGAGGCACATAATTGCAAAATTGCAGTCATATCCAGAAAGCACACATCCTGGACTTCATGGAATTCCCAGATTTGTGCTTCTTCATCTCAGCCAGTTCACAGGCCCCATTGTGCACAGGGTGATTGATGTACTATTGGGAGACTTTCAGAACATTCCAGACATATATCCGGTCGCTTTAGTCCCATTTCTAAAAAAAACAAGAAAATCCCTCCAGTCTATTAAACCTCCGCCCCATCTCCATGATATCTCTTTTAATCAAAACAATCGAGTCACTAGTGAAGGACAGAATTCAAGACCAGCTCTATCTTCACATTTCGAAATACCAATTTGCTCGGAAAGGTGCCTCCACACTAGACGCTGTGCAACACTTCATGCTCATCACTGAACATATTAGGCTGCACAGAAAGACAAAACCGCTAGTGATTCAACTTGATTTCACATCAGCATTTGATTCAGTTATCCCATCAATATTACTACAAACACTAAAAGAATATTAAGTTCCTGAAGTATACACAAACATAATAGGAAACCTGCTCTATAATCACTCATGCTTTATCACAATTGATGGGCGGTTGTCTGACAGAATCAGATCTCATTTGTCAGTTCCTCAGGGATCCCCATTGGCTACACTCTGTTTTACCACATATATTAACCCTCTCCTTACTGAAATCGAATGCAAAGTTCCAGGTATCTACATTCCTGCATTGAAACACCAGGTACATCACATCTCTTATGTTGATGATGTAAGAATCTTCCTACCAGAACAAAAACATCTTCAGCCTCTCCTGCATATCATTGAAAAACACACTAAAAACTAAACCTGCATATCAACTACAACAAATCTTCCATGTGGAAGATCACATCAGGGAAATAATCCTATCCATCTTTACATCTCGACCTCAAAAGTTCTTGGGTTTTCCCATTTTCAAATCCAGGTTGGCCTTGTCAAAAGAGATACAAAATGCTATCCTTGAAAAAACTCATAACATCATAACCTCTCTTTCCAGGGTTACTATGTCATTGCCTGGAAAAGCTGCACTACTGAACATGCTAATTTTTCCCAGATTGAACTACTTTCTTTCCATGATAAAGCTTACCAAAACTTTTGAAACTGCATTAAACTCACTATGTTCCAGGCTCTTATGGAAAGGCAAAGTAGTTGCTATAAGTATATCAAAAGCACACATGTCCAAAGATCTGAATGGGTTAGGTCTTCATTCAGTCTCCACACTTTATCTTCAAAAAGCAATTGGAGTCATGAGGACAATATATCATGAGCACCCTGATCAGAACACATTTATACCAGTAACACCAACGGAAACAACTCCACCATTCTGCAGCAAATGGTTGTCATATATATGGATATATATAACAGGGACAGTAAGTCTATCGAAAACTATCCTAGAATCAAAGAGAACCTATTGGGAAATTTACAAATTTAAATACCCAAACCTTACTCCATCTATGAATTCTCTGGGGCTAAACAATAAACTTCTAATTCTCAGATCTAAAAAATGGTTTTTGGAATCCAAACATTTAGATTTTCTCCTAAAACTAAACCTCTCCTCCCTACCCACAAGTCACTTCCTGGTCTATAGGAGAGGTTTTGCCAACCTCAACCCACAGTGTCAGCTTTGCTCAACAGCTGAAGAAACCATTACCCACCTCCTTCATGACTGCCCATTCCTTAGCCCACTCAGAACTTTCATCTGCCAAAAAGTTTCAATAGACTATAGAAACACGCTTTGCATTCAAAATGCATCAAGACGAGCATTTTTTCAACCATCAGAACATCCATTTTCCTCACTTTTGCAGTCTGGCTCACCAGGTGCAAGTACATCTTTGGACAGGCAGAAAACAATGTCAGCAATACCTTCTTAAAACTATTAAGAAGCACTCATGATAGAGACCGGCTTCTTGCACCAGACTGGCTACACATTGAATCCTGGGCTAGCATAGACTTAGTCAAGTAAGAATTTGCAACCCAAGATCTTCAGTTATCAGCCTCAGGCCATTTGTCAAATCTAATTGACAGATAGACTCGAGTCCAAAGATTGATTTGTCATTGTATTCTTTTTGATTTAGTTAATAAAATTCTTTTTTTTTAAAAAAAAAAAAAAAAACTACATTTATTTCACTCAAGTGACAATTCTTTTATTTCTCATAGATTTTTAATCATAACAATAATACTTATAAATGTTTAATCACAAGAATCATAATCACTTAAATTTTTTAAACCCTAGTAATCACCTATTGTTGATATCTGGTTTGTCCCATCTGTTACTATTATTTTTGACTATGTTTTAATCCATCAATACTGCTATGATTTCCTAACAAATAGTTTTTTTTTTTAATTCTGTCAATGAGAAATATCTATTCCAGTCTAATTATATATTAAATCACTGTGGCCACAAATCTATCTTTACAAATGGCAGAATAATAATGAGCATACCATGGTTGTATCAATTCAATATGCACATATACACAAAAACGTTTTATTATATCAAATATCATATCTTCATTTTCAATTACTATTGATTTATTATAGGGATTTTTAGGTTTAGTTGCTTTCATGATACATAGTTTTTCTTGTCCATATTAACCAGCAATCTTTACTGTATTATCCATCCACCTGATAAATGATCTCTTTATGGATTTTTTAAAGTATCTTTGAATCCAGTTTAGGGTTTTTCTTGTCCAATTTTGTTATATTTTTTATAAAAATATAGCTAGACACACTTCATATTGTGTTCTTTCTCTCAATGATATCATGATGTGTGTTTGTTGTCTCATTCAAGCATATTATGATTTCTCTATCAATTTTCCTCTTCTTAAGAATGCTGTTTCATGAAATGTCTAAATTTTATATTTAGAAATAAGTATTGGCAAATTACATTTATTAAAATTTCTTTTTGTTTTCAGGCACAGAAATGTAACTTATTTTAAGAAGATAGTAAGCAATAAAAATGAAGATTTTCAAGACTTATCACTTATTCAACTATCTTAGATTGAGAACTTAAGTGATATGAATAAGGAAAATACTCCTTCCAAATGTAACTCTATAATTTATTCCATTTATCAGTTTCCAATCTAATTCATTATTATTAGGTTTTTTCTTCTCTTTTAAATGCACTTACTGTGCATAAACATATATACATACATGTGAATAAATGTATATATATAATCATGTGGTTATAGGTATGCAATGAAGAATGTTAACAATAGTAAAGTAATAGAATAGTTTTGCCACTTGAGAGGTCAGAAGATGTTCCAATGCCAGAAATAAAATGAGCTGAATTAGACTTTTAACTCTTGAGTCTAACACTAATATTTCACTAAACCATAAAGAACTGCCGATATAGATCAAAATCATTATTTGGTTAGTTATTTTGCTAACTGAATTTGCTTTGTTTATAAAACATGACCATGTGTAATGCACCAAGTTTAATGCACATGAAAAAGTCTTTAAACAATCTATTCCATGACAAAGTCCTTTCTAACAGTTTTTCATAGGAAAAAAATGGATGATAATACATTATTCACTAGGATTTTAATTGCTGGGTGATAAAAGGTTAAAGCAATACTCAACTGGATATCAAGTGATAAAACATGTTATAAAACATGCAATTTGAGATGAGATAATGAAATTATTGTTTGAAATAATTGTAATAACTATTTGTGTACAAATATTTAGAGGAAGGTCTGATGATTACACAAAATACATCACATTTCTTTAATAATTACAATAATAATTAAAATCCATGATGAATTAAAAAAAGGTTTTATAATTAAGCATTAAAATATTTTGATTAATATATATATATATATATAAAGATCAGAATGAAGAAACAGAAATGGATTACCAGTAATCAAAGTAGCAGTATAATTTAGTCTCAAATATGCAAAGAATTCCAACACATAAATGTTTTGAAATATATTTTGTATTTTTACATTTTTCAGTAATGAATAAATCCTTATTTTCATTACAAATGTATTCCAAATAAGATTCACTTAAAGTCAACAACAGTAAATTGACTATGAAAAGTAGATCAGTGTTTGAATTTTGAATATTTATTCTAAATATTTTCAATAACAAAAGTAATAATATAATTCATTTATTTATTTATGGTGTTAAAAATTAGTTCAAGAACAAAATTTTAAATGTTCTTAAAATAAATCTGCCTGGAGCAAATCTAAAAATGATTTTTTTAAAAAATTCTTATTTAATGCATATAAAATCATTAGAAATATAGTCAATAATAGAAGAAGAAAGAAAAAAATACATTATGATATTTTTTTAATTATATTAAAGATAATGTGAGAGGAATTTGAGATGAGGTTAATCTTTTTAATATCAAGAAAGAAATGTAAGGAAGATTTGAAGGTACCTAAATATATATAATGGTCAAATATCCCAAATAAAAAATAATTTGTTCACAATGTTATTATACATAGATACTTAATATAATAATTAATCTAAATAAAATTGAACAGACTATCAATTATATTTACAATTATTTAATTATCAAACTAGCTTTCATCCCTTATTGAGACCTATTCAAGATATAAAGTTTAAACTTTATATCTTGAAAAGGTCTCAATAAGAGATAAAAGTCGGTTAATAATTAAATAATTGTAAATATAATTGGTTTGTTTCAATTTTATTTAGATTATTAAGTAGTTTTTGCTTTAACTTTATAAATAAAATAAATGATTTAGATGTGAGAAATTTAATCGTCTCTTATCCAGTAATAATAATAAAAAAAGTATTATGCTTTCTGAACCTCTAAAGCTAACTATCAAGAAAAAGAACTTTTTTAAATTGAATTTTATACATGACATTGAAGATAAGCAATTGTATTCAATAATAAAGGATTTATAATGTATGCCAGGTATTGATAATATTAAAATGAAAGATTTTAAAAAGTTTTCATATTTTTATTGCTATTTTGACTTTTATTATTAATAATTCAGCAAAATAGATTACCTGACTTATTAAAATATATACTGCCAAAACTATTTATAAAACTGAACAAAAAATGATATTGATAATTAGTTCTATAGCAATTCTTTTTTCTAAATCTAAATAAATGAAAAATATTTATACATCACAATTGAAATACTGTTAGACAAAAATATATATATTCTAACTAATAATGAGTTTTTAGGAGAAAAAATACTGATATGCTTTTGAAAAATTTACTGATAGAATTAATCTAGATGATGATGATGATGATAATAATAATAATAATAATAATAATAATAATAATAATCATCATCATCTATTCTATGATTTAAAAAATAAAATTTATGATAAATTAATAGATTTAGTAAAGAATTTTTTAAAAGATATTTTTTATTATAAAAATTACAGTTGTTAGTAATAAGTATAAAATCAGACATAACATTTCTCAAGATGAGTTTTATATATATATATTGTAATAATATTAAAAATAGGGAATAATTAGGGAAAATGGGAAACCATCATCATCCCTAACTAAACAAAATATAAAATTATATATAAAAGGAATAAGCATGAGAAATCAGCACAGAACTAACTATAAATTCACCAGCATTAAAAGCAATAATTATTCATCAACATGAATGATCAGTAATAAAACTCAATCAAAAGTCAATCTTGTGATGGGATTTGAAAGTGGTCCATTATAGATAAGGCTAATTATTTAGCCCTTGCCAGATTGGGACAGATTATTTAAATAATAATTTGAATGCATAAACTTAAATGCTAATCCATAAGAATATAACCATTAAAAAATAATGCTGGGATACAGAAACATGCTGATCATCATCAATGCCCTGGCTATTTAGTACCATTAATGTACTGGCAAACTATAAACTCAATTTCTGATAAATACTAAACTAAATAAAATGTAGTGCATGGACTTTAAAGAATATTTCTTTTGTGCTATCGAGGATTAGAGAAGTAATGAAATCATTATCAACTAGATGTCTATAAACACTAAATATAAACCCCTTTTATATAACATACCGTTATGCATGAATCCAGCTCAATGAGAAAAGTTCTATAATTGTTACTGTGAGCAAGAGATATAATACAACATATAATAATTTATAATACTTTAGGGTTAAATAAATTCACTGGAATAATTTAAACAATGAAATATAAATTTATTAATAACAATTAAATTAAAATGAAATTAAGGTCAGTAGAATATGGCTATAAATATAAATTAAGCATTCTGATTTTGATTAAAATACAAAAAAATAACCTATTACATTGAGATTTTGGTTTATATAAAACACCTATATATCAACACACAGACATGCCTGTATAAAAAAAATTACATATCAGAATTGAAATAAACTAATAATAAAATTCAATAATGCATTTTAATAATTTATAAAGTGTGATTAATTTTAACGTATATGTGACTACATGACAGTCATCTACATAAGCACAGATGCACTGTATAAACTAAAATTACATATCTTAATTGTAAGAAACTATAATAAAATTCAATTCATTTTTAATAATATACAAGTGCACACATATGTGTTTATATATAAAAAAAATACATAGTATGAATCAAAGTTATTAATTAATTCATTATTTTTAATGGTAAAAAAAAGTTTTCTTTTATCTTTTAAAATATATACATATATAACTTCTTTGACAGTTCATAAAAGTTTTTTTTTCCAGGTTACTATTAATTAATTGCAATTGCAAATGACTTTGTTCAATATAGAAAGATTTTTGTAACTGTCCTTTTTTAATAAAATATACTGGAAACACATCTCACTTTTAATTGAATAGTTATTTACTTTCAAATCTTATAATTTAAAAATGTTAGCTGCAAGGGTATTTAAAACAATGTCATTTTTCAATAAAATTACTCACCAAAATCTGTTTATGAAGTAGGTTTGCAGTGTGGACTCTATATATATGACACAGTAACTTTGTCTATGCTTCTCTGCCTATAGATAAAGCAGCATACAACAAAGCATGGTAATACTGAAAACTTTTGGTAAGCTAGTCCATTATAATCATATCCATAGTAGAGCAGTATAAAGTCTCATTGACATTTCCAGGGAAGATGTAAATCATATAATAGCATTCTATCAGCTCCATTTAGTGTCTATCATTTGATGGACTTCAGGCAAACCAATCATCTCATATACATTATAAGCTATGGAACAGAAAATCAGGTCTTTTACTTTTATGTGAATCCAAACTCTACCATTATGACATTAGCATCAATAGCTGATTTGTACTCTGCATCTTCAATTATATCTTGATAGCAATCTTGTTGTCATAATCTGTAAAACTTTAAAACTTTTTTTTTTCCAATCGTTTTATAGTCATGATGGATTTTTTTTTTTTAAAAAAAAGATAATTAAAGCAAGTTTTCTTTATCTTATTAAAAAAAAGTTAATAACTTTTTTCAATTCACTTTAATGCTTTGAAAAACAACTTTATAGGATTTTTATCAAAATATGTTATACAAGCTTTAACTTAAAAATTTTCTTAATGTAATCAAAATAGATGGACTTTTATAATTACCAGTATATCTATTGTAACATAAAAGCATACTTGTTTTTAATTTCAAAATCAGAATTAATAAAATATTAATTAGATCTTTTAATTTATAATAGAAAAATTTTTAATTCAAAATTATTTAATCCATAACTGTTATTCCAGAGTCATAAAGAAAATATCTACAAAAAAATTTTGTTTGTGTTTGTTTCTACTTTTTTTTCAACTTTATATATATATGCACACACACTATTATGTTGTTGTATGCCATAAGCACATAACTACCTCAATATAAATGATAGTATTGAAGTCTGCAATGATGATTTAATTTATTAATATACTGATGCTACTGTATTAATTAAATTAGCATTAACTAAAATCAAATAATAACATTCAGTAACTTTCAATCTAATCACAATAAAATTGTCAAATGGCTGTTATAAAAACAATATATTATTAGTAGAATTAAAACTAAATATATGTTTATAATTTTTAAAAATAAATTCTTATAGTGATATCAATTTACAATATTTTCAATACAATCATTATTGCATACAGATGAGAAGATTGGAAAAAAATAAACATCTTGGGTTAATTAGTGATCAATTTTGCAAAGATTTAGGGATTTCTACTATAAGTTTTATTAATTATCTTGTAATATGCCATGTACTATATTAATAGTGATTTACAATGCATGTTGTCAATTATTGCTACATTATGAGATTATATGGATTTTTAAATGAATCAAATTTAAAATACCTAAAACCATTTCTTTTAACAAGTTGCAACTCAATATGCAACATCCTATTTTTTGAAATTATATTTTTTTTGTTTTCATTTTAAAATTGTGGGAAAATAAAATGGATTACCCATAAGCCAATACTATCATTTTCTGTGCTTTTGTTCCCATCTTTTGAATGGGATATGGTATGTTTTCCTCTGACAAAAATTGGACTTTTTAAATTTTTTTATTTATTAATAACTTCGTTTAATTTTCTTGTTTTTCCTCAGTTTATTAGATTGTATAGAAAAAATATGAAGTAAATTTTATAATAAAAGAAACGAATTCAGAAACAGATTCAACAAATATCGAAGCTTTCACAATTCCTAGATCTTTGAATTCTGAAGATAATTTGCCATCCAGAAAATCATCTAATACTAATTTGTCCTCAGAAGAAGCTTTGTGTTATCAGCCAAAAGATGAGAAAAATAAACATTATGTACCTAGTGAACTTAGTGGTAGACCAGACCTTTCACTCTGACAAATTACTAATATGCCATGTAATGTAGAGTGGAATAACAAGTGGATATAGGAAATTTTACAAAGAGTCCAGGTTTAAAGTTCCCATTGCATGTGAGTATTCAATTTTAAGTATAATTATTCTTGCCATTCTACACCATCAATAACCAAAATGTTGTTTTTCTACCCTTTATTTGTAATTAATCCTACTCCACTTGTACTTCCAATGTTTGTGCTTTTGTAGTCTCTTTACCTTTTCTTCTATCTTTACAAAATCCAATAATGTTCCATGTAATATGTGACAGTCCTTCCAATTTTTGTAATCTTCTTTCACTTGAATGTGATTTGTAGCAGTACATACCTAAATAAAAGGGCATTATCAAATGACAGCCTAGGTTCACAATCAGGAGATTCTTAACACACTCTGCCTTTGGCCATCAACCACTGCCTTGGCTGGCAACTTTACAGCAACTTTGAATTAAGGCCATGATTTATTTTTTCTCTCATGATTGTAAATATTTTTAAGAAGAAAAAAAATTAATTCATACACACATTCATTCTGCCTTCAAGAAAACTCAACTGATTACAGTTAAGAACTATTAGACAACTGAAAAGAAAAACCATGGTGTTTCTTGATCTTAAAGTCAGAGATAAAAAGCCAATAATCTCACAACACTGGATAATGCATGCTGGTGAGCAGTCCATCTATGTTTGCATAATATATAAATAATCACATAATAAAAATAGCTGCAATGATAAGAACATATGCAGTAGACATTAGGAATTTGCCCTGCCAGATTCCTCCAAAGCCTCCAAAAGAAATCAAAGTATTGCCTTTCAGTTAACAGTAAATTACTTTCTGCAATCTTATAAGATAATACAAAAAAATACTTAATATATTTCTTTTTTTTAGACATTTGTTTGTTTCAGATACGATTATAATTTTTTTTTTACAATTTTTTTTTTTAACATTACCTATTCACCTGTAGATTTCACCTAATTACACTTAAATCAAAATGTGAAATCAGTTAGTATCTTGATTTACATGCTTTGTTCTTTAATTTAAAGATACATATTGTAAAATTTAATGAAAAATCTTTGTGTGAGAGAACATGCGTACATATCTATCTTTATAAATGTAAAGTAAAATATATATTTAAATTATAAATCTGCCATCAGCTGTTAGTCCGATTATGGTTATAGTGTATTAAAGATCAGTGATTCTTAGGGTGGCCAGATGTCCTGATTTTTTAGGTTTTGTCCATATTTCTGATTAGATGTCCCTGTGCCCCCGAAATGTCTTTTTGGGACCGTTGTATTCCGATTTTTCAAATACTCATAATTATTATTCGTCTTACATAAATAATTCATTGCAAAAGTCATAGTTTCTTGACTCTCTTTGTCAATTTCAGTCTCTAGAGTAATATTATAAAAACTTCAAATTCCAACACAAAAACAAAGATCGCTATTATGTTATAGGGCTGGATTCTCAAGCTAGATGCATTCTTGCACCCAATCTCTCCTTGAAGCATGTGCAGTTGGATTTTTGTAGGCTAAAATATGAACTGCACTTGTACCTGCTTTGATTGACAGTGTGATTTTACTAGTTCTTTGTTGATATTAACCATTAATTTTCTATAGTGATAAACTTAATAGGAATATTAATAACCTAAACAATACACAATATGCCAAAGAGGAAGTGTTCTTGCAATGATAAATATAAACAGAAATGGAGTTTTATAAAAATAAAAATAAAAGATGTAATGCCATAAAAATGATTGATCATTACATCCTGATTTTGGATTGAACCAATCTGGTCATCCTAGTAATTCTAAACTTCCCAACTAAGCAAACTGAAAAATTAAAAATCATTTAACGAATACCATTGTCATAATCAATTTCCCATGTCTAGTACTTAAAAGTCATTTGACTTCTAAAGTATTAAACCATAGAACAAATAAGAAATAACACAATTATTGAGTTTTTTCTCACTGTTTATTTTTTAACAATGAGCTGATTAATTAGAAGGATAATAAAACCTCAAAATGACAGGAGAAAGTATTACAGTTTAGAAACACTTTTACATTCTACAAAGTTTCTAAATTTCTTTTAATGCCCCAAAACATTCATTAAATTAATAAAATATTTGCCATTACAAAAACTCAAGTGATTCTAAATAATATTCACAGTAAACACAAAGGTTTGTAGACTGGTTTCCATGCCCTACCTCAGGGGCCCCCAATCCTATGCCCGCGGGCACCATGGTGCCCGCAGACCATTTTACGTGTGCCCACCGCTATCCGAACACGATAAAAAATTATTTATCTGATACAAATAAATTTAATTATTAAAATTTCTTATAAATTATTGTATTATATTGTAATCAAATGTTAAAATTTTATTTTTGAAATAAATATTTTTTTGTACATTATGTGTATTATTAACAATATCCAACTATAAATTTACATTGAAAAAATAAATGGTGCCCGCCACCGGACCAATATTATAGAATGTGCTCTTAAGTGCAAAAAGGTTGGAGACCGCTGCCCTACCTTATTTAATAAATTCAGCAGTAATCTTCCAGAAAATCTACTAATGTCTTTGCCTCACAAAAAGGCTTAGGATTTCTTTTTTCAATCAATGTTTACTTCTTTAAAAATTGTACAAAATTAAAAATAAAAAAAATTCTTGTGGAATTTTCCTTTATGAAAAGTGACTTATGTAATTAGAAAATAAAAAAGGAAAAGATAGAAGATTTCACAGATGTAGATTTAAAATTAGAAAAATAAAAAGATGGTTAAACATAGAAAGATTATTTCTTCTTCACTGTTGCTCCCTGCTGAAAATGTTCTCAACCAAATCTCTCATATTTTCCTCCTCCTGTCTATAATATCTATCTTTGACTGACTATTCCTCTCCGTGCTGTTCATCTGATCCTTTTTACATCATTTTTTTTTTTTCACTCCTTCCATTTTCCATAAACATCATTCTGAAATTCTGTTCTTATTTACTGAAGAAATTATATATAGTGATATATAAGAATTATGAAAGAAATGTGTTATAAGAAGCAGTGAAATGTGAAAGAAAACAAGATAAATAAAAAAAGAAATTATTAGATTATCTTTAAAAGTAATAGTTGTGACCTTTTAAAAAACATAAATGATAAGATTGCATGATAGTAGTATGCATGATAGTAGTCTCATATGCATTAAGAAAATAAATATAATTTATAATAATAAATAAAAAGCATTGTTACTCATTATTAATTAGAAGCAATTTCAGATTACATTCTTATTTTCTGTCACCTATCAAAAAACAAATCTAAAATTATTTTTAGAAAAAGCTTATTTGGAAATTTGTCTGTCACTGTTGAAGAATAAACAGCTTTCTTTAATTAGCATTTGCATACTTTCAAATACTGCATCTTCATTTGGAAAAAAATGCTCTCAGCAAACTACAGGGTACATAATTAAATATTAACAAAATGTCATGTTTTTCCCTGCTTATATTTTAAATATGCTATTAGGGAGCTGTGCTTTATTTAAGGCACTATCGCACTCTAAAGGGTTAAAAAATACTTAAAGTTAATAAATTGATTTCATTAATATACACAGTTATGAAGCTCTGGAATTGTGTTATGATATATACATGAGTGTACACTAAAAGTGGTCAAAATATTCTTGGGTTCAAAACTAGGAGTGTTTTTTTTTTTTTTGGGATTTCAGACTACCATCTTGATAATATAAAAGAGTTAAATATAGTTGTTAGATTATAAGCTACCCAGTTTCTCACTAAAGATCATAAGCCCAAAATGTGATTTGAAGGTTACAGATAAAACACTAACATTTCATGTGCATTAATTAATTAAACTTACACTAGATGACTCCAGAGTAAATTCAATGAATTATTGAACCTAAAACAACAATTAGATATTACTACAAAAATATTATTGACACATTCAACTTTAGCTCTTTGCCAAATTTCTCCACCAGATATAAAATAAAAAAAAATTGCATTAAAAAACATATTAAATAGATAAGCTTTGTTACTATTTCAAGAAATAGTTTCACCAATAAAATTTATCTCAAGTCAAAGTTTTCTTTTCAATGGTCAATCAGAAAATCCTTCAAATACTTAAAAATTTAAAATTTAAAAAAGATGCACAATATTTATTGATTTTCAGATTCAACAGTAATTTCATCTAGATTTGTTTTTCCCAAACATTATTGTAATTGCATCCATAAATTTAAAAACATCCAGTTATCATGGTTATCTGTTTTAGAATAGCAATTTAACAGTCTCCTACTTATTTATCTCACAAGTACGGTTTGCAAACTTAATGATTACCAAATTTTAAGATACAATAGAATTAAGAACTTAATGAATGATGTGAACCAATACCTCTAATTATTAGAATTGCTACATATGTTTTTTTATCAACAAGTACAAAATTATAAATAATAATCCAAATTATCTGTTTATTATTAGAACTGGAATTTAAAACAACTATTCTATTCTACTTTACATTAATCTGATTACTAATGTGATTTAACAATCTAAACATAATGCAACTTTAACTCATATGCATAAATGACTTCACTTTTTAAAAATAAGATGTACTCCTCTTAAAAGCAATAGGCTATCTGATAAATTTTCAGTTTAATCAGAGAAATACATGCCCTGAGAATACCTGGTTCATTTTTTTTTTTTAGATTATTGTATATTATAGCTTAAGATTATTGTTACTGGGAACAGTATATAAGCTTTCCTACTTTCTAAAGATTTTTTATTATTATTATGAATAGTTTCTCAAAAAAGAAATGTTAAACAATTACACATCTGCTTATATTCTATGTTTCCCGAAAAATAAGATACTGACTTATATTAATTTTTCTCCAAAGCAGACTCTAGGGTGACAGCAAACCTATGACCCTTTTTAAATGACCCATGCATTGACTTTTATAAAAAGGAAACAAACTTTTTACATTACTTTAAAAGTGAGAACCAAAATAAAAAAGTTTTTAACCATTCTCCCCTACCCCTTTCCAAGTAACACCACTGACTTAGTGACCCACAAGCTAGTACTAAAAAAAATAATGAACAAAATTTGACCCACTTCTCAAAAAGGTTCACCATCACTGCTCTAGGGCTTAATTTTGGGGAATATCTTACTTTTTTCATGCACAACAGTCTACATTGATTTGTGTACAAGAATCTACATTTATTCAAAATGGTAATTAAATAATTACAAGATACCTGGCAAAGAAACTGCAGAAAATAAAATTCTGAGATCATTTCTTTATTTCTCGCAAGTGTATTATTGTAAGAGTGTCTGTTATAACACACAATGTATATAATAATGTTAGTAATTCCAAAATGTAAGCCCTTCTGGTTAACTTATTTTAAAAAAGAAAAAAAAATTCTAATGCACTTGACAACATAGTAAATATTTTCCAATCACGAGAAGTTCACATGTTATGTCTGAATTCTGATTGCTCATTTGGCAATCTTATGATCAGACAATCTTAGTGCTTCTTAACATTGCCAGAGTGTTGCTGCTGTGATTTTACTGAAAAGCATTTGCGAGACAGAGAAGCAATGTGTATACAGTATTCTCTTTCTCATTTTAACTAGGGCTTACTTTCAGTGTAGGGCTTATATTACAAATATTCTAAAAAATCATGCTAGGGCTTATTTTCTGGTTAGGTCTTATTTTGAGGAAAACAAGGTATAGATATTGTGATGTATACATGTTGCCATCTATAGTTTTCTTTTGTAAAGTATAAATAACTAAATGGAAAAAAAAAACAATTAAAGGCTTATATTTAATAAATATGTTTATTTAATTTGGGATAAATGGAGAGTGGATATTTTATTTATCAAATTTAAAACTAAAATATCTTACTAAGTTTTATCGAATGATAACAATGCCTTATTGGGATTAGGAAAAAAACACATGTTCACAAGCTAGTATTTAAAAAAAAAAGGAAAAGACTGTGTTTTGTGTTACTATAGTTATAGAAACAAATTCAGCATGGAGAACACACATACTTTCTTTTGCTTAAAATTTTATGTTTTATCTTATCTTACTTTTACAAATAGATTCTGGTTTTATAACAAGGAAATATGTACTGTGAGTAAAAAAAATATTTAGGAGAGAAGGAACACAGACTTCCTATCATTTGATATCTTTATGAATAAAATAGAATGATTATTAACAAATACTATGCTTAACTGCTATGAAGCTATGAAACTATCTTTTTTTTTTCATATGAATTGTAATATTGAGGGAATAGTTGAATATCATTTAAAAATAAAAATGTTCATGAAGCACTATACTTGTGTTTTGTTATCATCGATGTGCCATGTGAGACAGTGTGGGATAATGGAATCTAAGCTGAAATTATATATAAGCTAAAGTTGGTAACACACTAAAAGAAAATTTTCTTTTAAATTATCTACATAAATAAAATTTCACTTATCAATAATGGGTAAGAGTACAATAGTAGCTTAATGATAAAATATCTATTAGTTTTTTTTTTTATTAAAATCTTAATTAATGCACTTTTATCTTTTCATATAGGCTTAAATAATAGATTCACATAATTAAGACTTAAATCCATTGTTAACATTAATTTTTTTTGTAAACAAATTAAAATTAAACATAAATAGTACTCTATATCATTTATTTAAATTATTTAACAATTATTACTAAAAAACATGACTTGAGTCCAAAATGTAAAACATATTAATATATTTATATATAAAAGGTAATAATATTAACATGTTATTACATTTTTTTATTATATGAGAATTTGTAATTAACCCTTTATGACTATATGCATAAAAATTTTAATCGTAGACTATTTCTACTAATTGTAATCTGGCAGGGGTAAATTGTAAAGATATATTACATATTAGATTGCAGTTAGTAAAATTATAACTACATTCTTGGTCTTAGTTACCTCATTGAGTTAATGTTTACTTCAATAAATATTAATATTAATCTAAGTATTTTGATTTGCCTCCTGCATAAATCATTATAAAACTATTTCATTCGTTTATTTACAATTAAAATATTTAAGTGTATATCCCAGATGATATCTCATTAGCAAATAAAATATTTATTGAATTTTATCTTCTTTGTTAAGCAAATATACCTATCATGGACCCATTGGTGCCTTACAAATTCATGAGTCCATTGTAGATGTAAATTCAAACTATCATAGAGACAATTTATGAATTAATTCATTTGTTTATTAGTCATTTTAGTTGCATAAGTACATTTATTCAGTATATATTTTAGATTGTCCAAATAAATAGTACATAGTTGGGGAAAACTACTTGGTTCCTAATTTTATCTATCACTTTTCTGGCATCTAAATCCATGAATCATTTGCAGACCAATTAGCCTGGCTCAAGCATAATGTTTTGTATTATATTTATGATTATTCAAATCTACAAGTTATTTAGTGAGCAGTTAGTTTTATTTTATTCATATTATTTTTGGTTGGTTTTCACTTACCATATTATTTATTATTGTCAGTGACCAGTATTTTATTGTTCCATTACATTTTCTAGCTTGCTCAAATACATGGGGATTTGTAGATCATGCGCTTTTCTGACATTATTTTATTAATTGTCCATTACATTTTTTTGGTTCATCCAACAAGGGAATATTGCTATTTAAGAGACAATGTTGCTTCATTAACATTGTTCATATGTTTAGAATATTTTTCATTGCAATATACAATGAACTCAAGATTCATTACATATACAAATATCATTTTTCTATATCCATTATCTATTTTTTTTAATCCCCAAAAGTTACAAAAATACATAATTAAATTTATTTATTTATTTAATAAGCATAAGCAGATTATATAGTAATAATGTGAAAGGTTGAAACCTTTGTCAGATGTGCCTTAAAAATGTTTATATGACAACCAATTAGATGTAATAATGACTGCACAGGAAACTCTCAAGTCAAAACACAAGGTAAAAATTTTATGAGAAAAAGATGGTTCCACCTTCTTCTCTACTTAAATTTCTATATAAATAAGCAAGTCTCAAGAATTTTAACCTAAGAGCATGAAGCTTAAAACACCTTCACATTTAACTTACTAAATATTATATATAAATAAACAACATATACTATTTGTTTAATTGTCAATTTTTTTATATTAACTATATTTTTCCATGTTAATGTTCTTTTTTTTTAATTTGAAACATTTTTATTATTTTATTAAAAAATAATATTGTTCTTATAATTTAGCCATAAGTATTCTTTCTACTATTTGTTTTAAATAGCAATAACTAACATTGCCTCCAATATTTTCTTATTTTGTTATAACACCCCACCACTCCCAAATTTGCATTTTTTTAAAAAAAGACAAGAGTATTCAAAGATTTATATTTTAAAAGAATATACTTTCAGAAATTAACACAAACAAAAAATCCATCCAAAGCAAATAAAAACCTTTTTTCTTTTATAAAATCAAAACAATTAAATTTATTTTTATAATATTTATTTTAAAAAATAATCTTATTTAATTACTATAATTAATATTAAGTCTAACTTAAAATTATATAAGTATTATTTAAACTATATATTAAATATATAAATATCATTAAAAACCAGTCAACACTTAGACAATCCCAATATCAATAACAAATCAACAGTTTGAAATCGTTGATTGTTATTGATATTGGAATTGTCTAATGTGTTGACTGGTTTCTAATGATTACTTACAAACCCATTTAGATTTGAGTATTATTACATTTATATATATCACTTTATACTCACACATTTCGCAAATAATAAATATAGAATACTTTAATATCTAAGTTTTACTTTCTGCTTCCAGTGTTTTGATAAGTAATCACTAACTTGTTTTTTTATCATTAACAGACTTCCATTTTATCAATTTTATTTATGTATGGTTAATTTTCTCTACTCTAGAAAAATGAGGGACCAAAAACTATTAGTATATCTTATTACATTACTCCTAATTTAAATTAATTTTTTGATGTTCTTTTTTGTAAATTTATATTTAGTTCATATCAAAAAGATATTAATGTCAAACATAAATTAAACATATGCTAAAAGGAATGCTGTACTCACATTTAAATGTAATATTTTAAAACAAAGCTATCCAAAACATAGCCCGCCACAGGCTGCATATTACCTAAGATGAGGGTTTGTGTGATGCAGCTAGAGATTTTGATACTGTAATTGGCAACTTCAAGCATCAAAATTGATATAAGTTGTATAGTAAATGAAACTAAACTATCACAAAATTTTTGTTTAAAATTATGTTATAAATTGTCTACTGTTTTAATAAGACCTTTTATAAACATCAACATCATAACTTTTCTTTTTTATGATATTTTTGAAATGCCTGCTAAATCTATCTCCAACAATTTAATGTATATATTGCACATATTATTTTGGATGCAGCCCCCTCAGACATATATATATATATATATATATATATATATATATATATATATATATATATATATATATATATATACCACACACACAGTATTCTAATGTGGCCCTTGGATTACTTCATGTTGAATAGTCTTATTTTAAAATATACAGACCATTGCTTTATTAGGAAGAAAAAAATTGGCAAAAAGCAAGTTCAAACTATTGCTAATGAGAAATGAATATTTTATGCTATTTGATCACAGTATTTTGTTTAGATATTTTAATTTTCTATTACATCAATTTGTTAATTATCATCATTGTCAACCATTATTAATCCACTGCAGGATGATAGCCTCACCAAGTTCAATCCATGTTCTCTGATCTCCAGCCTCTTTTTTCCACATCACTTCTGCAAACTTTCTTATTTCATCCATCCATCTCACATATGGTCTCTTTCTGGGTCTGTAAAATCTCTGGGAATACAGTTTAAGATTTCAATTGTGCCCATGATGTTTCTTGATCTTCAACAAATTCTCATTAACCTTTGTTAATATTTATGGTTACACAGCAAAAATTAAACATTATATGTTTCTTTTATCCTAATTAAATCCATACTAATCAGTGTTCTATCTTCATTCTAGCAAATAACTCAATGACATTACATGGAAATACCAATAAATTGTAATAGGTTGAGCCTGACACTAGGTATATTTAATATTTCAATTTGGATGATTCAAATATAGAAAGGTATTTGAAATTTTTATGTAATTCAAATAGCATTAAAAAGTAAAAATAATAAGGGAGTATATGCATTGCCGCAACAGCTTCCAATGTGAAAAATATTTATCCAAAAATTGAACATATATTCATAGTATTCAAAATAATATAGCAGAATAATAATAATAATAAGATCAAAGCTAAAGGTATTTTTATCAAAACAACTTGTCATTTCTGGTGAATAATGTCAAAGGAAATCCCAAACTACTAATCATTTGGGTTATTTATTTAGTCATTTCATTATTTATATATGCTCATGATTACTTTGTCCTGGATCTTGTCAATGTTCATATTGAGTTTTAAACCAATAATGGTTATGCCATTCCTCTTGCATTACTTCTGATATGGTTTTAAACCTTGTGAAGTATTGCCTAGTTTCCCATTATATGTTATAATCAATTATTACCAATAAAAATGAATGACAATTATGTAGAACAAATTCTGAATAGAGAAGAACTTTAATGAACTATTTAAAATTAGCAGTTTCAAAATTAAAAATCATTAAGCTTTCATATATTTATAAATTTGATAAAAATCTAAAACAAAAAGATATTTAATTACATGGTACATTGCTTCAAAAAACAGCAATAATATTTTGTGAGTGCTTTGATTGCCAATGCAAAAGTTTATATTCTATATTATCATGAATATTTTTTACTTCTTACATTTCCTGTATTGTTTATATTTAAAATATCTATATACTAATACATTTTTTCTTTAAAATCTAAACAAAAAATTAACAAACAGAATCAATATATTCTACAATTTGCTGCTTTTATTCTTAATCTTGTTAGTATTTGTTATACTTCTCATTTTAGACTAAAATGTAAATGGAGATTTATCTACTTTGCTCTAACAGTCATATAAAGAAAAGCCTTGTACAAATTTAGCACAGAGATAGAATGACAAATTCTGGAGGTAAAGATTCCTGGATCTAAATACAACCTATTACTTCTAGTCTTCAAGCATCACATGACCATTTGATCAACTAACCATTCTACACCTGCTACTTTGGGACTTGATAGTTATACAATGTCCATTCAATAATCCTTTAATTATCAAGATGATCAATATTCTTTCATTAAGTTGAGAAGAAAATGAAAAACTTCAGTATTGAAAAAGATCACTGAATAAAAAGCATTGTAAAAACTATGAAGAATTGAAATTTATTACATTTAATAACCATTTGGATTTTATCAAAGAATTTTTTTTTCTTTAACTTTGTAGTTTTTTTTTTTTTAGTATTTTGTTTAAAAAATAAAATTAAATTATTATCTTAAGATCTATAGAACAAAACAATTCTCTACTAAACACTACTGTAATGAATTCTTATATTTAGTTTCATTCATTTATGACACTCCAGAAGCATCTAGTCAACATTTGAGGATTCCCAAACTAGGTTTTGGCTAATGGTTATATTTGTTTCAGCACTCATATATTCAATCAATCATCTTAACTTCTTATATTAGTCAAGTTAATAATCTAAAAATCATAACTCAAGACCATATATTATAATCATGTATATTTGACTATAGTCAGTATATCAATACTCATCTGACCAAACTGAACAACAAGTAGATTAATTTATTGATGAGTACAACTAATTAGTTGGGTTGGGTATTTACTAAGTACATGCCAAATAAAAATCCCTATCTTGCTTATGATTAAAATATTACCAGTCATGGCTAACTAGTTGTACTAATCAGGAGATCATGAGATACATTCTCATATTTTGATTTATTTATTTTTTTATTGTTTTTAATTTTATTTTATTCCTACTATCCATATTTGGCAACAACAAAATAGGATATTGGTGTTAGGTGATAAGTTGCACCAATAGTAAAACATCATTTCAAGTGGTAAAAAGGACAGCAGTCATGATGCACTCTCATATAACAATGATGAAAATCTTATGATTATGCAGAACATGTTATTGATATGACTTCTAAAAGTTTTTGTCAACTTGAAGGCATCTAATTTTAGTGGTAGCAGTATTATTAATAATAATAATTTAATTCATTTTATTTGTAAATAAACATCTAAAAAAAAAAGACCCTAAAAACTTATTAAATTAATGCACACTAATACAAAATTAATAGACATTAATAACACTTTCATTTTGTCTTTAAATTGTGCAAAGTTTAAAAAATTACATTTATAGCCTGCTTAGTATGAGACCTTTATGCAAGGATTCACCATAGTGATTGTAAGGTTAGCTTACAATTCTACCAAACCAGTCTATCTTAATCCATATCACCAAATCGACTCCATTCAAAACTTATGCTTAACCAATAAGTTATTGATTACATACTATTTACTTATTTATTTTTTAGCATAGCTATATATATATATACGATAAATATTTACTTTATTAAATACTTATAATAACAAATGTCACAATAAACTAATTTTTCTTTGCATAACAAAATTAAAAAATTCCCATCTAATGAGGGGAGACAGGATTGAATATAAGTATACTAATAGTCATTATATTGTGCATCACAAATTAAATAGTATGATAGCACAGACACAGACTAAGTAAGTATAGTGATGACCCAATATCATGCTAATCTCTAGGCAACCAAATGTGGAAAGTGAAATTATGTATTCTTTAAATTAATTATTACCAGGGTAAGATATGCAACAATAGATAACTGCAGTACTGTAGAAGAAAACAAAAAAAATAGTATAAAAGCAAATCCAGTTTATATCCAGGGCCTTTTTTTTTTTTAAAAAATTCTTTTAATTTATCCACAATAGTAAGTCAACATCAGGAGAGCAAATTTTTGAATCCTAAAGAAAATAGATGCCACATTTGAAAATATTATTTTTTTCATATAAATTTGTTAGCGGAAAACTATAAGAAATTAAAATTGATGGTTGAAATAAAAAAGGACAAAGATTTGTGCAGCTTAACAAAATAAGAAAATTGTTTTCGAACTGATATTAAAAAAAAGAACAATACTATTTAAGCACGAACAGAAAAGGAACAAAACATCACCAGCAGCTAAACAAAATAATGAATAAAATTTCTTCTTGGGTACAAAAACCATTAATTAAATGCTGAACTGGATTAGATAAAACTTCATTATATTATAAATCACTGTTCAAAGTATTTAGGCTAAGATACTAGTACCATAGGACTGACTGCCATTATTCTGACCATGAGAGTATGACTTCATTCATCTACTCTTATAATGCCTGAAGAAAAACCCATTATCTGACATGAGATGCCTACAAATAAATCAAGAAACAGACTGACAGAGGGAATCAACACAATATTATTTTCAAGCGTGCTATGTAGAGAGGTCACTGAATGATCAATATATTATCTGAGAACAATCTGGGAAAAATAGACTGTACATATGAAGGACATTGTTGCTGAACTTATGAACATTAATCAAGATGATTTAATGAAACTTTAATCTCGTCATGCATTCTTATCATATATATACATATATTTGTTTACTGTCATTTTTTTTCCATACTTGGGAGCATGATGAACATTTGTAGTTTATATTTTGAAAGAGTCTATTATAAGCAAAAGTAGAAAAAAAGGATGATTAAGTTTAGCTAAAAAAAAATGTAATAAAGTTTTACATCAACTTTCCCTCTGTAGTGACTTGACATTGATCATTACAATATAGGATAAAAGTAAGATGTTTAACAATATTCCATATTAAATGCACACATTTATTACAGGATAAAGTTTATGTTATTTGTTTGATATTAATTAATAATTGTTATATGTTTAGTTTTTTCAGTGTGAATGACTAATCTTCTTGTGTAGGTGCTCTTTTCTATCAACAGTAGGGATTTATACACAGATAAAGGAGTCCCAAGAAGATCAAACACCATTAATCTGAAGTGAACAATGATACAACCACAAATATAATAGTGGAAGAATTAATTTGGCTAGTTAGCTTCATGGTCATTTTAAATTTTTTTAAATTTTCTTTATGCTTTGTAAATAATTAGTGTCGCATCGTGAATTTCTACCATTAGGTCAGGGTTTAAAATTGTAAATATATTCAATTATTAATATGATAGAGATGAATTCTTGGCACAGATGATTATACCATTTTATATTGTTGAAGTACTTCAATTTTTACTTTGTTTTGTTATTTAATGTTATAGAATTCATTCTTATCAAATTGGTCTCTAGTTTATTAAAACCAACTAGCATTCATCATCAACTTGTAGCCTGGAGTATATGTACACATATACCTCACACTTATATAATAGGCATAAAAGATGCTTGGGAATATTTAGGCCCATTGTAACCTATATAGAGGTGTAGCAGTTATTAATTTGTATTGGTTCATCCCTGAAGAGTCAAAGGCAAATTCTCCAAGTTTGTTTATATTGAGGCATAATGGAGCCAAAAATGGGGTGAGACACAATCATGGATTAGGTATTTCATCATGTCATCAACATCATCCTACCAGAAGACCTTAGGTCTGACCACAGTAAGATAAGCTTCCCTCTCTTGTGGTATCATTCAACCTGTTACAGTGATCATCATCAATTTGTATTCCCTATTTTGATTTACAACAAATTATTTACTATAATGATTGTATATAAAAAAATCAACATTTTTTTTTACAGCTATCTTGTAAAATTGATGGAATCATAGGATAATGACTTTTATGTCATCCAAAAAATTGGCAACATTCATGCTTAACTTGTACAATACAAAGTTTATTCATTATATGTAGCACAGTATACTATATGATAGCATACAATAGTTTGATTATAAAATTAAAATATGATTATCATACAGTATTTTCATCTAGTGTGTTCTTGCAAAACAATCAATACATTCATTAATGACATGTTCAAAGTGAAGTTTAATGACTACAAAAGAAAAAAACACTACATTCAGTACAATAAGTAATCAAAAGTTTATTTTGATGATGGACAACAATAAAATGCATTAATATTATATTTTATAACATAGCTTAAAAACTGTATATCCACACACTTTTGTAGATTAAAATTGTTATCAATGGTATTTTGTTTGTAGCAAATATAACCATCATATAGTAATTGTAAAATTTAGTTATTGTAATTGAAAGTTATTTTGAGAAAAAAAAATGATTTCATGCATTATGCAATTATTAACTGCATAGTATTTGCTTAATTTGTTGCAGATATATCCAAACTTTTCAGAACTTCTCTATGTAAAATTATCACCAATGTAAAAAGATACAGTCCCCTCCCCCAAAAAAAAAATTCACTCAAAATAAACCTAAAAATAAATGTTAGTCATATACTAGACTATTAATAATTAATTTTAAATTTATGTACTATATTAGCTAAAATATTCAGACAACTAATTTTCAATTAAAACTTTTAAGCAAATTAAAATTGCCATTATCATTAAACTACTTTCAGTAAAAGAGGATTAGCATGAAATACATATATTGGTGATTATTTATCTTTTTAACATGTGTATGATCAGGTAGGTCAGCAATATGAGATGGCATGGAAAGCTGAAGGTCGTGTGAAAATCTAAGTTCAAATCCCTTACATTAAAAGGGGAAATGGATGGTTTTATGAATAATACAATAAATAATTTAGTTGTTAGATTTTCAATCATAATTTCATAATTTGTTTCAGACACATGCAAGACAATTGCAAAATTTTAGTAAACTTTAAAAATTATAGTAGCACGGAAAAAACATAAATTTTATTCAGCATAAAACTAAAATAAATTTTGATGGTATATTATTAATAATTAATTTTAAATTATGGACTGTTTGTATCAGCTAAAATATTCAGTTGAGCAATTTTAAACTAAAACCTTTATGAATGCTAATTTCAGTCAAAGCAAAACTGCTTATTATTGTAAACATATTTTTGATAGGAATAAAAAGGTGAGAGATGATTTTATGCATTTAATAATACATTTTACATGATGAAAATACAATATAAATAAATTGAAGGAGTTTAATGCTTTTAATTTTTATTTAATTGGCTTGTATTTCTGCCATTACAACTTACTGTATTATTCAAAAAATTGTGGTTATTTTAAGAATATGACTATTGTATAAAACAAAATGAGACATTTCATGCTATAAAAAAAGATCATAAATAGCGTATTTGTATATAAAGTGTTGTTTATTTAAATCTGCATAGTACATACTGGAAAAAAAAAGACTTAAATATTTATTACAATATGAGAACACAGAATGGATTAGATATATATTTTTCTTTTTTTAATGTATCAGAATTTTCATTTTCTTCAAAGTTAACTGTGCAATTAGGTTGCAGTAATGAGCAGTTCTATAAATTGGCTACCTTTACAATGTTGATAAATAGCAAGACTTTATGTTTACAACAGCAGAGATAATAATATATTATTAAACAATGCTTTTTTTAATTTTAAATAATTTCAAATAAATAATATGATTATGAATGTAAATAAAAATTAATCTTCAATATGTGTTTTTTTTATCAGCACAAGATTAATAATTTTGCAGAAGAACACGAAAAATTGTCAACTGTGAGCTTATTCTCCCTTTATCGGTCCAATTTTCTGTATGTTTACACAGTGAAAATACAAACTTTTTTTGTCTAGCTATATTGATTTTTTTTTTTTTTAAGTTTACAGCTATATACTTTTTCAAATGGAATCATAACAGCAACTAATACTACTGAGCACCAAATCATTTCTTTAACCTATGGATCAAAGAATCATCACAACCTTCAACATGTACTAACTTCAACAAATTAATGTAACATTTTATCTACACTTTGAATAAAACAGTCAAAAAGAAATTGATGATGACAGCATTGATTTTTGTAATCCAACATGAAAGAATTAACTGAGGAATTAATGCAACTGGATGAAGAAAAGGAAAACAATGAAGTAAAGAAAATCAATAAGAATGTAGAGAAAAATCAGGACACCAAAAAACTGAAGGAGTTGATTTTACATCATGAAGCCATGAACAGCATTTTGAAGAATTTTATCCTAAAAAGATTCATCAAATCTAAAAATGCCTTAATTCACAAAATTGTATGAAAAGAAAATCAAAAAAGCAAGTCAAACATTCATTTTAACCTTTTTTCTCTACAGATACTCAACCATCAAGACTTGATGCACATCCTTCAAAAAATCCAAGATCATCAAAGGATTTAAAAGACAACCATAGATTCTTAGAATGCGCAACTGGTAATTCAGAAAACTGGATGACAATGAGTGCGGAATGGATGGATTAAAAGAACAAACAAATTTAAGCTATCTTTTTATATAGATTTAAATTGCATTATCTTACATACATATATATTTTAAGTGTATACTTGCATAATACACACTTCACAGTTGACACATGCATATATCGTACATATCTATAGGGATGAACTAAATTTTTACCCATAAAAAGTCATTATAATATCTTGCTTTTTATATGATCATTTTGCTTAATGTTAAATCTTGGGGAACCAATTGTCATCAGTAAGCATTATAAAGGTGTATACTGATATTTGCAAACAAACTAATTCTAGTTGCAATCTATGCAAAAATAAATTAATATAATATTTCAAGATGTGTGATTAAAATAGTTTATGACATCTAGAATTAAATGGAATTCCAAATATAATTTGTGTGATGGCATATTCTAATGATACAATTGCAAGTATATTAATTTAAACAAATATCATGTGTCTGTTATCAATCTTTTATTATAACATATCATTCATTTTCTTTATATAATGTAATAACGTTTTAAGATCAGTGACTGCATCATCTTGCTAGCAAATACAATATTAATGAAATGAGAATCAAATGTTTATTACTTTAATATAGTATCCTTTATTATTCTTATAGTCATACAGAATAGCAGCATAATGGAGTAATGGCAGTATGTGCATTGCCGTGCCTAAATTTAGATCAGGTAAATTTGATTTTTTTTTTTCAAATTCTAATTAGGAAATGAGTATTGAGCTAATCTTATTACACAAACACACTCAAACTTTTATTTGGAAAATGTACTAATGCTTTGTCCTGTACTGTTTTTTTTTTATAATAGAACAGTGAAGAGGCCTCTGGTTTGTTTAGGCTACTTAGAGGCTAGTTTACCTTAATACCTACAGTAAGAAATATAAGTATTTTAATCATTTCAGTTAAGCATGAAAGAAATTTGCTAAATTTAAATTAATTCTTCAATTTGTATAATGAAAGAACAGTATGAATACAAATCACTTTGAAATCAAATTAAGGAACGTCTTAATCACAAAAAAGCAGTAGTTCGGCTTAAAAAATTGTATTAAAAGCATATACAGTACAGTATATATAAATAACAAAAATTATACTTAACAATTTAAATTATAACTTTTTCAGATGTCAGTTTTTGGCATTTCTTCAAATGCTGTTTCATAAAATACTTTTCTTCCCTCTTTTTTTCACAACTTCAATTTAAAAAAAAAAAAATCTTATAACAGGATATATTTAGAACTATTTACATAATATTTATTAACATTATTCAACAAATGAAATAGAAATAAACATGAATAATGTATTAATACTCTAAATAAAAACAATAATATAACTTTTTAAAATATATTATTACTATTAATTTTTCTTCGGAATATTTATTAAAGCTATTAATTTATAATAATTATTTTTCACCACAAAACTAATGTTTTAAAAAAGCATAGAAGGGAATGAATACGAGATATTTACGGTAAAATTTTATCTGATATAGCAACACCGACTGAAAAAACAAATATCTGTAATATATTATAAAAAAGTTAAAACGCCAGAAATTTATTTGTTACAGACTAGCTTGCAATAAAATAATATTTATTATTAATATATTTTACAAAACTAATAAAATTGTCAAATATTTAAAGAGAGATAAAAATATTAACCAATTATTTTCAAGCGTTTCATTCACTTCCTTTTTTCATTCAATAAAATTGTTAAATAATCAAACAGCTGTGCGGCACGTCACATAGTTTTCTAAAATTGAAACGGTTCTTTTAAAAAAACGCAAAATAATTCACATTTTTGGGGTAATAAAAAAAAAATTGCCAAAATGATGATAAAAAACTAACAGGTTGCTACACTCCTAAAGTCGGGACATTTTAAAAAGCTAAAATGGAGCACAATCAAATTAAAATATAGTAATTATTATACTATATATTAAACTTTTTGAAATAAGTTTACAATTCTAACTGATATAACTTGTATATTTAAAATGCTTCTTCCATTTATAAACTATTACGTAAAATGAAATGGAAGTTTAAGCACATTCATAAATAAAAGATTATTTAAAATGAAGACTTAGTTTTGATGTAGCATTTATCTTACGTTAAATGTTTATCCTTTTGCAAATATCTATTTTTATAATATTCTACATACTAATAGCTTAACTACTGTTAAGTCGATCCTGTCATTTATAGTATGCATTTAATTATTAGAACTGCCACTTAAGATATAAAATATTTATAAATTAATGTATATTTCCGTTTACTATGTGCTCATCTGGATAATCTCTTTCCTTGCAGGACAAATTTTAAAATATAAAATCAAAATTTGGGGGATGGGGAGGGGGCAGTACTAAATTTTCTCTTCGATTACCTGCTTGCTCTTCAAAGGTCAAAATTCAATCTATGGAATTTTGCAGGTCACATCGACCTCTGATTATTTTTATGAAATTTCAGGATAGATTTATACTTTATATTGCTTTGTACTACACATTAAAAGAAACAACAAACTGCATACCAATGGCAAAAAATAAAAAAGTAATCAACAAGAAATGAATTCTATGTATTTGAAAATATTAAGAAAGAAAATATTTAATCAAAAAAATGCAGTATTATAGTTACAGTATTTTAGTTAATTTTTGAATTATTATGTTTATTCTTATGTTAATAAAACAATCCTTTTGTGTAATATAAATCTGTAATTTTATGCACAATCATGAAATTTCAAAAAGTAATAATTATATATCAATTGTATTAAATAAAAGCAATAAATTGATTTATGTTTGACCAAACAAAAACTAATCCATAGCAAAAACTATGATAATTTAAAGAAGTCCCTAAAAAATGAAAATATAGAATTAATTTAGCAAAACAATAAAATGTATGTTTTTACTGAAATAATGGCAACATCTATTTTTAATTGATTTATAAAATATCTCACAAAGTCAGATTACATTAGTATAATAAATAAATAAAAAAACTATTACTACAAGACAGAGAAATGAGTAACACCACTTCTGTGGACTGTAAAATTGGAGTAAATTCTCCCTATGAGTATTTTTTTTTCTTTTGTTTCTCCATGACTGAACTACATTTGCCTCATGCTTCTGTTGGCACAGTGATCTTTGAGATTATACTAACACAAAGATGCTAATGCCTCCTTTTCATCACATATTAATGACAATAAAACTCCATCGCCACTTTCATAGAAATAATACAAGAAAACATAACTGAACATTGGCTAACAAATAAGTGATGAATTATGTCAACTAATAAAGTTAACATGATTCGGTATTATCATGAGGAATCATATTATAGTACTAACCAGTAGTATCATCCGATTTGTAACTGATCACTTAAATTACTTTCACTATAAAACATGCTCTAATTTAAAAATAGTTGTTACAATTATTTCAATGATGAATATTTACATTTTATTTCTTTGCTATAATTAATTATTTGCATTTAACTTCATATCTATTTATTCATTTCTTATAGATTTCTTTATTTATCACAGCTTTTGTCATGAATCAGTTTTGTTTAGTAAAATGTAAATCATTTTACTGCTTTTATTTAAAGCAGATGTTGCCAGATTTGAATTTTATGTACTATGGAATGCTTTGATTTAAAATACCTTTTATTATATGTTCTTTTTTGGTTAAAAAAAATCATTTGTCTACTTTTATTTAAAACTGTTGCTATACAATAATTGTTTTTTTTTTTTTTTGGTATTTCATGAATGTGTATAAAAATACAAATGTTTATTTTTATTAGCATAATAATAATAAACTGCATATATCAATCATTTTGAAAGTACTTATATGTTATTTCTTAATATTTTTAATGTTCATTATTTTATTTCTTATTGATTTTTTTTTGACATTGCTATACATCATAGGACTCTACTTGAGATGAGTAGCACATAGCCTAAAACAGTGTCAGCATAGGTTTAATATGGATAGACTTCACTAATTGTGTTTGTCCAGAATGTTCTACTTCTTGCAAAAGATCCACAATTATTGTATCAAATGTCTACATTGAATAGGTATATATAACTAAAGAAAACCACTACCTCATTTTCTTATCCAATATGTAGCAGTTGTAAAAGGTAACTTACTTAATAAGATTGGTAATCATCTATTGTGAACCAGATAACTAATATTTTTATTTATTTATTTTTTGGTTTGGGAATTGGAGATTTTGTTTAGCATTTATTGTCTTATTTTATATAAGTTATTTAATTTGAAAAGCAAAACAATTAAAGTATTAAAAAGAAACATAATACATTGGCAAATGCTTTATAAATATATTTCATTTAATTTATAAACATATTAATTATATTTACTGCTTACATTATTAGATTTATTTTAACAATGACATTCTTAGATTAATAATATTAGTATTTTAACATCCAATTCTCAAATTAGTAGAATTTTATTTGTATTATTCAAAACTGATTTTGGAAGACGGGGGAGGAGGGTCAAAATTTTAATTTAGTGTTCATCTAAATATATGCATAATTATTATGCACTTTATAAAATGTTTTAGTTTAACACTAAAAGTGATTTATAGAATATATAACAACTATTATATTCTCATCTACCTTAAAAAGAAAATCTTCAAGAAGTTCTAAAAATAGACTTTTTATTGTAAAGTGAATTTTTATTATTTCCCTTTTTTTTTTTCAAATTTAATTTATGTTGTATTAAAAATGTTTTAATTAATATTTCATGTTTAAAAATAAAATATTAATTTTAAATATAGATATTTGGTTTATTAAATACCTCAACATAAACTGTTAGATTTTAAAGTTTTGCTCCAATTATTAATTTACTTCAATCATAAATTTTTCATAATATTTTTAAGAATGTAATTCAAAATGTATTTTAAGACTATTACCAAATTAAAATGTTCAATAATTTAAAATATCGAAATTGCAATCTTAACTCAGTATGATAGACAGGTACTAAAAGAGCAACATAACTTTGAACCATATTGTTGATACTTAAAAAAATAACAACTATAAAACAGTAAAGAAAACAAATAAGCTGATTTTTCATTCTTCCATTCGAGCAGCATGTGACTTTTAATTGAATTATGGGATATTTACTGAAGCAAAATACTAAAACAAGTTACAGTTAAAAAGGCAAAAAAATGATTAGTAAAATATTGATGGATTCAGTCACTACACCACTATATAAGCAATTAAAAAGCCAGAAGATGCCATAGATCATAAAATATTCTGTCAAAATGTTACTCATGTGGCAAACCTGAGCTTGATCTGAAGGTCACTCACTTTAATCAGTTTACTCAAAATGATGTAAGATATAGGACTGCACATTACATTAAAAATTACATTTATTGTTACATGGAATAAAACATCTTTTTGACTAAAGGATTCAGCATTAAAATTAGAGAAAAATAACTATGAAATACTAAAATTCATACCAAATCTACAAGGAAATATTAAATTGTCCATCCAACAGAAAAGCCCAAATGACAACCTAGAAGTTATAAAGATAAAATAGCTTTTAAGTAACTCTTCATTTGGAAATAATAATAAGAATATTATTCACCATGCTCCTTGCTTCATCCTCTAGTTATGAATAGCTAGCTATATGTCCATTTATGAATTCATAGTGTAATTAAATGAGTTAGATATGGACCAGATACTTGAAAAAAAATCCCTAAGTTTGATGAGAACATGAAATTTTTTTTTTCTACTTTTACTCGTGGAAGGCATAGTATACAAATGTGTAAAAAGACTTCAAGATAAAGCCGAAGATGTTAAGATTTAGCTTTTACATATCAGAATATACAGATTGTTCTATGATTATGCTATATACTAATTGACTCATGATATTTTCTGTAAAGCAAGCTCCAAATTATATCATCATTACCATCATCATCATCATCATTAGTGTTTAACTGAAAGTCTGGAGAGCTTCTTTTTCAAATTTTGTTCTTTGCTTTTATCTTTTAACACTAATATTAACTTTCCCACTTAAGAAGAGATCTCTAATCATCACCAAAATAATAAAACAAAGGAATGGTGCTTTTCTTGAAATTACATAACAGAAACTTATAATGCCATTCATTATAAATTTCAATTACATTCACAACTTTTTTTTCTTTTTTTTTAAATTAATGATCTTAACACTAGTTCTTACTTCCACAATAAATGAAAAAAGACAGTTTAATGGAAATACATGACATGGGGACAATTTGCATTTTCCTGATTTTTTATAATTATTTTATTAAAGAATGAGTGTATATATCATTAATTTAAAGACAAAATCAAAAGTTGTAAAAAATAAATTAACATTATGATGAATGATGTACTCACTAAGGAAAGTCAATAGCTTGAAACCGATTTGGGGATGGAAATGTTTCTAGATAAAAGATTTTAAATGCTTTCTCTTGTGACATTTATCAATAAAGCTTAGTTAGAGCTAGTAGTATGCTCATTATTTTATGGTGTAATAAATTTAATAAGTATTTAATCTCTAATGAAGCCTTATTTCTTTCTTCACTATTTTGGTGATTGTATGAAATCCCTTCAACAATATGTTAATTGGTGGCATAATGAGACTTCAAACTGTTCTGCTTTGGAAATATATCAAGAGCTATTGCTTCAGTATAAGTGTATGTGTTCATATGCATACATAAATGGAGACCTCATTGTTACCTCAATCCTGTGAAGACTGTTCAATAAGTATGTTAGTTTTTTTTATCTTTCCTATATCTCTTTTCATGGGTATTGTTTTAAGTTTTAAATTAATTTCCATAGCTTTTTAATCTAGTTGTGTAACATTTTGCAAATTTAAGGGTATAATTTATGAAAATGAACTGCCAGAAGATATGCACATGTTAAAAATTAAGTAACTACTGCTCTGCCATGAAATATTCATGTAAGTGTGAACAATCAATGAATATTATATAATATTTTCAGATATGTTTCCAAACTAGTTTCTGATTATAGTCCATCCTTATTTACTATGATATAATTAAAATATTAAAAACCATCTTTTGATATAATTATTACTGTATGAATAATATTGTGTTTCACTTATAATCTAGAACAGTAAAATGTAACCTCTGGATCAAGATCTAAATTTGGATAGCAACCTATTCTGACTAGATTGCAATAAAATTTTACCTTTTTATTTAAATGCACTAATTGTCAACTACCTGAAATGTTGTATAGATGGATTTATGTGTGTATTTATACACTAAAAAGCAGGAATCCTACTTCTTGTCTGGATTACTAAATTTGACAACCAAATCTGGATAAAAATAACCATTTAGAGTAAAAACTACTTTTTCGTGTATGTGGGTAAAATAAACAAATGCATAACAAAAATAAGACAACCTCCATTTCAAAACTATCATATATTTTTAGATGCAGTAGTTAAGGCAATCATTTAAAATCTCATGTACCACTTGATATAATGTTTAATGATTTTTATGATTAGTTAGGCACTAGATTATTCAGCTTGTATTTATAATATAATTTTATCTATTAAATATTACATATATAATTTATTAAATATTACATAAATAATCTACTTTCACATAAGTGCATGCGCTATTTTTGGCATGGGAATTTAACAATCAAATTAATTTTTAATTCCAAATAACATATTATGATATTCTGGATCAAATTTAAAATTGGCTTGGATATATTTTTGCTAGATAATAATTTCTTAAGAGAGTATAATATTTTTCTGGGTAGATGGTTTGTAACTAACACAATTACTCCTAGTATTGTTTAAAAAAAGTGGATACCTAGCTATTCTTAGCTGAATGATAAAGAAAATTTTAAGACAATCTGGGCCCAGTCAGATGGGTGTAAATGTACTGACAACAAATAAAAAAAAATGTTTATAATAATATAATGCAATATTACCTGATAATATTCATGGAATCTTTTTTTTTTTAAAAAAAGTTGATAACTAATAGTAAACCATTACAAAGCAAAAACTTAAAATAGGAATGGACAGAGCACATTATAGAAAAACATGATAACTGATCTAACTCTAAAAGAAAACCAAGAAATAAAAGATTTAGAAAAAGACAAGCGAGACAAAAAAGCTTATTGCATCATTATGAAGAATACAGTCATAAAAGATACTGTGGATAATTATCAAAATGGCATAAATCTTGTAATGGATGGAGACCCTTTATGACTTGTCATATAGCATGCTTAATGCTAAAAAAATAATTGAAAACACTAACTAAACAATAACTGAACAACAGGAAAAACTCTCCATACAGTAGTGCCACTCAGTGCAAGCCAGAGTAATCAATAGATGCAAGAAAGTTTGTGCATAAAATCCCCATCTAGTGCTTACTCATCCAATATCCCCAGGCTAGTTTCTAGCCTATAACTTTCATCAGTGAGAAAAATGGTGATCATGTGATATTTAGTGGTTTAATAGCTTAAAAGTTTGTTGATAAGATTATGGCAGATTGAACTGTACTCAATAGAGCTTTAGTCATTCTATCCACAAATGTACAATGTACTAAACTATGCAATGCAATTAAAATATTTTCAATGCATTATAAATTTAAACAATTTATTATATCAAGTTATTTACAATAATATAATTAATATTTGTCATTTGCATGTGTATGTGCATGGATAAATATAGTTTTCCAAATATTTTCAGCACTTTTGTGTTTGTGTATGTGCGCAATGGCTAATGTTTAAACTGTTTATGTTTGCGTATGTAATCAGAACAGTTTATTAAAATGAAATATAAAATAAAATTATAGTTTATCACTAAAAAAAAAAAAGGAGATATTGGTAAAAATGAAGAAAGCAATATTTCACATATTTTAAAATTTTGAGGCCATTGCTTGAAAACAAAAATCCCATGCCTGGTTTAGTTACATAAAAATAATCACAGATACTTTGTTAAAAATACTATAAAAGATGAATAAGCAAAAAAAAATTGGCAAAATGATTTTTTTTTTTTTTTTAAAAAAGGAAGAATGGAATGAATAAAACATAGAAAGATGTTTTAAAAAAGTATAACGGTGAGATATGATATTTGGTATATCAAATATGATGATTGCAAAAATTAGAATTCAGAGTTTCAGATTTTCATTCATCATTTTAGAACAGTTTTGTTTTTCTTTTGCAAACATATGCAATTTTGTAAATAACTGCATCTGCTGTATATAAGCATAAAGCATGGCAAATATATTGATATCAAAGCAAAAAGCTTGAACATGCATGAATTTCCTCAAAAGAACTTTGGAAAATATCCAGTTCCATTCCAACATGCTAAAAAAAGTTAATGTCCCATTTTTTATTTTAATATTTAAAACTAAGCATAAATATTAAGTGTCATCCAATTTTAGAATTTTTAAATAATGTTGCAAAATTTATGACAAGGTTTAAGTAATAACTAAAACAAATATATATATATCTTTTAGTTACTGTATATATTTATGTTAAGTTATCCGCTAAAAGTATATTAACTCCAATAAGACTTCTCACAACATATATATATATATATGAATATTTCATTTTTAATACTATATTTTTATGTGGAGATATGCATAAAAAAATATGTAATTTTTTTTTTTTTTTTATCTATAAAGCAATTTTTTTTTAAATATTTAAGAGTTAAAACACTGCTTTTCACCAACTCTCTTTCAGCATATTTTCATTCAGCTACATTTAATAATATAAATTGTTTATATATATATATAAATAAATTAACTATACTTCCAGAATCATCTTAACTTAAAAGAAATCTTGGAAAGCCCAAAAATTCATAAGTAAAATTTAAAAGTTTGAAAAGATAGCAATTAAGATTTGGAAATATAAGTAGAAGTTCTGAAGAAGATTGCTGGGGCAATCAAAACCGTCAATAGTGGTTTGTAAAAAGTATTATAAATATAATAAAGAACTAAAATGATATTATATAAATTCATATGTGTTAAGGACATAAAACTTTCATAATTTAAAATCTATAGTGTTTAATACAGCCTTTGGTTATCAAAAAAAAAAAAATTTTTATATAATTTACTTTTACTTTTATTTGTTTAGAATGAAAACAACAGATTAGCAGGGCCGAGTTTTATTCAAATAAGGAAGAAAAAATAAAGTTTCACTCTCCATGTCCTTTTACTTGTTAGTTTTGATTTTTTTTACATAAAAACTCAAAATATTTTTTAGACTTGGAGAATATGATAATCGTTCGACTATACACTAATAACTGCTACTGTATATAGTTCTTATCCTTTTATAGATATATGTGCATTTATAAGCAATGTTAATAAATTGAGATAGAATAAAAATCAATATAATTTATTTAAATATTAAATTTACAAGGCATTACACCACCATTTTATTTATTTTTTAAAGATATGGCAAAAGTCAGGATTTTGATCCAGTTTGAGGTTTTAAAATGTAAATTTATCACATTTTATTTTACTTTTCCCAAACATTTGGCATACTTGAGATATGGTACAATAATGAAGTCAACACATTGTTTATTATTATATTTCTTTCTAATTTAAAAATGTGTGTGTAATATTAATTATTAGTTTATTATTTATCTATCTTCTAATGTGATTTCTTAAAAAAAAATTGATCTATTTTCTCCATATTGAGTCAATGCTGAATTAGAGCATAGAAATGCCCTTTAAAAACATGATCAAAAAGGGTATTAAGATTTTATATAATAACTTTTATTTCATAATTAGTTCTCTAGAAGATACTTCAGTCCTCTAGTTACATAACTTTCAGATCCTTAATACAATAATTTATATTGATGAATTTATTATTTTCAATTAAAAATATTTTTTAAGTTGTTTACTTCATATATCAGAATTAATGTTAATAAATTACTAAAGTAGATAATATTTTGTTTAAATCACATGTTGTTATAAAGTAGAATTTCTTCAAAATATAGTTTTAAAAAGGATTAAGAAAATTATCATCAATAATCATAGGCACGGTATATGAGAGAATGTATTATTACTGAAAAAAAAGCAGAAACAATATGAAAGGCATTACTTATTTAATGCAAGACCAGAAGACAAAAACATTGAAATCTTGATACATTTTTTTTCAAAGTCCATAGAAAATAAGTGATAAATATGAAAAAACTATAGTACCAGGAACTAGTTAAAAATTATTAATGGCAATTTAATGAATATTCTTTGAAATACATATAAAGTACAACTAAGATTTTTTTAGTCAAAAACATTCTATACTTATTATTTACAATATTTAGCCTTGAGTATTATTACACTTATTTAAGTAATACTTTGGGTGCAATTAAAAAATTGTAATTGCAATTTGTAATGTTATAATTGACTATTTATTAGTGCATTCAGAATGGGTTATATTTACCTGTTTAAGGAAATTTATTTAAATTTCTCTCTATCAATAATTTCAATTTCTATGGTCAAGTAGCAATCTTTAGTGTCTATATAAATATATGGTACCATTAATAGAGGTGGATTTCCATCTCTATTGCTAAAAGGAGATTGCCTTGACAACAGTTTGAAATTCTTGATTTTACCTATAATGGGATTGTCTGAGTGTTGACTGGTTTCCAATGGTTATGTATATATAATAGTATATGCAAAGTTAAATGAATTCAGTGATAATATATTTGTAAATATGCAGAATATTTTTTCTCAGGAAGTGCCTATAAATAAATGAACTATTTTCTAGTTTTAGCATCAGATAATTTATGGAACCATTTCAATTGGCAACAATTTATTTAAAAATTCATTCCTCTGGCTAATGTTGTTATAGAAAATTGTCTTAATATACCCAACAATCATGGCATAAGATGACCACACTTACAATGTTATAGCTAGAGATCAGCTCAATTATTGATAATTAGTTGCTATGGAAAAATAAAATCCATACTTATATATATAGTACCTGCATATAATTTTAATACCATAGTAATTATGTTTTAAAAAATCAAGTTTAATATTAATTATAGTGATTAAATGTGGTATAATATTTTACATATAACAGTCATATTTATTTAAAAAACAATCTTGTTTTGCTTTATTTAATTTTATAAATTAAAAAAATAACAACTTAACAGCTCTTATTATAACCTTTGCTTCAATTATACAGAATTTAACAATCCAGGACTCTGGCAATCTCAATGTGTTCATTTTCAAGATCTTACTTTAGTACAGTTAACAAGAAAATAGATATCATACTAATTTAAAATGCATTTAAGCATAATCATAGGAAAACAATAAACAGAGATTGAGAATGAAGGCAATATTTGTTTAGATTTTGAGAATAGTATTGTAGTAAATATACATATAAATAAACTTCAATAAAATATTTTTTAATAATAAGTGTTTTTTATAGTTCTAAGTAGGATCCACATATGCAAAAACAAAAATTTTTAAAAATTATAATATTTTAAGAAATTGTAAAATTATTTATATATTTTTTTATTTTTATAATTACAATTCATGAAAATTTAATAAATGGAATATATTATATATTCAATAATGAGCAAACTAAATATTATGTGCATATATAAATATAGTAATAATATTTTCATGTTGTTTCAAATAATAATTAAAAGCTATTCATGCAAAAAAATATTGTGACAAAATAGTGATTTGTCAACAAGATAAGATGACTGTTCAAGAAATTTATGAAGCTGAGAACAAATGAAATTATATCTATAGTGAAGCATTCAAGACCAAAAAGAATAGAAGAAAGATACAGAAATATAGCAGAAATAGGACAAATGCCATAAGGTTTCATTGTAATTGCTTTAAAGAAAGCACCTCTAAGATATAAGCAACATACATGCACAGTTAAATTTCCCACAGCTTTGAGCAAAGTATTTTTTTTTTTAAAAAAAGAAGTGACTGTAATAGATGATAATATAATATTTTGGTAATATGAGACTGGACATAAATTTTATGCAAAATGTTTACTAATGAAACTGTATTCATTTCTAAAAAAAATTATTTAATACTCTATTAAGACATTAATGACAATAAAATTCTATTTTATTTCACTGCCAACGTTCTCCCAGGGTTGTTTTTATATATATATAATTACTGTAGTTTAATTTACAAGTATCAATTTCCAAGCATTAATACATTAGACAATGTCTTCTGCTTAATTAAATGTATTAATGATTATTATAATAATTTATTTAACTAGAGATTATCATAATTTTATCCTAGACATCAAATTTAAAATAAAAATTAATATATCTATTCTTATTATATGCAAACACATAGTATAGTAATCCAACTCCACTCTTTTTTCCCATGCATAATATCTTATATGTAACCATATTTAAAACTTTTATTTCATTTAACATCATAAAAACATTACTGAAAAAAAAAAAAAGATCCTTAGAAGCATTTCGAGAAGAATCAGCACTCTAATTGAACCAGGTCATGACTTTCAAGTGTCATCATATGAATAGTTATGATCTTAGTTAACTGAAGACTGCTATTTCAGTGAGAAATGCATCTTCGGCATCATTTATCATCTTTGCATATTTCCATTTATGTTTTTTATAATGTGTGGAGGGAAATATAAAGTTTAAATATATCTAAGATAATTTTTATTTGTGATTTTATAAAAAAATTTCTTTTAATATTGTAAATTTAATTTATAATAAATGTGTGTGTTAATTAAATTAAAAATGATATGTGCGTAATCCAAACATTTTTATATATTGTACAAATTATTAAAAATTAAATATGGTAAAATAATAAGTATTTTTTTAAAAAAAAATTTTAAAAGTATATATATAATTTTAAAAAAGTAATAGAAATATTGATTACACAATTTATATTTAGAAAGTAAATTCTATCCTATAGCTCTTAAAAAAATTATGGAACAAGTAATATATAGAAGACAGAAATAAATTTTGAGTTTACTAAATTGTAGTTGTTTTAAACTGTGATCTAATACTGATGTATTTGCAATCATTAACAGTAGAAAAGTATGTAAGTAATTTTATATTTACATAACTGAATCAATATATTGCTAAGTACATTTGTAGTATTCATTATTGGTATAAGATTCAGTGAAATAATTTAATGATTTTGAAAAATGTTCTATGTTAGTACTTATAACAGATGCCATATTATATTATGAACAATGAATAGAGCACAATATATATAAACAAATTACTCATCAATTAAAGTTTAAATCATCCAGCAATAAATTTCATATAATAAATCCTTAAGCACAAATACTTCATTTGTAATATTTACATTTCAATATTTAAAAAGATTATAATTTATTTCATGCTTTATTATCTAATTAAAGTTTGATCTATTTGTTTTGTTTTCTGTATCAGGTTACCACTAGAGAACTCTGCATCCAGCTGCTGAAAAATGTTTTGAAACAATCATCTGGAGGAGTTGACTGGTGGTAATTTGGTATGATAAGAAAAATGGTGTAGTGATTAGTACATTGATATGCATACTCCTTAGTTCAAATTCTAGCGAAACTTATATACTTTTTAATGCTGACCATTTTTAAGACATCATTTATTATATATCAACAAAAATCCCATGGTGCATCATTCACTTGCATTGTCTTTAACATAAGGTTTGAAATAATACTGAATGAATTTAATTCTTTTTTCAGGTTCTAATTATCAAGCACCTATTCTTAACAAGCTTATAATATTTTGCAGATGGCCAGTAGCTCATCAGATTTCACCATTTTATTGCTTTATAAAATCATGCAGGGTTATACGTCTTTTAATCTATATGCCAACAAAAGATTGTTGATGCAATTATAGTATATCCATTTATTTTGAAACAAGATCGAAAACAAAAACTAAAACTTTCGCCTACTGATGGTTGAATTTGATCTGATAAAGTCTTTTTTACTATTTCTCTGGGGGAGATTTTGCTCTGCTGTGAGTTATTTAAGACTACTTTGCATATACTATATATCAGTTATTACTATTAGATGTCATTATGTAAATATTGATTCATGAAAAATATATGACAATCTACCTATCTATTCAGCGCAGTATACGTTTCTGTCACCAACGCCATCGTATATTGATGCCCAATAAAAATAATAATAAGAGATTAAAAATAATAAAACAAATGAAGCAGCCAAGCAAAATTCTCTCTACAGATTTCAATACAAAACAAAAGTTATAATAAAGAGATAAATATATACTGTATATAATTATGATTCACACAAACCTATATATTTTCACTCTCACTGAATGTATATAATCATTTAACACATTGCATGTATAAAAATATCTAGTAAATTATGTATATATAAATAATTCTAATAAACTTTCTTGTAAGAAAGTGTTGTCAAATGATTTTAAAATTAATTTCCGTTTTTTTTTTCCACATAAAGAAATAATCGTTATTTTTAGTTTAACACAAACAGATGCATTTATTCTTAATGTTGAAAAAAAAAAAACAATTGTCTTTTAAAGTTTGTTTTTAAGGGATAAAAAAATATAAGATTCACACTGCCAAACAAAATATATATTCACTTTTTTAAGTTTCAAAAGTAATAATATAAGACTAATATATCAAGTTAAATAGAAGTAGCGATAAATAAAGATTACATACTTTTGTTTTCAAAAGAATAAAGTTTCCGGTTTAGTTAAAAACTATATGACAGTATATACACTGTTTGAAGTGTGTGTGGCTCAAGTCTATAGGCATAATTTCATCAAGTATACAGACATAATTTCAATATAGATCAGTGTACTCACTATAGAGGCCTTCAAGCCACATTATAATCATCAATAGTTTGTTGGAAAACATGAATTGACCAATGTTATTTAATAAGGGACAAGATATTTGATTATCTGATATGTTTTCTTATTTTGATAACATGCAAGATTGCTTTACTGACTTATTTTTTCCATTCCTACAAATCATATTAACTTTTCTAAATTTCTAATGATGGATCTAACCACTGAACAGAAAAATGCTCTAACAAATGTTCAAAATGTGAGTGCTTTTCATATATTCTCTTATTCTTCTCTTTCACTTTCTTTGCATATCTTCATATAATCATATATATTACTTATAACATTTCTTTCTTATACACTTTAATGCAACAAATTTTCTTAAAAACTTCTTTATTTTCCTTACAGTTTCGACTGTCCAGCAGTTTTCATCAGAGCTCTATCTTTTCTGCTGCTGGACAGTCGAAACTGTAAGGAAAATAACGAAGTTTTTAAGAAAATTTGTTGCATTAAAGTGTATAAGAAAGAAGTGTTATAAGCAATATATACGCTTTTCATATACAAAGTTATGCATAATGTTGTTTATAAAACCTCATTATTTCAACTGCACTGGATAGATTGACACAGTAAGTAGAGTATCTGACTTGTGATTGGGGACATTCCAAGATCAATTCTCGCACTCGCGATTCTGGTGGTCGAACTTCTTATTAACTCTTTGAGTATTAAAGCTGTATGCCTTTTTTTTATATTTCAACTGATGGCCAAAAAAAAATGGAATTGTGGTGGTTGATAACTGCAGATTGTAATGTTGAAGTTATAGTGCCAACCTTCTAGAATCACCTTTAAAATAAACAAAAATGAATTAATTTCTATCTGTAGTCCATTCTATTACATGGTTGATAGATTTAAATAATGATAACTCTCCATGTTATTATTATCTAAATCTATCATCCATAAAAAAGGTGAAACTCAGACAGAAATGGATTTCTTTTCATCTACTTTGTAATCAAAGTTTAATATTAGAAAACATTAGATGATATTTGGAATCTCTCCAGAAGGTAACATTTAAAAATCTAAGAGTCATTGTAAAAATCATTTAATTTAGAAAGTTTGTATACAGAAAAAACCACAACTGATTTTTGTTATCTAATATGCAAATCCCTAATTTGGCTCAGTAGGTAGAAGAGATTAGTGGAGAACATAGGTTTCTTGCCAAATTTCCTAAACAAAATTAAACTAAACATTTAATATTCAACTGCTTAAATGAAAACCTTTCATTTAATTAACATTGTCCAAGTTCAAATCCTCAAACAATACAGCTGAACAGAAATACAAAAAACTATTATAGTTTTTAAAATCATTTGAATATGCCATAACTATTATCATTAATAACCACAGTCATGATACATATCTGAAAACATTTCCCAAGTATTTCATATTTTAATTAAGCCTTCAAATCTCATAATAAGTTTATTCTAAATCATTTACAACTTTTTGAGTAATTTTCTTACACCATCTACAAATCTTTTCAAGTTATTTTTTATAATTATTCTATCTCTAAAAATATATCCAAAGTAACTCATTTTATTTGCTGTAGCATTATTAATTCTGTTTTTTCAAGTTACTTGACTATTTTTTTAAGGGAGGATGTGACTTAAAAAGTATTGTCTTTATTGAAACTGAAATAACCAGATAAATGATGGCACAAACTCAAGGGGAAAAAAGATTAATTCATCAAATTTAATGAGGCAATCTTAGTACCATGAGATGAAATAATGTGAGATCCAAAGACCAAAATTCTAAGTAAGATTTAATATACAGACAATCTTTTCTTCACTTAATCTGACTTTTGAAAAACTATATTTAACATAAATAACTCCCAGCTCAACTGTAAAGTACAAAATATTTTAACAAATAAGATGCCCAAATAAACACATCCAGAATTTCTTATATGTTTGATGCTGAGAATCATCTCTTGCAATATATATTAGCTTATATTTGTTTAGAAACTTTGGCATCACACTAAAATAACCAGCAAGCAGCTTATTTGGAACATTTTTTTTCATTCCTCCTAACACTAAATTTCAGTTTTCTGACTTTTGAACTTATTACCTAGTTCTTTAATGGATAACATCTATCCTATACAAAATTAATCTCAAGACTATATACATTTTAAATCATAAAATAATCATGGTGCAGTCTAATGCTTAAACTAAAATATATTATGTAATATTAATTAAAATTTAAGACACTAAAATTTGTAATTAATTTCAACTCTACCTTAAGTTATTTCACTATAATATTTAACAATGTTAGAATGTGTTATGATAACTTCATAATTAATACTCTTAAATTTAAGAAAGTGGTTTTTATATGGAGTAGGCTTTGTTACAGTAAAAAAAAAAAAATCGACTCGGCTGCCAGCTGAAGATTGCTATTATAAGTTGTGAAACAATTTTACGGGACAAGAAAACTGGATGATTATTTTAGTGTGGTGTCAAAGTTAGTATGTATTCCTGATGATGTGATTGGCTGAATTTCTAAATGTTGATTAAAGGTAATTGCAGACTGAGCATGTAACAGTTTCATTTAATGACATTTTTTTTATTATTAGACTACTGAGATGAATTAATCCTGAAATCATCGGTTTATATAATTCTTACTCAGTCATTATTTCTACGATCAGATGACAACATTAAAAACATGATTGTAGTGATTATACTTTTCTATATAACTACATCTCCCATTCCTTTATAGCTTCCATCCATATTCAATTTGTTAGACTTATTGGTGAATACAAATCATTAGACTCAATTACTGTGATGACATGAGTACATACAGCACAATGAATATTCATCTCGATTTCTTTTACAACACAAAAATGATAGATTTTAAACAGAGATGACTTTTTCAGATTATATTTAATCTTCATTTGAAGACATTGATCTTTTAAAATCTTTTTACTCCAGTACTAATTCTGTAAACATGAGCAATTGATAGACACTGGAAGGTAGGAATGAAAACAAAATCTCCAAGACTTCTAGCTGGCTAATGTTTAATCAGTTAGAAAATGCCACTGAAATTCATGACTTTATATTTATTAAAGTTGACATTGCCATGAAAAAAATAAACATTAATGCTGTCAAATATGCAAAAGTTTTATACTCTGTTTTTATCTCAGATTCATATTTTTTAATGCAAGATTTTACATTACTGTGTATTATAAACCAATGTATTAAGTAGATGTATTTGGAATAGGTTTTTACTACGTGCAGTTTAGCACAGTCAGAGTGATAAATCAAGAGAGATAAATTCTAATACTCATGCTATCACTTCTAGAGCTTTCTTCAAAATAATTAACCTTTTTTTTTCAGCTTGGCAATTTAATTGATGAGCACTCTCTGAATTTTCTGGGAGACCTTCCTTTTCCTGGATTAATGTTTCTAGTTATGCAAGCCTAGGTTCTTTCATGCACTGAAGAGTAATCTGATAAGAGCATCAAGCAAACATCAAGTAGACTCAAACATGACAAGGAAAACTACAGGTTATTTTTACCATGCCATCATGATGAAGAAACAAAGAATATTGAATATGGCATGTGATTCAAGTAGTGATAAGCATGGAATCTAGATTAATTAATGCAACTGAAAAAGCAGTAAATGATTAGATCTTCCATAGTTAATTTGTAGTGGCAAAATTTATGGGAATATCTAAAATTCAGAAATGTATGATTTATGATTGGCTCATAAAAGACGTGGGAGCTAAAGATTTTTTGATAAAAACTAAGTCTGTCATTTCAGACCTAGGCAATTAATCATTTGATTATTTTTTATTATATCTCAGTAATTTTAAAATAAAAGTACTTTTCTATGTATATACAAATTTGCAAAGAATACATTCATAAAGTGTGTACATATAATTAATGTTTCTTTTTTACATTTCTAACAAAGTTCCACAAATTAAGGGGAGGAAAGAAAACTGTCCACAAATTAAGGGGAGGAAAGAAAATTATATCAATAGCTTTAACAATGTGTTTAGACTAGTGAGATTTCTTCAGTTGGATTAATATATATATACTTTATTTTTCTACTGTAAAATGATCTACTCATTATAAAGATCTTCAGATATGAATGGCAATAAATGGATGAATAAAAGAGTGGAGATTGCCATGTATATATACCAAAAGAATATTATAATATATTTGAACTTCATTGTGTTAGACTAGATGAAATGTAATAATACTCATATTAATGAAAAAAACCCAATGGCTTAATATTTGAAAGTTCATAAGAAACTGAAGCACTATAAGAGATAGAAGTGGAACTGAAATTCAAGGACTTTGGATCTTCAGGATATTATCTTTCTAGCACAGCATCATTATGGGACATCTAATAAAGAATGATTAATAAATTATTTGAGTATTTACTATAAGATCATTACAATAGAATGACAGCCTGTTAAGCTTAACAGGCTGTCATTCTATTGTAATTATATTCGCACGCAAGACGTTATAAAATAAATGCTTATAAGATCATTGTTAATAATTGATTGCTAAAAAATATTTCATTTGTAAAATAAACTTGTGTGATACATATAAAGATAATATTAAAAATAATAATAATTGGATGGCTAATTGCTTAAGAGATAATGTGATATTCAAGCACTACGTGACAAGTTGATCATTAAATTAACTGACTTTGATTTTTTTTTTTTAATTTATAAAATTTGAGAATCAAATCTAGAAGTTTTACTGTAACATGGATTAGTTACAAGTTGATTATTTGAAAAATTCTTTCATTTACTTTAAAAAACTTCGGCGATGCATGCCAGATTTGAACTCTAATCACAGGCATTAGAAATAATAATTGCTTATCATCAAAGCTTTCTGAAATCCTTCTCATTAATCATTTGAGATCATCAATTCATTCTACAGTTTCTTTGCTACTCAAGGACAACTATCGTGATATGTAACAGATTTCTCTGGTACAAAAATAAGCACATCTCATGGGTTGATAAACATATTACCCTGACAGCAGATAAATGTTAAATGTTTTAATGTAATAAGGACATCTGTGTAGGTTGTTCTAAGTTCTAGAATTTATAACAGTGATAATTATTTTGCTTCATCACCATTTTAGTTGAAATTATTGCATATAGCTATTTGCTGATAATACTATATTAAGGCATTGACAATTTCTAACAATAATGTAGATAAAAAATTTCAAGTGCTTTTTTGATATAAAAATATATTTGGTTTCACAGTATTAATGCAAATAAAAACATCCTATCCTATTAATGATTATCTTGAGTATTTCCATTGCCACTTCAATTTAATTCCAGGTACAGATGCCAACTAATATGCTATGTCTTTCAATTTGTCTATTAGCCCAAGATAAACTGTCAGCTTGGGAGATTATGCCAGTAACAATATTGCTATCTGACAAAGATATTGGGGGTTGCCATACTATATAAGCCTCTCTCTAGCTCTAGAACTGTGATAAATCCTCATCCTAAAGTGGCAGTGTAAATTATCTGTAATTAAAACAGACTTGTGAAATCTCAAAAATTGCAGAATCACATTGGATAAAATTGGTTTTTCAGTATATTATATAAATCCTATTATATTCATTTTAAAAAAAAAAATCCTTTGCAAAGCTAAGGCGTACAACTGCATGATATTATTTGCATTGATTAAAATTTAAAATGTTTTTAGGTTCTAATCAGATTTAGAATTTTTCTTTTAAAACTAACTAATTAACCCATAAGCCAATCCAACTAATCATTCTATATTGTTCTGTCGATCAATATTTAATTATTCTTAATTAGAGAGTAACCCAAGCAAAGAAAACTATTTAAATCATCACTTTCCATCATTAAAAAACCTGGTGAGTAATGTTCTTTTATAGAGAACAATCAACTGACAGAAATGCCTTTGCTCTACAATGACCTACTGAATGGTTGTTTTGCATATCAATCTATATAATTTTAGAAAATCAAAATGCATTTGTAGAAGTTTTTAACATGCAGTACATATATAAACATATATTTGTTATATACAAGTCAAATACATGATGTTATTTATATTTTTATTACTAGCTTCTTTTTTTAAGACTTTGTTTTGAATTTGCTTCACTCTTATCTATCTAGATGCATCTTTCTGGCTTTCTTTACCACCCTCCTACTCCTCACTTTATTTAACTCTGCATATTTTTTACCCAATTTAATAAATTAATGGTGAGATTTAATTGGTACCTAAGTAATAAAACATTTATCCAAACAACACATCTATTATAACCTTTCTACAAGGAGACTTTTTTTTTTTTCTGTTTTGAAGTAAATTTAGGTAGGATCTTGATAATCAGAGTATTTTTGTGATATTTTATCTACATGTGGTTTTTATTTTTTCTTTCCGTTAATTTCAGTTTTTTTCCCCCTCTAAAATACAGATATATATATTTGGGGGATATGGGGATTTTGAAAGATGTTTAACTTTTACTGATCTAACTCTTCGCGAGCATATTATTATGGGCATGATAAGACGTAATTGCTTTTTTTAGTGATTCAAAAAATGCTATTAGCAATATTTATATGTTGCATTATAACCATATGTTTTTATATATTATACTTTATATAAATATATGCGTATTCTTATAATTGAATATTTATAAATACAGTAATCATATATATAATGTGTAACTTTAAAAATTTTATCCACTTAGGAGAGCTGCCGATTATCCTGTAGTCTTTGTCAGTTAAAAAAAGACTAAGAGGATAGTCTAAAGCTTTCCTAGATGGGTAAAATTTTTAAAGTTACACTTTATATATATCTGATTACTGTATTTATAAATATTCAATTATAAGATTGTGTATATTAACTTGAAGAAATACAGACATCGAATTATAATATTATTAAATATATGGGCATGCAAAAGAATGAGACAATCTTTAAATTATCCAACTAAAGAAAGAGAAACTTCCTAGTAATACTACACAAAAATAGAATGAAGACAACTCTAATCAGGTTGCTAAATGCCAAATAGCTAAGATAAGGGTGATGGCTAAGAGATAGCTGTCTGAAAAATGACCAAATTATATTCAAATTTAAACTTCAGTTCATGAGCTTGATAGGCTAAGAGTTCTGTGATGATGTCCTTCATAAAAATTGCTATAGAAAACTTCCTTTTTTTCATCCACCCATCTCATATATCATTTCTTGCTACATTTATTATAATATCTTGGATTTAAATTTCCAACTTCAGTTATTCATCTGTTCTCATTTTCTTCTTTTAGTGATACATTCATGATACATTCATTCAGTCATTTTAATTCTTTCAATACTTAACAGTTGTTCATTTACTCACATATTTCATTTTCAGTTGCCAAATGGTAATTATTTCAAGCTATGTGTGGGTTCAGAGGCAAAATTAGAAGTATATGGAGGTACTCGTGTATGAGAGATATTTCAGTGACAAAATTCAGAATGTTATGATAACTGGGACATTCTTTTAAAATACAGATCTACTAATAAGAATAATAAAATTTATGTTCAAAAAGAATGAGATAATACCTCACTTAATTTGGGATCAAAATTAGTTATTTTTTATTAAAATTATAACTGACAATCTGTTAGTGCAGGGTTTCAGTTTAAATGCTGTTAAAAATAGGTTATAGGCTGTTTTTGGTTTACAGACCTTAGATTAATAAGTTGCAGATTAGAGTCTTCACTATTTGAATGAATTAGACAAATTGTTCTCTTAACTAAATACAATAATGCAACTCTTCACCACATCTATGTGAGAAGCTAAGGATCATTGTTTGTTTGTTTTTTTCCTAAATATTCTGGCCAAAAGATAAAGATGCTTATAGTTATTATAAAAACTGAGATCATAAACATTTACATTTACTAAATTGGTGTCAGAATATATTCAACTATTCAAGAATGTTGACTTGTTGTATTCATATTTTTGAATTTCAGTCTGATAACATGATGATAAAATAAGGAATAAAAAATGATTGTGGGTGAAAAGAACATCCAATTGCATTAGAAACAGGTCTAGACATCTCACTGATGTAAGGTATAAGGCAGTACTGAATATAGATTAATATATACCACCATTAAATATTTATTGATTACTTAAGCTTACAATAGATAGCTGTACTAAATATAAAAAAAGTAATTTGCACAAGTGATATTTTTTGGTCTTAGAAAGAAAGCTAACTATTCTTAATGGCAATTAAAAATCATTCCATCTAAAGATGTACATTAACTATTATGAGTGATAGTTTGCCTTTACTAGTCATTCATTCTATTCTCCCATTCTACTTTAAAGCACATAATATCTAGATAGCATTTTAGTTTAAAATGCAGACTTGGATTTTGGATTACAACAAACTCTGCTATTCTATTTAACAACTTTTAAAGGAATGGACATTTATTTAAGACTAATTTTTTTAACATATGATAAATATAGGGGATTTGAAGTCAGATTTTCAAGCACTCTTCAACTATCCACACTATCTCATGCAATCAATACATATGACCACACACATGTAGAAAAGATAAATAATCACCAATATACATATTTCATGTTAAACCAGCACTCATCAGTTGGTCCAGATTATCATCTCCCACACACACATATATAATCAGTGCTTAGTTTATATTAAGATAGCAAATCTTCATAATTTAATGGATAGGGCTCAATCCACTCCAATCTCCAACTTTTCAGCCATCCATATCATTGAAAATCTGATGATGAAAACCCAAACCCCATGCTGAGGTCAATATTATTGCCATACCCATGTTGACCTCAAGTCACTCTGTCTCCTCATGTATAGGACCTTATCCATTTAAATACATAGAAGAGGGATTATATATGTGTGTGGGAGATGATAATCTAGACCAACTGATTAGTGCTAGTTTAGCATGAAATACGTATATTGGTGATTATTTATCTTTTCTACATGTGTGTGGTCATGTGTATTAGTTGTATGAGATAGTGTGGATAGTTGAAGGGTGCTTGAAAATCTGAGTTTAAATCCCCTATGCTTACAATTAAGCTCCCATGTTTGTGAAGAGTGCCTGGTTTTCAAATATTTAACATGTGATAGTAAGATCATAAAAGCAATAGATATGTTTTTTCCAGTAGTTGGATATATTAATATTGAATATATTTATCTGGAACACATTACCATCATAAAGGAGTTATGAGGTGAAGGAATAATAACCGGCTTCCTAAAAAATATTTTATGATGAGACCCACTCATAGTTTTCATGAAAATAAACATTTAGGTTATAAAAATGAGATACGACCCTTTAAAGAGATGAAATCTGATTGCTTTCATTGGGAAAAAATTATTGAATATAGAATACAATAAATAAATTTAATTAGGTAAAATAAATTTTAAAAAAATGCTGTAATACAGTAATAGCAAAATGTCAAATAAATAGACTGAAAAAATAATAAAATATGCATATCTTTGTGATTTGTAGATTGTCTTGTACAATCATAGCAAATTTCCCATTTAACTGTTTTGTTTTTATATTCTTATCTTTTTTGTTGTTGTTGTTGTTTTTTTTGCTGAAATTAAAATGGTCATATTCATTAAACTGCTCAGGATTTCAAATGAAGTTTGAATGCAGAAGTGGTATACTTAAGTTATAATCCTTGGACCTTAGATTCTAGACCCTACCACTTTAGTAAACAAGCAATGTTCATTTATGAATAGTTTGCTAATGTGAAAGCTATAATAAGATCTAATGTTAGAGCTACACCATAAATGATGTTGCAATAAATGTATAATAGCTTTTGAAGAACAAGTTAAAAAATATAAGATGTTTAAGATTTGGAGGAAGCCATTTTGCTGTAATTTTTGATGAAGACCAGTCTTCTGGTTGAAATATTATATTAAAGTGACTGTGTATAAAAGTAATTGTGATTGTTTTATTTATTTATATATTTCCTTTAGTTAGATAATATATTTTTTATTATTTTCAGATGTAGCAACTTATAGATAAAAATATGTGTATGTATATAACTTCACAAATAACAACATACAAAAATATGTGTAAATAAAATGAATTGATATAAGCTTATATCATTTGAATTTATTTAGATATATGCAAAGATGTTTGATACTTTTATGACTTCATTAAACTTTAGTGATCCTACTTCTAAACTCCATAATTAATTGTCAAATTCTACTCTAATTCATTCTTAACCATTCAAAGTAGTTCAACATTAATGTTTTATTATTGACTCCTTTCTTTATTCTAATCCTTTTTGATTTAATTAATCTTAATGTATCACTAGTGGCAATGCTTTATCTACAATGTCAGTAAGATTTGAATCCTGGTTAGGTAAAATAAAATATTTTTTGATGTTTCAATTAGCTTATGGTTTTTCTTTTAGGTAAGCCCACTGTTCACCCACTAATAGGTAATAACATTTTTAGTTGCTTCTAATTAAAGAATAAAAAAAAGAGGACGAAAAATGGCGCAATCTTCATTATCCACTGGGCTCAAACATTTTGTTTCTCTCTCTCTCTTTCTGAATCTATGTTACTAAAGAAAGGAATAATTAAAGAGGCATTTGTTATACATGGACTATTTGAAGATTATTTTATAAAGTATTTACCAAAAAAAAAAAAAAAATACAATTTCTATTTAGGAGAGCTTGTACAGACAGAAGCGTAGTTTGTTTCTGAACATTTGACAAAGACTTCAGAAATATAGGGGTTCTGAACTTCATAACAATTCAATGTTCTTTTTTAAAGTTTAATTTTAAACAAATAAATATAAAATCAAATAAAAAAAATGACATCAATTTTACTAAAAAAAAATAAAAATAACCATTGGCTTAAATTCTGGAAAAAATATTATATTCTTTCAACAACAGAAAAAGGCATTGGCACTCATTTGACCAACCCACATTAATCAGGAGAACATTATTCTCTAGGAAACAATAGATTTATTAATTATTACTACATACTTAACTAAATTTACTATGAAGTATTTAACTGGGGAAAAATCTAAGCTTATTTGTGATAAAAAAAAAAAGTTTTATCTGGCTGAGCACAAACACTATAGCAAGCAAATGTGTTAACTATCACAACACAAGATCTTTTAATAAGTATGCTTATAATGAGCAACTATGGCAAAAAAATGTGTTAATCATCACAATACAAGATCTTTTAATAAGTACGCTTATAATGAGCAAATTTTCATTGACTTCATTAGTAATACAGTTCTCAAAAAAAAAAAAAAAACTTCTCTAATATCTGCAATCCAAATCAATATAGTCAATTATTTTAAACTTATGTAACCAGTTGCTTCAAAGGGATACATTGAGTGCATCATGTCCATTCCAAACTCAGATATTTGTAGTCAACTGCAAATTGATCCAGGAAACTTTAGAATTTGAATCCACTGCTTTACTGATGCACTATAAATATGGAGTGATAGATCAAAAAAGTAGTTCCTGGATCAACTGTAAACTAAGTAAAAAGGTCAGTTGGGTAAATAAAGTAATTTGTTCACATGTCTATATGATATTTGAAGACCAAGACTTTCTAAGCAGCAACCATAAGTTTATTATTATTTTTTAATGGCTATGTAATTATCATTTGTTCATAGAATTCCATTTGGTCACATATAAAGAAATTAAATGTTTTTAAAAGAAAATGAAATAAAATCTGAATATAGTGAGAAGAGGTGTATTGTCCCAATGCCCAATGCAATGTCTCCCAGCACAGGAAGAGGTTGTCACATACTGTAATTGAATTTTGTAGGCAGAATCAGATAAACGTTTTTAACTAATTATGGCTTACACTATTTTTTAATACATCACTGTTTTATTTTTAAAAACAATTTAGTTTTATTGCTCAGTATTATTGTGAATGTTCAGCATTAGAAATTAAGAAAAGGTAGAGAAAAAAATTATTGGAAAAACAATGGTTGTTACCTTTGAATGCTTTAGACTTCACTAGTATTTTTTTTAAAGCAAAAAATTCTAGAAATGAATAAATAGAATATAAAATTTATTAATGCTGTAAATGAAAAAATAATTGAAATATTAAAATTTTAATATGTCATCTATTGTATTTGATATTTTATTCTATAGGTTGCCAAATGATAAAAAAAAGACCAATGATTGCAGTAGGTATGTTTTGGGCATTAATGATACTTTTCAACTTCCGCTGAAGAGAGCAAAACTTCATCACCATAACAATATCATTCATATTTAAATATTTCTGTTAAGATCAACTTAATCATAAAGTTTGATTGCACAAGTTAACATTATTATTTAATATATTTTTTTTATATATATGTCAAAGCATTGGCTGGGAAATGAACCCAGGCCAGCTTGCTTGGAAGGCAGCTATGCTAACTGCTAGACCACCAATGCTTGACAATAAAAATCAATGCACAAGGCATAAAAGAAATGATATTACAAAAAATTTAAACAAATAAATACATGTATTTAGGAGTAAGTAATTGCAGGCCCATAGTATACATTGAAGTTATCATCCAAAATCAACATTTAAACAGAAAAAATATACAAAATATTTGCAAGCATTTACATAAAATTTGCAAGGGATAATTTCAGTCCTAAATCAATTTGTATAGATTCGTTAATCACTAGTCAGGTTGTAATAACATCTTTATGAATTTAATATTGAAGTTTGCAAATGTCATTTACCTACTTATCAACTTAATTAGAATTCAAGCAATCAAAAGTGATATTTTCATCTGCGAAAGCAGTTGGATGCAAAGCAAAATATTAATTAAATTAGATAAAGATGATGCTAAATGATTTTCATTAGTTTGTAAAATTATTGCATAATAATTGGCGTCATTTAATTATAATATTACCTGTATTTATTCATATAGATGTATACGATATAAATGTTTTTAACATTTAAACACATGTTTATGTTTCATTTTAATTTTAAAATTATACATATCAAATCATAAACAAAAATAATTAACAAAACTATAATAATGCATCTATATAAACATGGTGGACTAATAATGTGTGAGAGGTAAAATATTTGCATATGTATATACTGTATTTAAATCTAAATGTGTACATATTTGAATTTGTTCAATCAATCTCTCTATCTCTTAAAATAAATAAGTAAAAACTTACTATTCTTTTTTTTTTGTGTGTGATAAAATTGATGATAAAATTTAAAAGATGCAATGTGTACATGATATTAAATAGTAAGAAAACCAAGTCATACATCACATGACTTAACTTAATAAGCTTGAACTACAAATGTAACATAATGAGCATGCCTAATAGCTCTAAACAAGCTTTTCCAATACTGGTTTGAGGATAGATAGAAATTTTAAATGCTTTCTCTTCCAGCAATTATCGGAAAAGCTTGTTTATAGCTATTAGCATGCTCATTATATTATATTTGATATTAAATTTATAAATTGCAAGCACAACAGCTTGCACAGATAGAAGCTGCTATTGTTGGATCATAACATTCTACCATATCTAGAAGAAACAATAAAATGATTTATTAGTAAGTTCATACTCATTTTCGAATCTTTACAACGTCATTCTTACCAATAATCTTTTGCTGATAACTTAATAGTATATGATGCAATGTATTATTGTTTATCTGAACATTTTTATCTACTATTCATTAATGTAATGTTTTGTCCATTTTCATTAAATTCATATATACTGTAGATGCAATTTTAGCAATTTCAGGTATTCAAATATTTCTACCATTTCTTTTACTATTTTGTGAGTTGACAATTTATTTTTTTTAAGATAGTCATTGGCTTGAGTAGTTGACTTTTTTGTTCAAAACTTAAAGCAACTATTTTCATTTTATTTTTGTAACAACATCTCTGAGTATTTAAGATGGAGTGTGTGGAATAAGAAAATGTCTGCTGCTACACAGATAATAGAATACATATATAATTTTATGAACTTTTATCATTTTCTATTTAATATTTTTTTCAAATTATAGGCTACTGAAACTGTGAGTTTTAATATTGCAGAGACAATAGTTTGACTATAATGATTATATGTCTCACTTTATGCTGAAATCTTCATTGAGTTTTATCTTTTCTGTCTCAATTCTTTCTAAAAAAGTCAGTTGTTTTTTCATTATTCTATTGTTTGTTTTGTTTTTTTATTAATAATTATTACTTATAACTTATATTGGACTTCAGTTGCACATTGGAAATATCTTTATTGGCAGTACTGAACCATAATCATATCAAGAATTAAATATTCTAACTATGAAATCAAAAATTATTATTGTATACTTTGGTTAAAATATTATGAGAAGATGATTCAAATAATAGCCAGAAATCAATGGTGACTTTATGGAATCTAATAATAAGTCTTTGATTCAAAATTACAAACAATTTGAATTCCTGTATCCAAATCTGAGTGCATTTTTGAATATTTCCTCTATTGGATGAGGATTTTCTAAGCAAGTTTAATCTAGTTAGTCATCCAATAGTAATTGACAACAGGTATCTAGTTATATTTTGGTGAAAAAAAAAAGGACATAAAATGTCCTGATTGATCAGATGAGGGTTGATGTATTGATTGCAAAATAGCAAAAAAAAAAAATTGTAATAAGAAACAGCCTTTATTAAACAAGGTGCATGAGTTTTACTCCTATAGAAGCTGAACCCAAGAATTCCTATACCCAATCAAACTATCTGTCAGTGAGGATATTTTTAGTTTATCTTTTCCCTTCATTCTCTATCTAAGATCGTATAAATATCTATTTACAAATCAATCGTTGAATGATTGACTGAAGTGATTATGGGTCAGTCAAAATCCTAAACATTGTTTAGAAATTCTTAGTTTTCTAAAAATGTCAAATTCCACTCAAGATTTAAACACCAAAAGTTTATTAAATATATTCTTGGAAATATGTTTGATGTCTAATAAGGTTTTTTTTTTAAAAAAATAAATAAATAAATAAATACAATATTTATTTTAATTTGTTTTAAGTAGATGAGATGAAATAAAAACTTTGAAGGGGAGCGGATTACTGATACCATGTAATTGTGCTTAATAAAGAAAAAAACAAAAGATTAGTCTAATGTGCAAGAAATATGTTGCTTATAGATCAAATTGTAATAACTACTCTATCAATACGTATAAATACACATTATATGTATATTTTTGTTAATATTTCATAATTTTAAATTTGTAAAGAAACAAGATACTTTTTAAATTAATTCATTAAATATATACTGTAAATGTAGTTCTTTGCATAGATTTCTATTTTTTTTAATGCACGCATACACACATGCATAAAGTGTCAAAAGGATGACTAAGCCTCTTTGCAATCTCTTTCTCTCTTTGCCATGTGGTTTCAATCTTGTCATTTGTTATTTAATTTATGGTATCTGTTTGAGAATGTTTTACTTTTTCTTTTTTTTTTTTAAAAAAACACTTCTTCACAAAAAAATTAAAAAGGAAGAAAAGAAAGTAATAATTTTTATGCAATGACCAATCATAATGAAAAACACTGTTTTCATGTTTCGTATATATATTTAGTTAGAGGAGAGATCGCGGAAATAACGAGAAATAGAATATTAGTCATGCGTTTTTAACTCTTTTTTGACCAATGTAATGTCTTATATTAGTGAGTTTCTTAAATAATTTCTATCCAGAACCTCTTCTTTATAGTGTAAAATGTTTATAATACCTAGTATTTTATATATAATCTTAAACAAAACTCTTTTTAAAATGATTTAGAATCGCATTTCTGGCACCAGGACAATTCTTTTGAATATCCTGTGAAATTTTGAGCAGTGGTAAAATGGTGGGATTACAATTAAAAGATCTTGGATCAATTCTTAGCTAAATACATTGGGGGGGGGGGTATGATTCCAATCAGTTGAATGAAGCTGTTATGTCCAACCTCAGTAAAGTTGTTTGAATATCATATGATCTATTGATTTTACATTACATAGTACAATAACATGGGAAGAAAGGTAAATTCACGTGCTAAAACTTTCTGAATTGAGGTTCAATTTGTCACATCTGATACTTTAATATATAACTAATGGAAGAACTAACCATTGTGTTATTATTTTAAAAGAAAGTACAATGCTAAGATCAATTATCAACTGAGTAGATTAAAAAAACAAATCAAACAATTGAATAGAATCCCGTAATCAATCTGCCACTTCTATGATAAATTTTCAAGCAGTCTTCTAAACAACTAATTATGAGATTATTTTTGACTAATGTGGTTTAACCCAGAAATAAGATGATACATTTGAGATTTTAAATTTTGGTGATTGAAAACTCCATTATAGTTTGGATTTCAGATGACTTATGGAGGAACTAACTATTCTGTGATTGCTTTAATAGTGAATACAAGTGAAAAACTGTTAATAGACTGTAACCATCGCCTTTATGAAAAGCTTTATTAGCTTATTAATTCTTTCAATCTCCTCCCTCCAATTGTCTTCTAAAGCTTTTAGCCTCTTCTTCCCATTTCCAGACTAATTCTTGGCTTATGGTTCAATAAAACCAAAAGATCTAGGTGTGTCATCAAGCTACATGATACAGAAGAAAAGATCACAAGTCAGAAAGTTGTCTAGGGATATAAATAACATGGTATTAGATATGAATTTAATAATAATACCAACTAGTAACCATTGATTACTCAAACTTATATTAAATATCAGCACTGGAATAGAATATATATATTTTTAAAAAAGATGATCTTAATAAATAACAATGAAATAATGCAGTGCAATTCTCTTTGAATAGTGATTAATGTATTAATATGTTGTTGCCATAACCTGAATTTGAAATGGAAATGAAGCTTAAATTTTTTTTTCTGATAGCTAAAAAGTTACAAAGTAAGTTTACTCATTTTGTGATAAATAATCTATAGAAACCTCGAAAGCCATTTAATATTAGTTAGCAAATGGATATTATACTTTTTTTTTCCTTCTAAGAGGATTGTTTAGATAAGTATAAATGTATGATCAAAAAAAAAATACATTAGACTCATGATTTGTGTCTTATAATTCTATATGATTATTTCTAAATGTTCATTTCATAAAAAGGTATATTCCTGTAGATATAGCAGCTAAAATATAAATATATCTGGAATAAGAAATACTCTATAAATCATACTCTCATACAATGAAGCAGAATATTTCATTGTTAAAAAATGTCTAAAACATTTGTTATTGCAGGTATATATATATATATATAGGATTTGAACTCAGATTTTCAAGCACCCTTCAACTATCCATACTATCTCATACAACTGATACACATGATCACACCCATGTAGAAAAGATAAATAATCACCAATATATGTATTTCATGCTAAGCCAGCACTCATCAGTTGGTCCAGACTATAATCTCTCACACATATATATAATCAATGCTCAGTTTATATTAAGATAGCAAATCTTCATACTTTAATGGACAGGCTTCAATCCACTGCAACCTCCAACTTTTCGGCCATCCATATCATTGAAAATCTGATGATGAAAACCCAAATCCCATGCTGATGCTAATATTATTATCTTAATATAAACTGAGCATTGATTATATATATGTGTGAGAGATGATAGTCTGGACCAACTGATGAGTGCTGGCTTAGCATGAAATATGTATATTGGTGATTATTTATCTTTTCTACATGTATGTGGTCATGTGTGTCAGTTGTATGAGATAGTGTGAATAGTTGAGGGGTGCTTAAAAATCTGAGTTCAAATCCTCTATACTTACAATTAAGCTCCCAGGTTTGTGAAGAGTGCCTGGTTTCAAATATATATATAAATTATTTAGTGAAGAAGAGTGGATTTGTGAAGGAAAAAATATCAGATTAAATTTAGTTTCTCAAATCTTAACAATATGATTGCTATAATAACTGATACACAAATTATTGGGTATGAGAAATTATTTAATACTTTTTTATTAAATTATTATTATTAATCAAATGATTTATTACACAGGAGGTTATAAAAAAGTGTGATGCCAGAAGAAACTGGGCCAGATCATAATTCAAGGACTTTGATCTCCAGAAACTGCCATTTTACTACCACAACCAAATTAAACAGGGTATTAAATTATTTATCAAGTAAATATGGACAGCTCTTGAGGCTTTTTGTGTGAATTCAATTTTATATCAGATTTTTCCTTTAAAGGAGCAGGTTTATAGCAGCTTTGGTGGAAAATATAAAAATATTTTTTTAATAAATAAAAATAAGCACTACTATATATCACAAGTAATGTACATTTGGAATGAGATACATGAGTAATATAGTGACTTGTACATTATTTTAGTATTATTATTATTATTATTTTCACATTATATGTGTTATTTAATTATACTTGTAACTCAGTTATACACAGTATTATTTAAATAATTCTTCCTAAACAATTTTTCCAATATTTTAATATTAGATTAAATAATTTTCATTATATTGTTTTAAAACAATATTTATTCCATTAACAATGGAACTAGATGTGAAATACCATTAGATATGCACAATCCAATTTGGAATCAGCGATAAATATTTACAATCATAAGGATTATGTGTGTGATCATAAAATAATGAATGGGTGCATTTTAAGCAATCTCTATTAGATTATCATTATCATCAATGGTCACTTGTTGCTACTTTCCATTACCTCTAAAAAAAAATTGTAATATAAGTAATTTATAATCAAGGATCAGAATTACTTACCCTGCCACCACTTTACTTAAAATCATTGTTTGTTGAAGATGATTTTGCAATATATAATGATGTCTTCTACAATAAAGGCTTAAGGAGTGAACAAATTGTATAATAAATATTCTTCTCACTAAATTAAGATTTATGTAACAAATTCAAATGCACAATAAACATTAGAGCAGCTGATATCATTGACCATATGAATTAAGTTACCAATTTACTTTAATTATTTATTTATAAATTTAGAAGTGAAAGTATACTGTATGTTATTTTTTACTTTGCTGGATATGTATAATAATTTTGCCTGTAACCTTGAAAATCTGAGTTAGAAAACTAATTAAATTAACTTTGTTGTCAAAAAAAAATGGCCCAATAAAAAAGCTGTAAAACTAATAAAATGTTACTATTAATATCAGTGGTTGGTGTAGGATAAACGCATGTGCAAAATGTTTCAGAGTTGTTCTGAAAATTGGTTTAAAAAGATAATTCATTCTATGGAAATAAATTTTTCATGTGAAAATAAAAGTAAATTGCTTTTAAAAGATTATTTTAATTTTCATTAGGAGTCAGAACTAAAATGTCAAATGAAAGGAAGTAAATCTATCAATTACTAAAAGTGCTACAATGAATATTAGCATTCACTGATATATGACATACATGCACAAGATGTTTCAGGGCCTTTTTAAAAAGTGTAGTTAAAAAGTTGATTAACACAATGAAAAAAAAAATCCAAACAAAAATGCGGTAATAAAATGGCTATTTTATTGGCATAAGTTTGTTTTGTTTTAAAAAAATAATTTCATTTTTTACTATGAGGCAGAAAATACTTAGAATACAGAATTAAGAAAAAGTAATTTTCAAGCAAGAAAGTGGAAGTTCTGCAAATAATATGACTAAATTAATGTTCTGTGAATTTTTATTTTGGAAAGTTTATGTACATTTTTATTTTATACTTTCAAAAGTTTTCTTACTTTATTTTTCTTTAAAATATACTTTATTTATATTTCCATTTCCATTTTTTTTTCTATATTTTTTTTTAATTAAATTGTTATTTGGGTAATATCTTTGCTCTAGGCTGTGGCCTGAAGTTGTCTTTTTTACAAATATGTGTATTTCAATGTAAACTACAACAAAAGAAATTTATAACAAATGATCTTCTGAAGCCAATTAATTCATTGTAGTAGCCCATATTGCATAGATTGTCTTCCTTAAGTTTGTTTCATGTGGTGAGTATTCATTTTCTCAACTAGAATAATCATCCTAAGTAAAAGACATTCATGGATAGTTAGAATATTCATCTTTTGTGCTCATGAACTTGGAATTTGAATTTGGAGCAAGCTTACATATTTTTTCAGAGACAACCTTTATTCATTTGAAAGCTAATCATATCAGTAAATGAGTATTTAGTTACTCTAAAGTAAAATATGGAAAACTATGAATCCTTACCATCATTTCTTTGTAAATGAATGCTCTAAACATTTTTGCCCTATGTGAACAACTTAATGACTTATTTATCTATTAATTTATGTGTATATGTGTGCATATGTGCTAACTTTGAGTACATAAAATGTTACAGTATGTTTATCACATATTTCTAGGTATTTAAGCTGGAAAGTATACACTATAAAGATGAACTTATATATAATTTTGATTGATTGTACTTAGTGTTGAATGTATACAGTATTATTACATTGGAAATATTTAATGGGTAGAATTAACCATTTATAAGTACCTAAGTAAAGAGCACTTAACCTATAACAAACTGTCCCTGACAAAGAGCTTATGTAATACTAACAATTAAACAAACTGCTCCAAGCAAACACTAACAATCTAACAAACTGCTCCAAGCAAACACTAACAATCTGTTAGTGTTACATAAGCTCTTTGCCAGGGGCAGTTTGTTCTATGTAAAGTGCTTTCTAATTAAGTACTTATAAATAAATAACTCCCCTCATTAAAGATTTTCATCAAAAACATCCATTAAAAATATTGTATTATTATGTTGTGTATATATCGTGATTTTGTAGCATATGCATATTAATAAACTTTATAGCACTTTTAATTTTTTCAAGCCTATGTCCTGTCATATTGTAGTAAGTGTACCCATGCATTATAATCTCAATAAAACATGACAATTTATCAAGGTAGCTAAAAAATTTCAAGTAATATCAGAATTTTTTTAATGATGAAACAATAATTCATCCATCTGATTATTGGTCAGTAAATAAATATCTCAATATCCTTAATTGCTGGCTACTCCCAAAGAACAAAAGTATAAAACTCCTCACTAACTGATAGCTAATTAGCATAGTAACTACATAATTCTCTATAAAGGAATCATTTGTCCTAAAATGAAATAGTTAATGTTTTATTTTTTTCTTGCTTTATACATTCAATGCCTGCATCTTTCTCTGATCTGTTTCTAAATATTTAATCTTCATTTGAAGAATGAAGCTGCTAATTTAGCATAGATTCTAAAAAAATTTAAAGAAAAATAAATATCTAATTTAAAAAGTAATAATATTGAAACATTTTATTAGTGCTTAGTACATGGCAAATTCTTTATTAAATTTTTTATTTAGATGCCAATCTTGATAATTCAACAATCTTCATCAGAAACTAAAAAAATAATACCAAAGGCTTCCTGAGCAATATATACACAAATGATATATTGCTCTGAAAAGGGTCTGATGAAAAGACTATGATAAAAACACAAAAGCTGGAAAATAACACTCAAAAATAATAAATATGAAAAAATATTTTATAATCAATGCTTTTGTTTACTTTGCACTAAATAAAATAACAATTGTTTCTTCAATCACAATTCAGATTTTATATTTAATTTGAAATAAAAGTCCTGGGGGTCCAGAAGTCAATTAAGTTAATCCCTATGAAATTAACTTACTTGATTTCTAGAAATTTTTAGACTCCTGTCATACTTTTATTTCAAGTTAAATATAAAAGCTCCAATATATCCCAAATGAGATTGAAAAACAACTTTTAGTGCAAAGTAAATACAAGCATTGATTATTTTTAAAAAATTATCTATTATTATTTAGTTTTTAGCATTAAAATTGTAATCAAAGAGTTGTTTTTAATTTCAATTTTAAATGATACTAAAATATTTTTAAGATTGAAAGTAAAATCATAAGTATTAAGCAACCATGTTTACAATATAGTTCATCTATTGACTGCTTTATATTTAAAAAGTTAAGTAATTTATATAAAATATTTTGGTGTCATATTGCATTTCAAGTGATTTATAAAAAATATATAAAATTTAAAAAAATTATATTAAATATTAATATATTAATTCTCAATTTTAAAATTTTATTCTAATCTATTATTATTTATTTTTAGCATTAAGATTGTATTCAAAGAGTTTTTATTTCAATTTTAAATGATGCTTGCTAAAATACTTTTAAGATTGAAAGTAAAACCATAAGTATTAAATCATTCTTGCTTACAATAGTTTTGTTTATTCACCCATTGTTGTATTAAGAAATTAAGTAATCTACCTAAAATATTTTAGTATCATATTACATTGCTAGTGATTTTATAAGAAATAAACCCAAATTTAAACAAAAATAAAAACATTTAATTTTAAAAATTCATCTAATAATATTAACCTCTCACATGCATTACTAAAAAATTTAATTTTTTTATCAACTTATTTTAAATTGGATGCCAAAATATTTCAAATTTCATCTGTCACTGCTCTGTAATTAAAAAAATAATTAACCTACCTAACATATTTCAGTGTCATATTGCATTGCCAGTGATTTATATCAAATATACCAAATTTCAACAAATTCTATTGTATTTAAATATATTCAATTTTAAAATTTTATTATAACTTAAATAAGTGTTTACATACAAACAAACAGAGATTGAAATTGTAACTTAAATAAAAGCATTTAATAATAAAGATGAAACATTGTAAATATGAAAACATTATATATGTCTTGCAGAATGACTTATAGATGTATTTTGCTATATAGAGTGATAAAATCAACATAGTAAGAAATTTTAATATTTGGAATTTAAAATACATAATGATAAAAAATATCAACTTGAAATACATGGATCATAACTATTAGAATACACTATAAAAGTAATAGTAAATCTTAAAGAAGTACTTGATAGAAATAATAACATATCTGGTATTATAGTTTATTTATAAATAGTGCCCATGAGTAAGAATATAAGAGATAAAACAAGAGGTCACTAAAATGAAGATATTTTGTAATAGATAAAAAAAAAAATACAGGTTACATTTACTGATGAAAAGATCCATAAATCAAAATTGAAATAGTGGGAAAATATACTTTGATAAAAAAAATTATAACTAATAAAGCTGTGTGTTAAGAAAAATAAATAAATTTAGAATAGAAATTGTAAATGCTTATATAGAGTTTTTAAAAAAGTTAAATGATAAGATTGAGAAGAAAGACATCATTGATTTGGTAAGGCCATCTTAGCTAATAAATAGTATACTTGCTTATAAGCAAAAAAAAAAAAAAAGATTAATTTTGGGGAAAAGATTTTTAAAAAATCTCAGCATGAGGTTTGATCTTGTACTATAACTATGAGACAATGTAAATTCATTCATAATTAGAGACCTAAAACTTTTAAATGACAAAAAATTATAAAGCCATATTATTCTGGTTATCAACGAATAAATCAATAAATCAGTATCATATAAAATAATTATGAATAAATTTTCTTTAAACACTTTACTATGAATTAAAATTTTACCACACTACTTACTGAATTCCAATCTTTCAAAGTAGTAAAATGTAAACATATTGATAGATAACATCAATATAGCTGCGTGAATACTAATGAATATCTATCTATTAATAATATAATCCTCTTAAATTAGAAACATAATTTTCTGCAATTAATAAAAAAAAAAAGCAACTAAAAACCGATCATGGATATTAGGTTGGCCAATCCTTACATATATTAAAGGTTTACCATTAAATAGCCCACTGCATAGTGAAAGCCTTTCCACTTGCTTTCCCTATCCTATCTTTAACACCATTGCAATTTGCATAGACAGACAAGAAGATATTACTTAAGAGACTTAATAAATGTTAAGCAATAAATTTTTAATCATTTTCCAATCTTATTATCTTCTAAGGCCAATCCTTACATATATTAAAGGTTTACCATTAAATAGCCCACTGCATAGTGAAAGCCTTTCCATTTGCTTCCCCTATCCCATCTTTAACACCATTGCAATATGCATAGACAGACAAGAGGATATTACTTAACAGACTTAATAAATGTTAAGCAATAAATTTTTTAATCATTTTCCAATCTTATTATCTTCTAATTAAAAATACTTAGTTATTCATTTACTGATTATCACTGGGTGTTTAAAAGATTGGCTAGAGACTGAATATCTAAAAGAATTAGAAACTTAAAAATAAATTTGTTTTCCTTAGTATGGATTTGAATTCAGATCACAGGCACAGCAAGTGGATGTTATTCCTTTACAATGAAGCCTATATAATATATGTAAACATTAATATATATATAAAGAGAAGCAGAATTTACTTTACATATCTAGGTCATTCTATTCATGTAAAAGTTCTTTTTAAAGATTGGATATGATTATCACATAACAAGGAGTACAAAAATACAGGTTTATTTAGGCAGTAATTAATCACTTTTGTGTTTTTCTTATTGTCTGGACAATAGGGATATTTAAATTTATTTTAAATAAATGTTAATTTGTAGGAAGTATCTGCAAAAGACTAATTTACATATATTTAAGTGTGAAAAGACATTATCAGATATCACCATTTTAATATGCGTATAAAGCATTAAACCATCATCTATGTAGTTATATATACTGGGTATAAAAATTTCTTTAGTTGAAATGAGAACTTAAAAGTGTTACTGTCTTAAATGGTAAAACATGATCACTCTTCAAAGGCAATTTGACATTGCTTACCATCTTCTTACAATTTAGTTTAATAATGAGAAAATATTTATTAGTGTGGAATCCTTAGTTCCATGGCTTGTTTGGATTTCAAAAACCCAAACTCAGCTAAGACAAAAAAAAATACCAGACAGTTCATTGTAATTAAGCTTATTCATTTATAGATATGTACTTTCATTTTGCTTTAATTTTATTTGTAAATATGTGCTTAATTTATTTATTATGAAAGACTGAAGTTCTAAAATTATCCCCTGTTTTCTCAGCTTTACTAAGCCACCAATACTTTATCCATTATAACAATTTCTGTTTTAATATTTTGGTTAGCAATGAATTTCAAAGTTAATAGCTCTGTTTTGATTCTATGGGGGGGGGGGTGCTATCCAAGAAATTCAATGCAGACTTCTTTAGAACCAGAGTTCAAAGTATTGAACTTACTTCCATATATAAATCAAGTCAATTTTTCATGACTAATAGTAGAATATGGATAATACTTTTAATTTATTCAGATATTTGTAATAATGAAAGTGAATAACCATGAATAATTTCCTTGGTATAACTTTTACTATTGTAAAAGATGAAATCATCAATTACTTCTATCATCCCATGATTTATTTTAAATCCTTTTATCTTTCAACAAGATATAATCTTTATTTGTCTAATGTGTTTTCAAATATTCTTCTACTACCAGCAATGTTTTAATAACATTAACAAAATCTATTCAAAGATATCTTTTACAACATTGCATTATCAATGGGTATTAGATGACAAAGTTATATTCAAATTCATAATCTAGTTGCATACATTAAAAGAAGTATCTATATAATGAATTTTAAATAAAAGATAAAAGTCTAAATTGCTAATTGCAGAGTGAAGACCACTTCAACAATCTCACCCATTCGTATAAAAACAGTAAAAAATAAGGTAAAATTCATTAAGTTTAATGAGTTCCAGATTGGTAAAGTTTTTAAAGTTTTCATCTGTTTTATTCTCTAACTATGAATAGTGAGATATCCATTTATTGGCTAATACTGGATTGCTAATTGAGTAAGCTTGGCTATCCAGAAAAAATATCCTAAGCTTATAAAACAAATTTTAAAGTTTGTTGACCAGATTCGAACTTATGTACAAATGTAGCAAGTAGATATACATTATATATCTATGAGTAAATTCATTAAACAAAGACATATACAATGCATAAGTAAAATAATGTATACAACAACAGAGCATTACAAAAATTAGACACCATGGTAAAGTATGAAGACATGTTGGGATTAATAAGGCAATATAAAAAATATGACCGAACAAACAAGGACGATTGAAATGCTTAAAAGAATTATGATGCTGAAATGGAATTGACCTGAATATATAGCTAAAAAAGATGATAACAAATGTACAATTTAAATTTTAAACTAAATTCAGATAATTTTAAAAAAATCTAGAAAGAGATCACAGATAAGATGGATGGATAGATGGAATATGAACATTTTCTGAAGTGGTGTAGAAAAAAGAAGCTAAGGATAAAAAAAAAGCCCTGATTAAATTCAAAGAAGACATTAATCCAGAAGTTAATTATTCGTAAAAATAATGTACATATGTACGGATTTAGGTATGTGCATGTGTATATATGTATGTACGTAGTTTAAAGTAATCAATTTGCAGATCAAAGGCCCTTAAAAAGGAGACGAAAAAAAGAACATTATTGATTAGGTTAATCAACAGTTGGTTAATGAGAATATTTATAATTTTTCATTATTGTTTAATTCTCTAACTAAAAATAACGAAATACCATTAGCTAGCTGAGTTAATTATATAAAAATAGAATAAACCATCTTGCACCAGAAGTCTACGCTACTGAAAAAATGTTCAAGGCCTAAACAAAATTTGAAACCTAATTCATATACATAAAAGAATACACTAACTATTATAGTACAAGGTCTTTTATATATACTAATATTTTATTAGAATTCAAAACACAAATTATAGATAAAATTAAAATTAAACTTTAATCTGACTTTATTTAACCCGATATAACTGTATTTACGTGTCAATTAAAAGAATTTAAATTACTATCGAATTGTATAATGTATAAACAAGAGGTCAGTTATGGATAACACTGTTCTGATTTCTACAGATTTTTGTTTGTGCTGCAGATATATACAAGTTAGAAATAAAAAAAAAGTTCTTCCTACTAGGTCAAGGTGACCTTGATTTCACTTTAAGAACAATTCTGAATGTCAATTATTTCTCACTAATACTTCACTAAGTAATTCAATTTATAAAAAGATTTATTGTTTAGCTCAAATACATGATAGTGGGATAAAAAGTATAATTAATCATTAAGCCAGCTAGCTGTTGGCTTATAGGGACAAAAGTAACAGTACATTGAATATTGTAATGTAGAGTTTTTATTTAATTAATTTATTTTTCAAGTAGCAATGTTGATTTATAATGTGTCTCAATAAAGTCTTATCTTGATAGTTTGCTTTAGTGAATTATGGGAAGGTAATGTTATGAGTCCTCCATGTTTTTCACATTTTAAAAGAATGGCTATCAAAAACATTCGGGCTATTTTTTTTGTTGTTGTTGTTAACAATACTATCACATACTGATAATCCAGCCATGAGTTTAGAATGGCAAAGGCAAAAACAAAAGTTAGTTATAGAAAAATATCATTGAAGCTTTTCAAATTGCAGTCGAACAAAAAAAATAAAGATAATGAGTAATATGTGTACAGCCTCAGCAAATTCTATGGATAGAACATGATAGAAGCTGAGATCAACAAACCGAATTTAACTTGAAATTTTTATACACACACACATACAAAATGTCAATCATTTCTCTTTAATACAATTAACAGTATTATTATAAAGGTTATTACAAAATCTTCTTATAGAATGATGCTTTTAGCAACTATAAAAAGCTGTCAGGCGTTGTTAGCCGAGAGGTCAGCGCAGCTGCCTTACAAGCAAGCAGTTGGTTGCAGACGGTTGTTGCGGATTCGCCTCCCAGCTGATGCTATGACATATGGGGGAAAAAAGCTGTACCAACTACAATGAATGTGATATGGCTAGTGTGCAATTGTTATTTTCTAGTCTGCAACCAGTTGTGGGTGACATGCACTTTTACATTAGCATTGTATAAATAAAATCATATTTCCTGTAAATGATTCTTGCATGGTTTGGTTGACTGACAAGATGCTAAAATAAAAGTACATGGGACAAGAAAGTTAATTTGATAAATTATAGATGTATTTGCAAAACAGCAATCTTGTAGCAACTCATAACTCATTATCATTGACGAAGATTGTGCTCATAAAAAAGCTGAAACATGCTTCTCTAAGATAATTCTATAACTTTATTAATAATTAAATTTATTACACATTTTTAAATTAATAAATACACATATATATGCCAAAAATGATATGATTACTTTTGTATTACACAAATGTTTCTAATTGATTTGCAGCATATTCTAAGATATCTTTACACTATTTATCAATTGCAAAAATGCTTGATTCACATAAGACTTGATTATATATATATATATATGAGCAGTAAAGATAGTGGCAAACACATAACTTGATGAAGTTGTTCATATGGAAATTCCATTCACATGTCAAGACAGTATATTACTTTTCAATAACATTGTTTGTTTAGATATTTTATATATATTATAATAGAAGGAACTTCCTAGCAAATATTGTTTTGATGAAGTTAATCACAAGATTATTAAGTTGGCCACCCAATTATAATATGAATTGCTGCATTGGGTAACTCATATTTATGTAACAATCTTCATCATCAGCCCATATTCATATTCCAAAATCTATGTAAAATAAATGGCATCTAATCTTCACATGATCCATTGATGAGCATACTATTTTCTTAATCTTTATACATATAATAATCATCAGAAATTGATATTTTGCTACATGATAGTTCACCAAAATAAATAGTTAAAAAGAGATTTACTCAACTCTTTTCCTAACTTCAAATATTTTACTATAATACAGGAATCACAATCTGATCTTTAATTTATGAATGATAATCAAACTGTATACCTCCACCATTCAAACTTTTTCATTACAAAAAGATTTTCAAAGTATAAGTTAAATTTCCAGATGCATTATCTAATTCTAAAATACTGAAAAAATTTATGAAAAATAGTTTTGGCTTTGTAGTGACATATAATAAGGGTATAGTACTGAATGCTATCTTCAGAGTAAACATTATTCTACATATAAGAATTTAAACTCCTCTGTATTTTCTATTAATTCATTTTTATTGTTTCAGGTTCTAATTCATGAAATTAGACATTGAGAAAGTCGGTTGCAAATACTAACTATTCTGACTAACAAAACATATGAAAAAAAAAATCTTTATATGCGAAAATAAGAATGAAATGGAAAAAAAAAGTGAACTAATCAACAACAAATTTATAAATAAGAGACAATATTGATATCAATACACCACAATTATAGATATCCATTTTGCAGAATTTGAGAAAGTATTTCTGACTGATATATTTTTACATATCACTAAATTTTAATTTTAATTATTTTCATTATTGCCTATCATTTTAGTAATTACTATCTACTATATATTTAGTGTTGGCAAAATATAACATATGAGTCAAATCTGCTTATATTAACATTTAAACATTAATATAAAAGAAAAATCTGGTTTCCTTCTTTCATGCACTTTGCAATTTAATCTGAAAATAGTCTCTTCACAACTTTAACACAGAGAGAAAATGAAAATAATAATATTAACAACAACAACAACAACAACAACAATAATAATAATAATAATAATAATAATAATAATAATAATAATAATTATTATTATTATTATTATTTGGATAATCCAATCAAACTTTATGCAACTTGTTGTCAAAACTCAACATGAATAAAACAAAAGAATTCACTTTATCATCTGTTACCTGAATTATTAAATACAGATATGGACAAAAATTTGGATGATTCTAGAGGAAATGAAAAAACATCTCAGATGATTTAAATTTGCACTTGTTTTCATCATCATTATATATATATGACTATTTACTATTGATTTTTCACTTTGTTTGTATTTGTAATTTAAATCTGCATACATTTGTTCATCTGCCTGATGAAGTGGTTTCTTTCTTCTTTATAACTTAAAGCTGAGTGTACTTTTGGTGATGTTCATCATAATTATAACTCTTTAATCAAAATAGAAGATGAACAAAGCTCACTTTTTCTTCTTATCATGTTGAACTTTGACACCTGATAGCATAGTGTGATGTGTATAATGTTAAAAGATTAGATTGATAAGTAATTATCTTTATCATTATTTTTGGATTGTAAAGATTAGAACATATTCTACCATGCATATGACTTGAGGTTTAAATCATTAGTAGAACATGAAATCTTTTAAAAATGTCTGATCAATTCCAAACAAATTGAGGATTTTTTAACAAATTGGTCTGCATTCAACTTGTCTAGAAACCTATTTTTAATCAATAAATGGATATACTTTTTTGATAAAGAATAATGGTTCTCATTGCATATCATCAGATAAATGATTGAGTTACTTGATATATATATATATATATATATATATATGATTATATGATTGTGGCATAATATAATATTTAATACTACATTGATGGAAAATGATTGGCATATATTTACTCTTTCTCACTTTATATATATATTGAATTCATAGTATTATTTTCAGGAGCTTCTATGTAATAAAATTATATTAGCTAAATAGCTGATGTTTATCTTACTACGCACATGCTTTTGGCTTAAAATCTGAACAATAATAAAAATTTGTTTACATAGCTCAGAATTTTCAACCTAACAGAATATTTTCAGGGTACCTAAACTATCTAATTATTGGGTAGCAAATAGATATCTTGCCATTTTAAGCTTAAGCATAAAACAATAAATGCTGCTAATTAGATTAGTGAGTAATGTTTTTTTCTTCACTAATCTTCTGTAATTTCAGAGATATATAAAGAATTCAAAACTTCCACAAACATTTGACGTGCAAGTCATGACAGTCTTCGGTTCTCTGTGTGTCTTAAGCTCTGTGAACATCTTCAATTTATGAAATAGATTATTTACATAAGAGCTCCCTGCATTAATTTTAAATTTATAGAAATATATTAGTGAATTGGTCACAAGAATATGACATACTTACATAATCAAAACCTTCAAAATGTAAAAAATTCAGCTTCAATGTTTTAATTGATTTGTTCAGTGTTATTGGTGACTGGGTCAGTGCTGAGAGTAGCAGATTCAAAACCCCATAACTACTAGATCCATTTCCAAATGAGATTTGGGAAGTGTTATGCTTACCTATTATTTTGCTATATGACTTGATCTTCTAAGAAACTATTATATAAATAATGATGAGTATGGGATCAACATTTGCAGTTAGTATGACTTCTACTTTCCTTGCTAGTAGTGAAGGCAATATCATAATAATTACATTTATTTCCATAGTCTACATATCATATCACCCAGTCTATCTTAATCTAGATATTTTATTTTCTAATTAAAAATACTTACATACCCATTTATCAAATACTACTGGATAGTTAGCTAATTTGGTTATAAAACATCTGCCTAAAGAAAAAATCTTAAGTTTAATTGTAACTTGAAAAACCTTCAAGATTCATCCAATACCAACTCAATTCCCAGGTCATAAACTTGACAGACAAATGTGCTAATCACAACACTTATAGCTCTTATAAGAAATTGATAATGTGACTTTTCCCTTGTTCAGCTCACATAAAAATTTATATCTGTGATCAGCTTTCTTTTGGAAAAATGAATACCTCTAGTGTCTGAAAAAGGTAAGGTATTCAACAAAATAATTTTAAATAATATGTGTAAGTATAGATATTCCTTTTACAAATTATCATCTTTTAGTAATTCTGATTGTTTTTACAAATATACTTAAGTGTTATGTATAAAAAAGGTAAGAGGATACCGAAGAACAGCTGGATTAGAGAAATTTGGAAGATTTCCAGGAACTCTAGAAGTCTTTTTTTTTCCTTGTTTTTTTTTTTTTTTTAATAATTTGAAATTTTCATTAATTTTTAAGCACTATTATTATTTATAATGTTAAAGTAAATATGTCCCCTCATCTTATATATTTTTTTTAATTAAAAATTTTGTACAATTTGCTTTTATTAAACAATATATTTAAAACATTCATATCTTATCTAAATCTGTATGTAAATCAAGAAAGATGAAATGATTGCTTGTTAACTTGAAATTCTACTTCATAGTCTTCAGATAAGCTGATATTAATACCAACAACTATGCTCACTGATGAAAAAAAAGCCAGAAACTGGTCAGGGAATGTAAATAGTTTACTATTGAGTGTTCAATGATTCTCCAGATTACAGATACAACTCTAGAATAGAGTGAAATGAACCATTCTTCAAAGTATTTTATCTTGGAAATACTTAAGTAAGCTGTGAAAGTTATGTTATGATTAATAGCAATCTTCCTAGACAAAGTGGAGAAAAACCTACATATTACATAACTCTTTAAAAACACATAAAATCTGTTATAATAGCAGATGTATATAATTATACAACCTTGCATTCAAACCTTTAATAATATTTACTAAGGCTGTAACCTCAAGAATAGGCACGTAAAAATGCTATAGTAGGGACCTCTACATTTTAATTTTTTTTTAATTTCAGAGTGTTAGTTTAAATAGTACAAAACAGTAAAAAAAGAGCTAGGAGATGCAAAAATGCACTAATTTCAATTTTGAATTTTTAAGTTTTCATTGATAAAGACAGAAGCCAAAAGTCAGACTGTAGATGTGTATATTATGGCACTCTATCATCTGGTTTCTATTATAGTATTACATTATCTTGTGATCATTGATTATCAAGGCTTATGGTAGATAGCTCCAGAAAAGGATGAATAGACTTGCCCTTTTAAGTTGATACAGGAATTATAGGTTGTCCATTATCTTAAAGTTGTATACAAAATATATCAGTTAACTTGAAATTATATTTATATTAGCAAATAAAAAAATATGTGTCAGAATTATAAAGTATATAATTAAATTATGAGGATGTGATAGCACAAATATGCTATTCTGTTATTATGGACAGGACATAGATGTCTGATAGCATAAAAGAACCATAATAATAGTAACTGAAAACAGATAAGCAAATAAAGAGAAAAAACAAAAGACTATTAGTGTTGGCAACAGTATATATTTTTAATTTTAAAAAATCTTAACCAATATTTCAGCAAGAGATTATCTTGATCTCAAGCATTAGTTTTGGTCTCAACTGATGGCCCTGACTAAACATTATCATCATATCCATTAAAATAAAATATTACTTAAATGCCCCAATCTAATTTGGGATTGTATTCATAAGTTATCAGTTAATCTTAAGGTTTTATGGTTTGGTACCATATAAACATGCATTATCTAAAATCCTTGTATATGTGAGTCTAAAATTCTTGTTTATGTGTGTCATAATCTAAATAGTTTTTTGATTAATAACCATTTCAAGAAAATTTGGGATAGAACCCTAAAATTTAAGAGTTGCTAAAATAAATTGGCTATAAATATGTCAAAAAATTATAAAATTATTTTGCAAAAGATCAAAGGTTATTTCTTGATTGAATTATAATAGTAACTAATTATCTCAACCTTCTTTTGAAAAAAACAACAACAAAACTTTAACATATGTATGCATATATTATTTAAATAACTTTCTATTTGTAATTCAACATTTAAGTTCATATTGTTTTTAGAATCTTCTGTCTAAAATCATTGAAGTATTTAACTATCGATGCATAATTCAGAAGTCATCTATATTATTGTTCAGTGCTGTGATAGGAAATGGTGTTGTATTTAAGTCTGTCAGCCTCTGCTACTCTTGTGTTTTTCTATCATCATCAATAAGATACTAATTATCTAAGATATAGTTGCCCTTATATGTTATCAGACCATCAGAAGTGAGTATAATCATTCTAATAAAGAATAAAAAAAACAATTGGAGAAAGAAAAAAAAGAAAAACATAGTGAGCAAATAGAAAAAATTAAACACTGCAGTCAGAATTGTTATTTATATAATTAAAAAATGGAGACATTGTTGTATAGTACACAATCTAACTAATCACAATAAATGCAGAGTTATTGGTGACATGAGAAGTCATGAAGCCACGACACTATACCAACCTAAATTAGTGAAGATAGAAAGAGAAGAAAGTGGAAAGAATTTTAAAAAAGAATAATGTAATCACTAGTAACTACAAGTTTTTTAAAAATGAAGATTTTCATTTATTCTATATTCAATCTCACAGTTTTCCATTATACATATAATTTCAAACTTAAAGAAACATAAGCCTACTTCAATAAAATAATAGAAATAATGATATGAATATACAATCAATAGAGAATTTATTACTCCAAGAGATATTACTTTTCATATATTAATAGCTATAAAGCAAATGCAATTAAGAGTTAATTTAATATAAGTAGTACATTAAAATCTACTAAAATAGTTTTAAATATTGTCCACATAATAAGTGATTAATCCAAAATATACTTTTTATGTAAACAAATAATTTGTAATGACATTATTAATACAAATATAAAGATTCTAAATATTCTTATTCTTATATCTTATCTTAACTTAAATTATACTTGCAGACTATCTCTTAATTTTAATTACAATGATAATTATTAGCCAAATTACTATAGCATTTAAAACATTGGCTGTTACTATTGCATCTAAATGACATTATTTTAATTTATAGATGGATTTATATGACATTATCTAAACTACTGTGATTTGTGATATTAGTTTACATTATAACAATGATTTGGCTACATTTTATCATTTATGCTGTTAATGCATTAATGTTTGATCATCAAATCTGCAAATATTCTAAAGTGACATCCATTAGACTATTATTAAATTAAATGTGACATTATTTAAGCTAATAATGTATTTAACGTGACATCATTTAGGCTACCATTATATTTAGATAAAATTAAGTTACTACTGTTTCTTATGTGTTATCATTGCAAATTAGTATTGTTCATTTATATCATCCAAACTAAAATATTTATCTGACATTTAAACTAGACTTGCGGTTCATATTATTTAAATCAGCAATGCACCTATAAATGATTACCCAAAATAGCACTTATTTATAAGCAATCTATCTATGCTAGTGCAGAAACATATAACATTATCATTCTATGATTATTATTCTTATCTTCTTTTCACTTTCTTTGCATCTTTCTTCATATATTCATATACATTAAACTTTTCTATATACACTCCTTATATTTATTTCAATGCAATTTTTATATAATTTTTATTTTTATTTTTTTTACGGTTTTGATAAAATGAAAGTTATATAGGAGCTCAGATGAAGACTGCAGGACAGTCGAAACTGTAAGAAAAATAAAAGAATTATATAAAAATTGCATTGAAGTGTATATGAGGAGGGTATACAGAAAAGTTTAATATATATCTTTCTATTACATATCATTATACGAGACAACAATATGGGTGACATCTTGTAAATTAATACACTGTAATATGCTTTGGTATATACTGTAATATATTACTATTCACAATTATATGCCATATCAGATAAGCTCCAATTATACTTAGACACCACAACAATGTCAGCACTGTATTTATGTAATTATAGGTATATTTATACATCAACATTGTCCTACAATTCCATAATGTATCAAGTTAGTTATTATGTTGTCTAATTTATTATTGTCTTATATGATGTCAAAACTAGTATTGTGTGTTAGCCATCTAAATTCTCAACACATTTGCCATCATCAAGCTAGCACTATATTTATGTGTCATCATCCTGGTTGTAGATAAATGTATTATATGACTGCGGATAAACTTATATATACTAAATCTACCATTATGTATTATTATCTGAGCTGTTATTATGGTTCACAGAATATATTCTATTATGTCAAATTAAAATACTATTCCATATGAATATTAACTAAATTATCATTGTACTATGCCATCATCAAACAAGTTATATCTACATTCCAAATATACACAGGGGTATCCAAAATTAACCAAAATTTTATAATAAAAAATTATTTATTAATTTTTATATGTTATAAATTTAATATCTTTCAAATGACAATCCATGTGATGCAATACACTGATTTGATTGTGTTTTTCATTTTTTAAAGTGGTCCAGAAATACTTGATACCTTTTACTACCTCTGTCATCTTTTACACCACTTCTAAGTCCAAACAAACAAACAAAAAATGAGACATTTTTTCATTCAAGAGATTTTTAAAAATCGCAAGAAGAGAGCAATTGAATACAGCTGATAGATAAGCTGGGTTGTGCTGAATTTAATTAAGAAGTGTTTCACACTCAAGGATTTAAGAGATCACACTTTGTGGGGGTAAGTGAAGCTTGCATTCTTTTCTTTGTCACAAAACAAAATGTTTATGTTTTGCCACTTGAAGATAAAATGCCTGACCATTATGAACTAAATTTGATAGAAAAATGCTGTTTGCATTAGAAACTTTGGACTTCACTTGCAATGCTTTTTATGGATGTGGTAAATTTAGCATTTTAATTAAACCATTCATAAACTTGTATTTTTATGAGATCAGTTTTTTTGTAATCTGTTTCAAGCATTATAACTTTTTTCCTTGTTGTTTTTTACAAACAAAAACAGAATTTCACATTATCAAAATTTTCAATCATTATAAAAAAAATTGATAAAAATGCAAAATACACTTTACAAAACAATGTGTTATGTAGATCCATGATTTCACATGGTGATGTCATTTAGTAGATTGATGCAGAAAGGTTGCTGCAAGAAGTATATAACAGCAGGAGCATATACCACAATGGGCATGCAAATCAGAGAGTGATTCTGATTATTTTTGGGTTCCCCTTCATATATGTATACAAAATCAAAGTAATCAAAATCTCCAGACACTATGTATAATTAACAATCAAACATTTCATTTATATTTCATGTACATAAAGCTATGTGCATTTGTATTATATAACAAAATTATTCTCCAAACAAAGTTCAAATATACCAGCTAATAAATTCACATATAACAAACTCTTGCTAATTTTGATATTATATAAAAATACTAATTAATCACCTCCTTTAGAATAATCATGGAAGAAATGATTGTTTGGTATTTTGATATTATATCAATGTTGATAAAAAAAATTTATGTGTAAATTTGTTAATTGATATGATTCAAACTTTGTTATGGTGAATAATTTGTTGATATAATATTACCAGTTTAAGTTTGATTTACCCACATATATATATATAATTTTAATTTTCACTTTATTATATATATAACACTTTTGCATATGTATGTGAGTATACTTGGCAAAATGGGTTATTCCTCTTTATGCATTATTTATTTTGGCTGAGTGCATTTTTGGTGCTGAGCACGATAATCATATATATATATACACAGTATATACAAAGAATTATATTCTACTTGTCTATCTTTCAAACAACTATGATCCATCTCATTTAAGAATATCAAAATACTTATATCTTAGCATTGTATATTAATAGAATACATATACATAATTTAAGTTATCTTGCCATTTATGTATTATCATCTAAGCTATGTAAGTATCATTTTTCTAAGTTACTGAAGTACATTTTATTCAAGATACAATTACATATTACATACGATCTATCAAAGTATTTATATATTATGACTAAGTTCATCAAATTGCACCTAGCATGATGGCACATAGCATTTACATGTAAATATCCACATAACACTTCTTGACTTAAGTATCATTATTTTAAAACTGTTGTGCATTTATATCATTTTTTTGTATAAAAGTTGTCATCCAACTATTTTTGTACTTAAATGGCATCTAAAATAGCATTATAATATTAATTATCATTATTATTATAAGTCACTCATAAATGAATATGGTCAATATGAGTTACATAATAAGGCTGTACCTACACATACCATCTTCCTGTTTTTATGTATCATTTTCACATCAACATTTAAGCTACTATTATGCAATATATCCCCAATGTTATAATATACTTCTGTATAATCATTTCAAAATACTACTATACATAAATATATCTAAGCAATCATTATGCATTGCATTTTATAAGCTACTGATGCATTAACATTATTAATCTAAATTATTATTTTAGTTATATTATTCATGAAATCATTATGTGTTTATTATGTAAGTCACCCACTGAGCATATGTAACAATGTTTTAAAATGCTACTGTAACATCAATATTATAAAAATTAATATAATCAAGCAGTGTGCTCTATGACGTTATTTTATGTTATTGTTGTATATACATTATTCTTTAAACTCTCACCATACATAAGTCAAAAACAATGTTTATAATAAAATTATCATTACTTAAGCTAGTGCCATATTTGTAAGACTTTAATTGAACTTAACGTTGTTGATATTAGCATTATTATCTAAGTTAATGGTGTATTTGGCTTTAACTTTCATGCTAATTTATTATAAGTACTTATTTAATTCAAAAGCAATTGAGTTTACATACAAACTGCTCATTTTTGTTATCAAAGAACTTTTGTAATATTATCCCATAACTTTTCTGACTTCATTTCAAATAAAAGATACCATAGTACAATTTCTCTATTTAATAAAAAAAAAAAACTCTTCAAAACAAAATATTGTGTATTTTTAATATAAATATTAAATTGAAAATGAGTGTTTAGAAGTTGAAATATTTCAAAGTATTTAAGATATAAAGCAATTTTTCAAAATAGTATTACAATACAATTATTATATAATCCAGTTAGTATTCTTATTTAAAAAAAAAAACCTCTAGTAGTTACTCTTTTGGATCAATAAATACTAGTAACCTCTAGAATCAATACAAGGAACTAATTTGAATAAATAATAAAAACATCATGAACACTTAAAATAAAAATAATAATACATGTTTTATAATACAGGTCTAATCATCATTATCATTGGAAAAACTACCATTCTACAACTTTATTTACCTATTGAAAAGGAGACTAGGTGTAAGCAAAAAAATATTTACATTCATGTTTTAATGTCAACAGTATATATATATATAAGCACCTTTCTTATTTTTGTGTGTAAAGCACTTTGTATGTACACCTATTATACCCATGATCTGGGATAGAATTCCAGATGAATGAACACTAAAAATTGTTTCAAATAATGCAGTCAATTAATTCAGTTGCCCATTCACTATTGAGTGATAAATATATATCTTTATTATTAACAATAATATAGATTTCATGTTTATCTATATGCTGACTGTAATATGATGTGGCCTTGTTCACTATTCAAAGAAATGAAACATTGTATTATCATGAATACCGAGATCATGTTTTTTTTTTTTAAAAAAAAAAACATTGTGTGCTATCAGTCATTATTTACATTTCTAACCATTAATCTTTTGACAGAAAATCAAATAAATGTACTTATGATCTATATTTACTCCATGAATATACGAGATATTCAAACTTAAAGATAAAAAAAAATAAAACTATTTTAAATATCAAACTCTTTAAAATGTCTTCATCTAAAAACATTGAAAACGGTAGTACTTTTAAGACTTGACAAATGCCAAATGGTGATGAATTCTAAAGTTTTAATATTCTTATATATATATTTTAAAATTTAAAGTTTTAATATTCTTATTTTATTCTCAGCTACAAATAGCTAAAAGATTGATGGTCACTCAATAACTGGATTATTAGCTAAGATATCTATGTGCCAGAGGCCTGGGGAAAAAAGCTTTTAAATAAAATTTCCAAATTTCAGTTACATTTGAGCCCCAGAAGAAAACAGATACATTAACCTCTTTCACTATGATAGCTTTCGTAGAAGTTGTAATGAGTTTTTAGTAATAACATTTATAATCTTAATACTAATAATAATAATTCACTTTATTTATCTTTTAAAAGTAACCTTTATTAGTTAAAAGATTACAAAAAATTATCGGGTACACTTACCCGTGGAGGATTACAAAGTGTTCAATGTTACAAGGTAAACCAATTATTGACCAGATTTATAAAAGTGCATATGCTCGATAACAAATATATCCATAAAAGGTTGTATAATTTTGTTTAATATGTATCTGTACATGGGTCTACATGACCCAACTGCCGAAAAATCATCCATCACCCAATGATCCCCATACCTGGGGCCTCAAAGCGAAGACCCCAATGCTTCAGCTGAATATTTATTTAATGTATAATTCTATAACGCGGACCGATTGAAGATTGCAAAATTATATATATAGTGTAAGTTACAAAGTTGCACAAATAGTATAATTAAACAAAGAAAACAAAAACAAATTTTTTTAAAGGAAAATGTCTTCATTGTAAGTAATAGTTAGGTTGTAATAGTAGTATTAGTACAATAATGATGATAATATTATTAATAATAGTAACAATAATAAAATAGTTAATTATTCAGGGGATCGTATAAAATTCAAGTACCAAAAATCTATCAGAACTTCAATTGAAAAATCTTTTATCAAATCCATTATTATTATAAATCACAGAGGGGTAAACACAAATGATTATTTGCTTGGTAGATTATGTAACATTCAAACACTAAAAATGGTAGGTTATGCTTCGATTGATGAAGCTTTAGTTCTTGTGTCTATCATATCTGCGCACTAAACTGCAAATAGGCTTGTAGTTCTTAGAGCGGTCTTAAAATAATATATCAACAAAATATTAAACATACTCTTTAGCTGCAATACCATGTTGCCTAGATGTTTTAACGATTTTTATTTTTTCGACCGTTAAAATTAATATACGTGATTTGACATTCTTTATTAACAGATACTATTTGGAATAAAAAAAAAATCAAATTATATTATCAATTTATAGATGCTTTTAAAAAAACAAATGATCAAATTTTAGATGAGGTGTTAATTTGTTGTATCTATTTGTTTCCTTTTTTTAAAAAAAATAACAACAACAACTTTATAACTATAAAATAAATGAAAGGGAAAATGAGATTGCGTTAATTCAGAACCACAAGTTTAATCTTCAGTGGGGGGGGGGGCATTTTTTAAATATGATTAATTATGAACACCATAATTCAGCTTGTAAACTTTTATTTTTAAAAGTAATTACGTAGATAATGTTGACAAGTCTTTTCAATAAGAAAAAGCACTTAAAAGAAAAGTAAGAAAAATTATCAGAAAAGAATTGTGGAAATATAACATAGTTAGAACTCGGAAATTAAAACTTTTTTAATATTGTATATGAAAAGTTAAAAATTATATATAGAAGGTTTAAAGATTAATAAACGTAGGGTGCAATCAATAACGTAACTGAACTTTATGGGCCGTTGTGCAAAAATTCGAAAAGATGCCTTATTTTAATATTTATAATATAAACATTATTACTTCGATTATATATAAAATAAAAGAATAATAAAAACAATTGATAATATATAAATAAAAAATGTTCTCTTGCTTCTGTTTTAGTAAAAATTTCTATCTGAATGTGATGGAATGGAAAAATATCGATCTATCAAAACGTGAGTTGAGATTTATACTTCTAATTCAAATGATGTATGAAAATTGTTCGCAAATATATGCATAGTAAGAGAAAATGATCAGATTCTGCACTGGTGAATGAATAGATTATAATAGAGTTGAGGTGAGGATGTACTCGTTAAAAAACCAAAAGAAAAAAACTTCACAATATATTTTTCATGTCCATGTAGGAAGATGGTACTGTGGTATTAGAGCTGCGACATGAAGAATTATAATCGTTTAATCATTAAATTAATTAGGTTATTAAATCAAAAACATATTTTAAAATCCACATAAAAAAAAAAACAATTTAACAAAAAAAAATACTAAAAGCATTAATGTGAAGAATAGTTAAAAAGCGTGTTTAAATCAAATTGAGTGTGTGTTTGCACGTGCATATTCTGCATAATCTATTTTAATACATTGTACAGGCTTACACCTGCATTTATATATGTAATATATGCGGGATTCGAACTCAGACTTTCACACGACCTACAACTCTCAGCGCCATCTTATATTGCTGACTCACCTGATCACACACATGTTGAAAAGATAAATAATCACCAATATACGTATTTCGTGCCAAACCAGCACTTATGAAGATTGGTTATCTTAATATAAAGCTGCGTATTAATTGTGTACATGTGTGGAAATGGTAATTTGAACCAACTGATGAGTGCTGGTTTAGCACGAAATACGTATATTGGTGATTGTTTATCTTATCAACATGTGTGATCAGGTGAGTCAGAAATATAAGATGGAACTGAGAGTTGTATGTCGTGTGAAGGTCGAAGTTCGAATCCCGCATATATTACATATATAAATGTAGGTGTAAGCATGTACAATGTATTAAAATAAGATTATGCAGAATATGCACGTGCAAACACACACTCAATTTGATTTAAACACGACATTTCAACTATTCTTCACATTAATACTTATCGTATTTTTTTTTTTTTTTTGTTAAATTGTTGTTTTTTTTTTTAATGTAGATTTTAAAATATGTTTTTGATTTCTTGATGTTCAAATATCAAGAAGTGAAAGTTAATCAGTGCACAGTTTTTTTTTTGTTTTTTTTGTAATCTTTAGTCATTATAAGTTTTCTAGTGATCTTTCTGTAGTTGCAATTATTACTTAACTAACAGAAAGATTTAAAAAAAACTCTATAAACATTAGAAAAATCATTTCCCAAAGAAATAAAAGAGTATCAAAATTTCAATTTATTCTATAAATTTATTATGTAATATTAAATGCAATCTCCATGAGATGCTAGAAATTATCAGATGATCACTTCTTTCCTTTCCCAATCTTTACAGTCTCCAATAATCCCAAAAAGTATTATTACTGCACTGCCCAACCAGATGTTAGCAGTATTTATGTTAACCAGTCACCAATACCCATTTATCTTTGTTACTATTCATAATGGCCAGCCATTATTTATCATGACCTATTTAATCATTTTATATACTGCACCAATTATTTTATCAACAACAATATTTATATCAGTGCACAATTTTTATATAGCAGTAATTAAAACAGTACTTAGTATTTTTCTTTGGATAATAAAAATGTTAAAATTAGAGGTCTTTAGATTAATGACAATTATCCTGCCTTTTAAAAAATCTCTGGTAACAAGGTAATTTTTTCCACTACAGAAAACCATTAAAATTAAAACTGTTTACATTTTATACAAAATTTTGACTTACTATAAGATATAGGTAATGCAATTTTTTTTTGACAATTTTACTTCGGGGTGTGTGTGTCATATTTTCAAGTGTCTGCTAATGGCAATAAGTTATTTATTATCCATAAATAAATGGTAAAACATGGAACAGCTATTTGCAAAAAGGCTTAGAAATGATCACATATCCAAAAAACATTATTTAAGTTTTGTCAGATCTAAATTTCATGATGTAAGCATAAACGGCACTTATGCTAAGCATTACACAAAACTTTTTTTAACAAACAGAATACTCTTAACCATAATAAACAATGATTAGAATATTTTATCTTCATATAATAAAAACATGGACCAAAAATCAATTGTCTAAAAAATTATCTGGTGCAAAATGTAGTTACTAACAATTTATTACATATCTTCGAATTTATGATTTATCACTAGCAATTATACAGATAATATCCAATATTAAGAAGAAAAACTCAATGATCTGTTGTTCAGGAGAAAACAAGTTTACCACTCTGCTAATGCAGTAAACCATACAAGGAAAAAATAATCAAAATCCCATTTGTTTAACATTATTAGTTTATTAAACTTAGTAAAATATATGATAAAGTACTAAATTAAGAAGTTAAGTTATATAATAAAAATAATGCCACTTTCCACCTGGTGACAATTTTGTGAACAGTTTGTAAATATATTTATCCTCCGTAATCTCTTCTTTAAGCTCAATAAATATTAAAAAAAATACCATGCAGTTATCTTTGTAGAACTTTGATTATAAACATCATTACTTATAATAGTAAAATGGAGAAAGTTAGCCAAATTTGTATGAAGAGAATTTAAGGCTTGAAGTAGACTTTATAAGATTTGACATTAGGCTCTTATTTTTTAAAGATGGGATTTCTGATAAAATATAAAATCTTAATGTTATATTATCAGCCAACCATGACAGTTGACCTGAAAATTTTAAGACTTCATTTTTATTTCCAAAAAACAATAAACTCTGCATAATTTATCATAATGGTAGAGTAGAAACCTTAAGAGATAGAAAATTCCAGGATCAAATTTCAGCATAATAAAGTAACTAAAAAAATATTCAGCTTAATTTAAAAAAAAAAAAAAAAAGTTAAATACTGAATGTGCCATCTGGGTACTAAAAAAATATTCAGTTTAAATTAAAAAAAAAACAAAAAACATGTTAAATAGTGAATGCACCTTCTGGGTGCTTGGATATCACATGACTTCTCAAGCAATTAACTATATGATTATTAATTTATTATATAAATACATATCATTAAAAACTTTACTTTTGTAGAGAGTACAAAATCTGGTAAAAATACTTGAAGTGGTCTTTTCATTCAACCAATAAATAAATTTAAAATTGATTACAAAGCTATAGGGAATGATAATATTAACAATAATTTTTTTATGTGTGATGATAATTTACATGTTTTATTAACAATTATTTATTTGTTTTTCTATTTGGATTTACATTTAATTTTTAAATATTTTGAAAATATATGTACATAACCATTAGAAACCAGTCAACATTCGGACAATAATCAATATAGATAATAATCAACAATCTCAAACTGATGTCAAGGTTGCCTTGACAACAGTTTGAGATTGTTGATTGTTATCTATATTAAGATTGTCTGAATGTTGACTGGTTTCTAATAGTTACTTATAAACCCATTTAGTCTTGAACATTATTACACTTATATATAATGAAACATATATATATTAAATATACTGTTAAATGCATATAATGGTGTTGATACCAATTTCCTCTGTAGATTCTTTTCAGTCAGTAAATTAAAGTGATGAGACCTTACAATTTTACTAATTTAATCCACACTTGTAGAAGGAATAATTATTTTGACTATACTTGAAAAAAGTTTGGAGACTCTGGGAAAGATCGCTACTTGCACTAGATAAACATATGAATTCAACTCATCTCATTACCTTTTCAAATTTTTTATATGATATTGTTTATATACATGTTTGTATATTTGTTGAGAAAAAAATCAGTAACAAGATTAAAAGCAAGAGCAGAATGATTTTAATACATGTAACAGACTTTCTATATTCATATCAATAGATGACAGTATAATCCAATTTAATTACAATGTATGTAATCAATGCATCTTTATGATCATTGACTGGTTTCAGCATATAACATCACAATAGTTGTCAAAAACTCAACTACCAAAGAGCAGAATATTGATATTTTTTTCTATAAACAATGGTTTTTCTTTTAAATGAATGGACACCTGGTGATAAAATAAATCTTTTTTATGGTGGAATGTGATCATGTTATTTTCTGAGTTGAAAACTCATAGTGAGAAAATAGTGAAGACAAAAGACAATGTTACCATGGGGCTGTTTATGAGAGACTAGTAAAGTGATGGAATAAATATATCAATTATAGGTAGAGAGTAAGCTAAAAATAATGTTTAAGTTCATACTTTACTAATTTTATTTTGATGTTATGCATTAAAGCTTCATGACACCTGTCCAAGCTCATATCTGGACTTCATGTCTTGGCCAAATGAACCTTAAAATTTTTCAGAGCACAAATATTATTACTTCAGGTATCTAATCTAATCTATCAGCTTGATTTACTTTCAATGTGTGTTCTATCTTATGCTAATCAAAACAAAATGACTTCAATGTTTTCTCTATTTAAAACTTTACCTTAATTTTAAAAGGCAAATAAAATGAATCCAAATGTTTCACATTAACATACATATCTTGTTAAAATGTATTTTGGATGCTTTATAAATTTTAATATCAAAACAAAAATAATAATATTAAAAAATTTAATTACACAAAAAGCACTGATTAAGAATTTTTAATTCCAATGTCCAGTTTGATATTATTCAAAATGAGATAATAATATTTGATTGGATTCTTAAATTTTTCCAGATTATAGTATAAGAGGAAATTTTCTGCACTCTCTTCATCAAATATTTTATTACCAAAAAAAAAAATCTTTAACCATCATCAAAGAGCACAGCTGTTGGTGGGAAAGCACTACCCAATGGCAGAATTCAAACTGTGGTTGAACACACACTAGGATAGCACCATTTTTTTTCTCATTTATATATATTAATTCTGTTGATTTTATTAAAATAATAAGATTTTTTAATATTATAAAAGATATATAAAATTTTATGAAAGATTTATTAATGTTTAAAAATGTAAAATAATGGCATGATTTATGAACAATAAACTCATTACATTTTCTAAGCATGATCAAGGATAAAAAAAAATTAAAATCTGTAGTAAACAAAAATATACTTCCCAAATAGTAATTAATAGTATTATTTTTAATAATGGAATTAAAATAAGATAAAATCATTTTAGAGTAAATTGATAAAACCAAATGCAAAAGTGATAAAATGTTTTTCTTGGCAAAAAATTTGAATTAAAAGTTTATAACTGAATCACTTTTATGAATCAAATGTTTTCAGATTAATAACATTCAATCAGAATATCTCATCAATGACATTTCTTCCAAACACCAGTTATTAATGATATCTCTCTTACTTTATTAATCATATCCCCTCAGATTTACCACTTATCAATGATACTCTTACAGAATAATAACTTCTCAATATTTCTTTTGAACCCTAGCTTATCAGTGACAACCATTCAGAATAACAGCTTGTTAATAATATTTCTTCAAACAAGCAGCTTATCAATGATATCTCTTCAGAATAATGGTTTATCATTGATCTCCTCCAAGAAAGCAGCTAATAAATAATTTTATCCACAGAATAACAACTTACCAATAACATCAAAATAAGCCTATCAATGTTATTACTCCAGAACAACAGCTTATCACTTGTATTCTTACAAAATAACTGTTTTTCAATGACATTCATACAGAATAACACTTTATTAATGATATCCCTTCAGCATAATAGCTTATTAATGACAGTCTTTGAGAATGTCAGTTTTTCAGTATGTCTCCAGAATAATCACTTATTAATTCTATTCCTGGCAGAATAACTATTTTTCAATGACATTACTTCAGAATAACAGCTTATCAATAATATCTTTTGGGATAACAGCTTCTTAAAAACATTGTTCAAGAATGATAGTTTATTAATCACATCACTTAGAATAGCAGTACATCAATAATATTACTTCAGAATAACAATTTCAGAATAAAAACTTATTAATGACATTCTTTCAGAAATACAAACTCCAGAATAATAGCTTATCGATGAAATCTTTCCAGAACACCAGCTTATGACTGACATTCTCCAAATTAAAGTTATCAATGACATTCTTCTAGTATATTTTTCTACAATTCCTCCAAAATAACAGCATATTAATGATAAAAATTACATCCACATAGAGATTATCAGTGATATATTTCCAGTGTTATTTATCAATTATGACTTTCCAGAATAACAACATATCAATAAGATCCTTCAAAATGACAGCTGATCAATGCCATTTCTTCAAAATAAAAAATTATCAATGATATCTCTAAAAAACAGCTTAGCAATGGTATTCTTTCAGAATTTCATCTTACAATATCAGCTTGTCAAAGTCATCCTTCCAGAATAACAGCTTCTCAATTACATCCATCTTATAAAATGACCTCTTTTCACAATTTAATGATATCATATCAGAATAAGAACTTTTCTCCTCAACCATATCAGTGAGTACATTCATTACTGTGATTTTTCTCTTCTTTTTTGTTCATTGTACAAATGTTCTTCACAATCCAAATTTGTTTTTAATAGTAAATTGGAGGAGGGGGGTTATTAATAATTGTACTTATCACGAATTGCTTAGATCAATTAAGAATGACTAATGGACAAAGACAAAATAAATAATGTTATGAAATAAATGTGTTATGTTTGTGCTAAATTTTTAAAACGGTTCCCATTTTACTTTATTTAGATCTATGGTATATAAAACATGAGATTTCAATTAAAGAAAGTAAAAATAAAAGATAACATGTTATACAAATGAAAAGAATAAAAGCAAGTAAATGTATTTAAACTCAAACTATCTACAGAGATATTGTAAAAATTAAAAATTTTAAATGAAGATAATATCTAACAAAAAGACAGGATAGTCTAAGAACATGGAAATTAATTCTTGTTACCAGAAAATTAAAAACATCTTTAGACATAAGCCAGCTAAAAATGTGAGAATGATATTTAACAAGAAGGCTGCATCATTAAGGAAGTAATGACACTGGGTTATGATAAAGCTAGATGGATAATAACCTGAGATGCGAAAAATTGGGGGGGGGGGTCCTTGGTTTCAGGTATTTAAAAAATACTTGGATTTTTTTTTAATTTCAACAATAAATCTTTTCCCTCTTATTATAAATCGAAATTAATTTTATTATAGATATAATAAACACCTCCACACTTCCTATTCTTTTCAAATTCACATAAAGATATATATGAGAGACAGTGACCTGGGCCAACTGATGAGTGCTGGTTCAGCACGAAATGCATCTTGGGAATCATTTGTCTTTTATTATGTCTTTATTTATGTGAATTTGAAAAGAATGGGGAAGTGTGGAGGTGTTTATTATATCTATAAAGATATTACATACAGGACTGAGAAAAGTTCCATGTGTGTAAATATAAAAAAATCAGATATATTAATCTTTAACTGAGGTTTAAAGTTTATATCTATGCCAGAGATAATCTCTAGTTTCGAAAATGATTAGTAATAATCATTAGTGTATTTATCTGAAATGGATGGCGTCAAAGTTGTGAGTATAGGGATTTTGACAATGGTAACTGAAAATGTAATAATTTTATTATCTACAGTTTGTAAGTATATTGAATACATACAAAGTTATTTTTTAATAACTATATAACACTAAAATATAGAATAATATTGTGTGTGTTGTGTGTGTATATATATACACACAATTTTTATAAAGCCTTAATAAAAACAATAAATCAATATTGTCTGGAAAATAAGAATTTCCCAAATTTGGGTTAATGTTAATTTACCTGAATTTATTTATTTTTAAATATATTTGCGACTTTTTGTTTTTATCTGTGCAAGTTTCATCTTAGCTCTATCATATGTTTGTAACAAATAAAGTATTCTTGATAATTAATTTTATAATGTTTTTATAGTATATGGTAAGCACAGTATATTGTTTATATTAAATTATTTACATTCATGAATGTTAAGATTTGACTAAAAATTAAATGTAATTATTTATCATGATTATAAAATAGCATATAGCAACGTGAAAAATTTTGCACTACAGTGCTATATATATATATCTAGCAGCCATACAATAAGTTGGGCTTTGAATCTAAGCCATGCACACTTGATATCTTTTCAGCTCAGATATCTCATAACTATCCCAGCAAGTTATCTAATATTGATTGGCAAATGGACTTCTCATTTTTCAGCTAATAAATAAGTCTTATTTTAATTTGGTTCAAACAAACGATTGTTAATGTATTAATTGTAAAAACAAATATATATAAATGTGATAGGGCGCATCCATTACTATTGGTGGTGGAAGTTTCATAGTGCCATGAGAAATAATCCAATGGTTACCTTTTTATATGGCAAAGTGGTGTTTTTTATTGGTTATTAATTAAAATAATAATGTTTTAATAAATAAACACAATAAGCTTGCATTAGAACAATCTTTACCAACTCTTTTCATTTCACAAATCCTTTTTACAAAAAAAAAAATGTTTAGCAAACCTCCACATTTGATTAACAGATTATTCAAAGGAATATTTTAGATACATTCTTATGTTTTAAAATAAATATATTATTTTTCATTCAAAATATACAACACAGAATAAAATTTAAGAAATTAAATTTTGAAATAAAAATATTTTATCATATAGATTAAAATAATCATGCCTTGGCTCTTGTGCAAATGTGAGATTGCCTTGACTAGTAATGAAGGGTATATATTATAATGCATTTTGTATTTTTACAATCAGCTATAGACTTTCATTCAATCATCCCAGATTAAATCAGACTTTTATCCTTTATCTTAAAAAAAAAAAAAGATTACCAATTTATCAACCACTACTGGAGTATGAAATGGATTGGTTAAGAGTTATTTACCTGAAATATGTCTGCACCCCCCCCCCCCAAAAAAAAAAAGGTTAATTCAACCCAAGATTAAGGTTCAGATAAGAGGAAATATAAATATGTTTGCCACTACATTTCAAGATTCATCAAATATTATTTTTAAAGTTTATATGGGTAACATCGAGGAATAAGAACTTTTTTTTTAAAGATGCTTCGTGAAATTGTAAATAATATCATGGCAAAATCATAAAACCAATCAATGTGTTTTCCATCTCACTGGATATAAACATAGAGATTTAACTATTGTGAAATAAACTTTATAAAAAAGTACTTTGTGGTAAACTTAAATATAATTTTTTTAAGAAAAAAGACATTGTTTATGTTATAAAAATTATCTCAAAGATATCATTAAAAAGTACAATATTGATTATTTTCATTGGGAAGATCTTTCTGATGATAAAATACCATGGAGAATTATAATTATATGTGGTAATTTACAAAAAAGGGTCTGCTGCAAAAGAAGTTAAAGACACCATTGCAAAATATCAAATAATCAGAATAATGGACCAATGTATTTTATATAGAATTAATTTTGTAGTTCAAAAAATGATTTGCATAGTCATTACAAAATCAGTAACTAGAAGAGGTTTTTTCTTATGGAATTGAAGTGACAATACTCATTTGCAAATGGCAGCTGATAATGAAGACTCTAACAAGATATTTTTCATTATCTGCAAAGATTCTATAAATACCATAGCAACTTATATTAAGATCACTATTTAGTTGAACATCATGTGAACATAATTTTGAATCAAGTTCTTCACTTCAATTTACAACTTGTATTTAGTTTTAAAAAGAACCAAATCAAAACAGTTTCATAAATAAATATGTTATGAAAAAATGTTACATGTTTTACAAGCTTTTATGTTGAGAGACATAAACTCATTTTTTAAATTTTAATTAAAAATTTTACAAAACATAATTGAGCATATTTTTGGGGGTGTGTTGCATTAAAGAACTTCTGTTATGAATTTCTTGAAAGATCATCATGAACCACCAAATGGAATCAGCTGCATTGGTGTGTTTGTGGGTATATATAAATCAATATTTTATGTACCCAATCTATTTTTATAATACCATTTCTGCCATCTAATGCAAGGTTTTAAAAACTAAAAAAAGATGCTTGGGTATTTAGAGACCACAAATTTAGACAAGCTTATAGTAAATATTGATGCAAATTTTTGGAAAAAGTTTTTAATGATACCAGTATGAAAGAACTTATTAGAAAACTTTGTGAACGGCTGATGAGAAATGAAGTCTACATACATACATATGCCAATACATAGAAATTTACAGAGTATCATAAATGTGGTAAAAAAATATCCACACTACACAATTTGGAGTTTAAAATCCAGGCGAAGTAAAAGTTCAATTTTTTTAAAGATTCTAAACAGACTTATGATTTTTCGTATGAGTCAATCAACTTAGCAGTTCACAGTCGATCAATAAATGACATCAAATTTTTTTCAGCCAGATGGATGGAAAACATTTAAAATTCTCATTACTCCTCATCTGGCTAAACCTCATGAAGAATGAGTTCTCCTTCATTGTTCTGTTGAAAACTCTGTTGCCTTGTAGTAATCTATTTAAAAGCATTCTTTTTTATTATATCTAATTATATTATTAGCCAAAATATATAGCAAAGGCAAGCATGTATATGGTTTATAAACCGGATCTCAAACTGTAATCATGGCAACAGTACATAAATTTTGATTTACACCTTACTTGTGATAATTTTAAAGGGCAATATATAAAGAATAAAATATATGCGCGCACACATATTGTAGATATTAATAAAGCTGTTTTGTGACCCTCTGTGGGGCAAACGCTTTACAAAACAAATAAAAGCAAAAACATTTAAATTGGGAAATAACTGCCACATAGTGGGTGTTTTTCGTGTATTCTTCAACTAAAAATAGTTAAATATCCGTTTAATGATCAGTAATAACATATCTAGCTAGTTGGTTATAGTTTATATGAATATTATCAGCAAGTTTCAAGTTCCACAAGATTCAAATCACATATCGAAAGTATGGCAAGAGATACATACCTTAAAGTAGTTTTGAAATTATATTTTGATAACTTTATTTACTTTATTAATAAAATAAAGATAATCGGAAGAATTAGGAAAAGATCATCTACTAAATCAACTTTGAAAATATCAATAATTTATTTCAATCTCAAAGTACGTTTAAAAAAAAAAAAGAAAAAAGAAATAAAACTAATAGAATTCCAATTTTTGATTATGTATTAATCATAAAAACATATAAAGTTCAAAGAAAATTTCAGAAGAAGAAAAAAAATGAATAATGTAAAAAGAATAACAAAATGTTATTTCAAAAGCCTTGTACTTGTGACCCACTTCTGAAAGAATGCGGAGGTGTTGGACAGTAAACAGGTGAATGACCTGGATCGTTCCACTTCCGCAAACCATTTATCTTACCTGCCAATCACCTAATTTAAAAACACTCGAAATATATATGTTTATAAAAACTCACCTTGTTTTTATTATTATTTCTTTTTTTTTTTCATTTTCAGTTACAAATAAGGTAAAATAAACTAAAACCAGTTAATGAGGATTGTTTCAGCAATTAAATATTCTAATTAATTAAAAAATAATAATAATGCTAATGAGCGTAACGGAATCATGGTTAATTCCGTTATTTATTTATTTTTTTTAAAAAATATTAATACAAAAAAAATTATACATATGTATTAACATCTCCACTCCCAATTTTTTTTTTTAACTATTGTTAAAGAATAAAAATAAAATTCGCCGCTAAACCAATAATTGAAAATTGTAGACAAATGAAAGCGCCGCTACTTTTAACAAACTGAACTTTAAGAATATTGACCTACATTACTAATATTTTATTCTATAGAAAATGTATATATTTGACAGATATACTGTAAATGTAAAACTGGATTGTGGTATAATGATTTGTACTTGGCAACCCTATATATTGGAGGTTCAAAATTGAGTGGAGTTGTAAGATTTTCTAAATCGCTTTAGCCAAACTTCCAATCGTCACTATCAAGTTCATGAAAAATTTAAGCATTGAAAATAACGGAACTGGAACCATGATTTATGGACTTTCGGCTCCAGAATCTATCTTTACAATACTTATTTAACCTCACAGAGCAATAATTGAATGATTTATTGATTGTGGGTTCATAAGAAGTTTGAACATTAGAAATAACAGCGCTGAAGTGATCTATGGCATAAATTTCAGAATCTTCCATTTTGTCATGGTATTACATTATGTGTAAAGTAGTTAGCAAATCTGTAAATCTTTTTATAGCACTTTTACCGAAAATACTTTACCAATTTAACTGAAAAAACAAAAGAAAAAAAAAACTTAAGTCACCTATGTTTTGTAGATAATGTTGCTTTTAGAATTACAAAAATACTTGTTACAAGATTTTCAATGATATGGATGGATGAAGATTTGGATAGTGGAGACGATTGGAACCTATCCAGCAAAATTTAATAATTTGCTATTTTTGCTATTTTAATATAAATCAAACACTGATTATATATGTGTGTGGGAGATGGTGTTCTGGACTACCTGATGAATGCTGGTTCAGCATAAAATACTTATATTGGAGGTCATTTTTACATGTATGTAGTCATCTCTATTGAAATGTAAGAAAATAGAGCAACATAAAAAAAATTAAAAAAAAAAATACATCAAAAAGTAATTTTTAAATATTTATTTTTTTAATGAGGGATATTAGCATATAGAGGCGGTCCTCTACTTTTTTTAAATTTATTATCTTAAATTTTATTACATTGTTGATGAAATAATTAAATTGATAAAAATAAATTATTTAAAAGTTATACAAATGTGGAATAACATACATATATATATAATTTGAATTGATTTGAACTTCTACTTTCAAGCTTCCTACGACTATCTACTCCATTTTATACAACCAACACACATGTCCACATACATGTGAAAAAGATAAATGATCTCCAATATATATATTGTGCTGAACCAGCACTCATCTGTTGGTCCATATCATCATCTCTCACACACATATGCAATCATTACTCAGTTTATATCAAGATAGCAAATCTTCAAACTTTAATGGATAGACTTCAATCTTTTTTATCCTTCAACTCTTCGGCCATCTATATCATTAAAAATCTGATGATGGATTTTCAATGATATGGATTATGGAAGCGTTGGAGGTGAAGAATATTGCATCAAAGTTTGAAGATTTGATATCTTAATATAAACTTAGCACTGATAATATATATATATGTGTAAGAGATGCTAATCTGGACCAACTGCTGGTTTAACACAAAATATGGATATTGGAGATCATTTATCTTTTTCACATATATGTGGTCGTGTGTATCAGTTGTATAAGATGGAGTGGATAGCTTTAGGGAGCTTGAAAATCTGAGTTCAACACATTCTAATTACATTAAGTTCAGTATAGACAACCTACTTGTAGTTAAGTATTATATATATATTAAAAATATATAACAGTTTGTGCAAAAGAAATCAGTGAAAAATATGAATAAAATAAAAGATTAATATTTATAAAAAATTTTAAAAATTTATAAGGATATATAGTTATTGAGTTCATTAAAAAATTTTGTATGGTAAAAATATTTATAAGTAAATTGTTTCGCTTATTTTTCAGAAAATTTAAAATTCAATACTCTTTTTATTGGATTTATTAGTTTTATTATGATTATATGAACAAAATGACATGTTAATTATCTGAAATTATTTTTAAATTTGCATAGGCTTTTATTCCTATTCATAATTATATTTTAGATTTTATGTTTTCTGAAGCAGGATTTACTGTATGAAAAATTAACTGCTTCGATCACAAATGACAAATGAACCAAAACCCTGTTAATTAATAAATTTTTATTAGTTATTTATTAGACAAGAGGTAATCCCAATAATGAATAATATTTCTGTAGTATAATTATCAATACACAAGTCTCATGCAAGGTAGGAAATGGGTTCTATCCACTTGTAATACCTTATGGAGGGATGTAATCATAAACATATGACCAAAGACATGTGAAAAGGATCTATGATCCCCAGGATGCACATTTCGAGCTGAGCCAGCACTTATCAGTTTATTATTAATACATTTCCATGGACATTTATCAATTAAACTGTAGTAATTTGCTATGTACCTATATGCTGAACAATGATAGAGATATGTGTAAGTGATTGTGGATGGAAAAACTGATGACTGCTGGTTCAGCACAAAATTGGCACCTAGAGGATTTTAGTTTTTTTCACATGTCTTTGGCCATATATTTATGATTACATTCCTTCATAAGGTGTTAAAAAGAGATTAAACATATTCCCTACCTTGCATGAGACTGAAGTACTGATAATTACACTACAAAAATCTCAAATTAATAAAAATAAAATTTATTACGATTTTAAAAATAAAATTAATAATACTAAAAAGTTACAACTCAATATTACATAAAAATGTAAATCATTATTTTATATATTTAAGTAAGGGCTGATTGATGATTGCGATATAATAGAAGTGGGAATAAGAACAAAGACTCATCGAATATATAGTACATAAATAACACTTTATTGATTGGTATCTGGTGTTTTTTTTTATAAATTTAGCAAAAATTATTGAATTGTACTCTTTTTCTTTTCTTGATAAAAAATTCCATAACATGCCGTGTTTTTTCAATAGCCCTTTGTATAAAATAATGAATTGTATGAAAGTAGAGGACTGCCTATACTTGCACTTAAATATTACAGATTCAGCCTGTATTCTGTCCATTCCATTTCTGTATCTTTAAATGGTCTTAAGGCCATACACGTGAGGGGTGAGAATGACTTATGGTCAACATGGGTATGACAACAAAAATTGGCAAACAAGGGCTTTGAACATGCCATTATCAGATTTTTAATGATATAAATGGTTGAAGAATTAGAAAGTGAAGAAGATTGAAACATGTCCCTTAATAAAGATTTGCCATCTAAATATATACCAAATATTGATTATAACATGTGTGTGGGAAATGATGGTCTGGACCAATTGACGGGTTCTAGTACAGCATGAAATATGTATTTTGGAAGTGATTTATCTTGTTCACATGTATGTGGTCATGTGTACCCATTATATAGGATGGAGTGAATGACTGAAGAAAGCTTGAAAGTCTGGGTTCAAATCCCCTCTAATTCATCTAGCTTAAGTATATGTACTATATTTGTATTTTAAAAATATGAAATGAAAAATAAAGGGGTTAGCTAAAAATAAATATTAATAAAGTCTAAATAATTTCCAATTGATTTAAAAAATAAAATAAAAATAGAAATCAAAACTGAGAAATAAGAAATGGTGGTCATTAAAAATATCTCTATAAATATTTCCACTCAGTGCAGGCCAGAGTAATCAATGGATGCCAGAAGGCTTGTGCATAAAATTCCCATCTAGTACCTAATCATCCAATATCACCAGACTAGTTTCTGGCTTGTGGCCTTCATCAGTGAGGAGTCTTGAATCTGAGAGCACTTCACCTAGATCTTAGAATCTAATGCAACCTTCCAGCAGCCACCTTTATCTCTACTTAACTACAAAACTATGAGACTTAAATTGAAAACACCATAATATTTTCAATCCAAGATCATTAGTTTATATAGTCATATAGATATGAAGTCAGTTCACTACCTATACATTTTGATGTCTTTGGTTCTTTAATAACCATAGCCACCATTATCTTATTAGGCAGGATTGGTGGTAAACCATTAAACATCACATGATCACTATTTCTTATGCTTGCTCTTGCTGTTAAAACAGACAAAACTCTCCATACAGTAAAGCCACTCAGTGCAAGCCAGAGTAATCAATGGATGCAATCCTGCCTAATTGGATAGTGGTGGCTATGGTTATTAAAGAATCAAAAACACCAAAATGTATAGGTACTGAACTGAGTTCAGACCTATATGACTGTATAAGCTAATGAGCTTGGATTGGAAATATTATTATGTTTTCAAATTTTGAACTCATAGTTTTGTAGTTAAGAAGAGGTAAAAGGTGGCTAATGGTGATTACATTAGATCCTACGATCTAAATGCAGGGCTCTCAGATCCAAGACTCCTCACTGATGAAAGCCACAAGCTAGAAATTAATCTGGGGATATTGGATAAGTAGGCACTAGATATGGATTTTATACACAAACCTTCTTGAATCCATTGATTATTCTGGCTTGCACTGAGTGGTACTACTGTATGGAGAGTTTTGCCTGTTTTAACAGCTTGTGCAAGCATAAGAAATGACAGTCATGAGATGTTTCATAGTTTAGAAACAATAACATTAAAAGAAAATTATTCTAGTATATTTTCTTAATAAATATGTTTAATTATTATTCACCCATAGATTTAAAACTTGAAGTGAAATTGTTCGAATTAATAAGCAATAATAAAAAAAAAAAAGAACTTTTTTTTTTTATCTTTCAAAAGGAAATTTTATTCACAAACCATAAGAATCATTTACAAAAAGAAGGTCATTTACATATCAATCTCAAAGGAGACCAGTCAACAAAATCAGAGGTTATGCTTGTATATATAAATAAAAAACAATTAATTTCATATCAATTACATTAACACATTAGTTATCACCAGAAATTGAAAACATATAACTTCCCATTCCAGAAATCATAGTAGTGGCTCATTTACATTAATCTGATCATGTATAAAAAAAAAAAAATTTTGTTTAGAAAGTCGGCAGATTTCACATATCAGTGAGATTATTGAAAAAATAAAAGAACAAAACTGGCATATTGCTTAAAAATATATATAATAACTTGAATTCATAAATAGGATTTTAATAGATTTTAAAATAGTTAAACAAAAATAACTTGTTTATGAAATGAATGAATAAGGTAAGGAAGTACTCTAAAATGATGCAGAGAACAAAAGTTATGGTCAGAAAAAAAAAATTGTAATAAACATGGAGATTCACTCCATGTTTATGATTAAGAAGTAAAGATAAGTCATCTAATACAATTCAATAAATAACAATCAAGCTATTTTTAGTTAAAGAACAATCAATCCTCGAGTATTACAATCAGTCATAGTGAAATTTAATGTTAATTGGTCATATGACTATTGACAAAAATTTACAAAAATCTGAATTTACGATTTTACTTTAATATACAGGAGAGTGATAAAATAACTTTAATAAGCTCATTGCATCCCTCTTCAATAGCTTAATATAGAAAAATAACAGAAGGAAAGCATTACTAACCAATTTAGTCAATTATAAATGATATGGTTTAAGCAGTTTTCCATTTTTGTTTTATCCTTCAACTATTCATTTAGTGACTGTTAGTATACATATTTACTGCATGTTAGAAAGTTAATCATTTATTGACCAACATTGTAGATCAGCTACAATTTCTATTGGTCTGTTTAGCTGGCAAAAAAAATTGGATCCTAATTGGAACCTAAAATAATATCATAGTTTTACTTGATGTAAATTCAACCTTGAGGTCATATGTTTGGCATGCAGATGTACTAAATATTTTATCATAAAATCCTTATTATATATAGATGATATATATCATATTGTATACATATGTAAACAAATTAAGTAATCTTAATACTTTTTAAAAATCACTGTGATCAAATAATTAAAAATCACATCATCATCAGTAGTGATTTTCCATATTTATTTTAAAAAGTTAAAAATATCTTTATTAGAAATGAAGATTTACAGTGAATCAGAACTCACCAAATAGAATCCTATTTAGATATGACTACCTATATATCAATTTTTAGAGAACTTCATGGGATTGTAATGGTTAGAACATCTATTTAATCAGTAATTATAATGGTTAGAACATTATTTACCAAATCAGTGATCAGAAATGTAAGTTTGAACTTGGTGAATCTTAAATTTTGGGAGGGGATCATGAATTGGCTTAGAAATTATTATTCAGATAGAAAAATAATCCTTTAGCTAACCCAAATAACTATTTAGAAAGATTGGTAAATGGGTATTTAGACTATATTATTACTTTTAAAATGAGCTGATTGTAAAAATAAAAATAAACAACTGTTATGTAATATGGCTTTTATGATTGTGGAGGAAGAAGCATATTTTTATGGCCACTCTTTTGCATATTCAGTTATCTACTAATGCAAACTAACTAACTGTGGAACAACTATCATATAAAAAAAAAATCTTGGTTCCTCAGAAATTCAGCTACCTAATAAGAAGTTCAAGATCATTCAGATTCAAATTTCAGATCATGGACATGGCAGATATGAAGACTGACCATAACACCAAAGATTTATATGTACTGTTTATATAATTATTATTTAATTACTGCCTATATATCTTTACAAATATATGTAAAAACACTGTGTATGAAAATAGATATTGTTCATATAAAGTGAACATAATTTCCTAATTTCTGCTAGAGTCTTGAAACATATAAAATGCTATTTTTATACATTCTCATTAATACATTACAAATTTTTTTACATCAGAGTGAAAAAATAAAAAATTGTTTTTTTTTTTTTGTATATATATATTCTTTTCCACAGCCTGACTAACAGAGAAAAGGTCAAGTGAGTATTGCTATGCCATACAATCAAACTTATTAATTTACTTGATGACTTTTAGCTATTTGGCTTTCCTCAGAAAGGTTGAATTACTTTTAAAACTATTTAATTGAATCTCAAGTATCCTTAGATTTTGGTTCCAATCCAGAATGAATTGAAGTTAGAATTACTTTACAATTCTATATATTAGATATTAATACTCTTTTGCAATATTCATAATGCTTTCTTAAATTCAGTTAATTGTTTGTCTACTAATCAATTTTGAAGCTTCATTATATTATTTTTCACATAAACATGTAATAATCTTATCCAAAAAATAATGTAATGCAATTGCACTTTATAACTCTGAAGAAGACTGCTCGACAATTGAAACTGTAAGACATTTAATTTGAACTGAATAAAGTATTGTCAAAAAATTAAAAAAATTTCAGATATTTTTAAACATAAATAATGCAAAAAGGTCAAAATGGTATACAGAGCCTCATGCTATGTATAGTTAATACAATATGCATTAACTATACAGAGACTCATGCTATGTATAGTTAATACAATATGCATTAACAAAGTATCATATTCACATCGAAGCTAAACCTCACGACATATCTAATTTACATTTAATTATAAAATAATGTCATTTCTAGCCACATAATCTGATAAAATCATATGATAACTACTATTATCACTTAAAATCAAAACATGAGTCAAAAATTAATAAGGCAAATAATCAGAAACTAATCAGGGTTTGTGGATACAACACTACTCTCTCATATGCAGTAATACATGAAGTTTATTCAAACTACTTTTCTTTTTTGCATTTTGTAATGAAGTAATTTATTTTATTTCCTTTTGTTTCAATTAAAGTTGCAATCTTCATAATAGTTCTCTTATGAAGACTTTCAGTTCAGCTGAAACAGAAGATAAAACAAAATCCCTTGAAAAAGTTCAAAAAAGTGATGATGTGTCAAATGTTGGTGGTCAGCACAGTTGCCTTACAAGCAGTTGTCCTGGGTTAGTGGGTTTGCTTCCTGGTCGATGCTATGACACATGACAAAAAAAAGAGAAATGATGTTATTGATTAATGTGAGCAATACAGAGCCAATGAAGACAGGAAATCTTGCAATTATTAACCTCGAGCCATACTTATATAGTTATTTTATAATTTTCATTTGGATTTAGAATATTAGAGTGCTTAACATTTTCACATCAATAAGATGAATAATAAGATGTGAATGAAAAATTATTGTTAGGTAGAAATAGTATCAGTTCATGTTTCTTAACACATAAAACACAGTTTGTTAAAACTTGATCACAGAAATCTGTTCATATCACCATCCAGTACTTCACAGATTCTTCAGTGCTTAAATAATAAGACATATAGGGAAATGAAAATCATCATCATTATATAATATTTTATGCGTGCTTCATTCTACATTAGGTAGTAGTATTCTTTTTATCTTTAAAACCAATTATTGTGTAATTTAATCAGTTGTCATCAGATATCTATATAGACTATCAAATAAGTGTACTCCATGAAAAAGATCAATCAGCAAATTGGCTATGAGTTTACATTATCATGTAATGATTACTGATCCATTCAATGCTTTCACACATAACCTATAGTAGACATATAAATTACCACCCATTAAGAACTTAATCTAAAACAAATATTGCTATATAAATTCATTTCAAACTTTATTTGACTGAAGTAATTAATCAATGTCTCATCACTTTTTTTTATATACCAGTCATAAATACTCAGTGAATCTCATGTGCTTATATGGGAACCATGCCATCTTCAGTAGAAAGTACTCTGTTTTAACGTCATCTTGCAACTGCCTTTTGGTACTATTATGCTATTTAAGCTAATGGCTTGAATATGAACACCTTAACAATTTGGGACCAAAAACTTCTGTCTGTCCATCTATTTAAAATCAGCAATAGATCAAACTATTGTATGACGATAGCCAGAAACAAGTCTAAGATCATACTAGTACCTATTAACTATGGCTCAAAAGCAGAGAAAATTTGTTTTATTTTGTTTTTAAGTAAGCTTTATTGTATTAGAAGTATTTTTTAAGATGCTAAATGATAGTCTTAAAGCACATCTTATTAAACGTATTCTTATGATTTTAAATAATAGCCTTAAAGCACATGCTTATTATTAGATAATAAAATACATATATATGTGGTTTTTCACATTTAAAACTCTCTTGTCAAAGAATGTATTGCAAATAATGCAATTAGATAAGAGATTTTAAAAAAAATTCCAGCAATTAAAGAATTATACAGATTAATTAATTTAAATTTTTTAAAAAACTTGTAAAACTGTTCAAAACAGAAAGAAGTAAGATATATATGAAATCAATTTTTCTTATTGCACTCCATGTGTATTCTCACTTATTAAAACATCACATCCCATTATGCTTAGTGACTAAAAGGAGAAAAAACTACCATCTGCTAATCTAGCCTGGACATCTAAAAAAACTTGATATGCTATTATGAGTATACCTAGTTACAATGAAGAAACAATGCTTATTGTAAATTGCAATGCAGGACATTGTTAAAGCATATTATGACACATGCAAACTGTTTAATACTTGCCATCAGAAAAAGAAATGAACTTTGGATATCTTGTTTTAAATATTTGAAAACCAGGCACTCTTCACAAACCTGGGAGCTTAATTGTAAATATAAGGGATTTGAACTAATATTTTCAAGCACCCTTCAACTATCCACACTATCTCATACAACTGATACTCATGACCACACATATGCAGAAAAATAATCACCAATAAATGTATTTCATGCTAAACCAGCACTCATCAGTTGGTCCACATTATCAACTCCCACACACACACACACACACACACACACATATATATATATAATCAGTGTTCAGTTTTATATTAAGATAGCAAATCTTCATACTTTAATGACAGGCTTCAATCTACTCCAAGTTGAAGGATATTATCTTATTTTGTAAGTTCCAAAATTAAAAGGAACTATTTAGACCCTATCTTGACCATTTTAAGTTTTTATTTAATACTACTACGCTATATCTTATCTTATGAATTATTTAAAATGGGAAGAAAAAAGTTTTTAAAAAAAGTTTAATTGAAGTTTAGTTGCATTCTAATGCAGCTAAAGTATATAAAAAAGATCCGCTCTCTACTATATATGTATGTTATGTTACATTATGCAAATAACCTTTCTTGTAATACATGTTAACAAATATTATTTCGGAGAAATTATCAGTTAAAAATAAATAAATAATGATAATAATGGGAGATGTAATATTCATTTTAAATGTAATTTATCTATGCATAAATCGCTCAAGTATATTAGAGTAAATAATTACTTATAGCCTTAAGTTAATGATTTAATTGTACTCACTGGGTTCATTTGTTTGTAGTTAACCCTGCATTTGATTGCTAAGAATTAGATTTTGTGTAAGTGAACTTATAGTATATATATATGCAGTTATTTGTTTCATTGTTGAGTAGTTTAAGTATATATGTATCCATACAGGAGAATTTATTTCTATTGTGTTTTGATAAATTGGAGACAGAACTCAAAACGAGTTATCCCTGTAAAGTCATAGTTTAATAAATCAGGATTCGGACCTAAAATTGACCATTCCTTATAATTATTGTTGTATAAAAGTGTGGCAGTTATGTTTATCTCATATTAACTACATGCATGTGTCTATACTAGAAAACTTATGAATGTCTTATATTTATAGGTTTATTTGTATGTAGAGTTTTATATTTTAAGTTTATTAAAGTTCAGGGTACACTATAGGCAATGTATTCAATTATATAACTGTATTAATATTATAGTATAACTGAAGATTAAGATTGAATTTAGCAAAGAAACTTTGGACATTTTAAGTAATTATTGTTTTCATGGATACATGTGAAATAAAATAATAGGAAAGTCTGGAGAAAAGGCTCTGTTAAAAGATAAGTTATATGTTGATTGGCAATTACATTTTGTAATCAAACAGTTGTTGCTATAATGTGTAAGCCTTTTTAAATATAACATTGTATAGTCTACATCCATTCATCAGGAGTAACTTGTGTTCTTCATGTTCTATCTAGATATGGAAAATAGGGTCTGCCTAGTACTATCATTATTATCCTATTAAATAAAAAATTATTAAAAGTAAATGTGCTGATCTAACTGATGTTTAAAGTCAGGTGGTACTTGTATAAATTATATATATAAAGTAAAATCATGAAATTATACTTAGTTTGATCATTACAATATATAGCCATTTTACTAAATGAAAACTATAGCAATCTTTGAAAGAATTTTCTCTTTCAGTAGCATCAATTTTTTAAACATTACTAGCAACAAATCAGAATACACTTATTTTTTATTGTATATAAAGAAAAAAAATGTTTTATTTGAAAGTATGAAATCTGAAATATGTATTCACAAATAATAAATACAATGACTTTTATAAACAGCATGCACTCATACAAAAAAAACAAAAACCTATTACTTAACTTACTTGAGAGTAACATATAATAACATATAAAATTCATAATTATTATAGTGTTTATTTTTACATAATTAACAAATACATATACAAATATATTTTGGTTAGAGCAAAAAAATAAAATTTAATTTTATATAAGTATATATAAATAAACTAAAAATGCATAGAAAATAACCAATTATATAATCTAGTATGCTTTCCTGAAAGTATAATAATGGTACTTTAGTTGTATTTATATACTGGATTATTTCCATCAACTAATATTAATTTTTTTTTCCTCATGTCTTTAGTAATATTTATTAAGGCTATAACCTTAAGACTACTCGCCTGAAAAAACGATAGTAGGGACCTCTGCAAATCTTTAACACAAGATTTATTTAAAAGACAAGAGCGTTTATTTAAATCTTCCAATTACATTCAACTGTTAATAATAACACACAAGTTAGTATATGCACAGCTTTTTGAGAGATATTATTGCCCTCTCTTCTTTAGATGGTTGCTACCCTGATCAGTGACCATCCTAGAATAGGAATCGAACCTGGATTCTTAAATTCTTGAATATTAAATTTAAGATAACGTTCTAACAAAGTATAATTTATAATATTGTAAATTAGACATAATATAAATTTCAGCTCTTTAAAGTAATAAATTATATAATAATAATAAAGGTAATTCACTACACCCGGTAAATTTTAAAATGCATGATGGGGTTGCGAAAGATTTTATTGTCAGATCTCATTAAATGTTATATATATATATATAAGAGGATTTAATCCTTAATTAGAAACAAAACACAATGTTAGTATTAAAGTGATTTAATGTCATAGCAAAGTGGCAGTTTCAAAAACTAAATGTTTCTGCAACAACTTTTAATCGTAAACAAGACAAAACTCTCCATATAGTAGTGCCACCCTGTGCCAACCAGAGTAATCGTGTTCTTACTTCCACTTAAAAGCTTAGATATCGTATGTCCATATAACAACTTGACTATATTCGCTCTACATGATTTTTAGTAGTAGAGTAGCAGACCTGGAACAATTTCCATTTTAAGTTTATGGAGCAATTGCCATCTGAGTCTGGTCAATTAAATTGGAACTGAACTCATCCTCCACTTTATGCTCAAACATAACCATATAAAAAATTAAAAAGTGTGTATTGCATTTTTTAAGTTCTGAAATATTTAAAACACGATCAAAATATTGCTTAAGCATATTTCAAATTCTCAGATAGAAAGCAGTTTACCACTATTGAGATTAGTAGTATGATATGAGATTAATTAATTACTACCATCATAACCAGACTAAGGGTGAACGACAGCAGGGGAATCTTTGCATTACTTCAATTAAACTTGTTTTAATTTCAATTTATTTTTATATGCTTTTTTTTTATTCAGCCATCCAAAAAAAAAGTTAATAAATTAATAAAATGTTTAAAATAAACCCAACTAAAACAACTAACAACAAGTAAAAACTGTCAAAAAAAAACTTTTAAATTAGCAAGTTAGCATAACAAACTAATTAAAATAAATATTAAAACAAAATTTTATATGCACGTAGATTAGTTCTTATTAAAACTTAACAAACATTTAAACAAGGTAATAATGACTGCATGCTAATTCTTCAAAAAAAATTTCAAGTGTGGCCCTCTATATCAATAAATATTTTTGGCAACTTTTTTAAAAATAATCTCTAAGCAAGACAGATTCAACAGTGCATTCATATGTTATAAATCCACAAACACTGCAATGAAGATCTGCCAAAATTATGGAATAAAAAAACATAAGACAAATTTATCTTTTTCTACTATAAAAAAAAAAATCACATTACATTAAGGAATTGTTTAATAAAGTCTGGTAAAATATTTCCATTTTAAAATAACATGTGTGTCTGTAATGTTATTTCGCTTTAACTCTAAAACATTATGTATGGATTATTCTCTTCATTCTCTTCTGGATTCATTTATAATAATCTATATCTACATTCCCAGACTAGATTTTGGCCTTAACCACTGTTAGTTAAGATTTAAAAGCAGAACCATTGTACTTATATATCTTACAGTCACTTTTTTATTTTTATTTTTTATATTATTAAAGCTGTATGCAAAAGTGCATTAATTCCAATTTTTAACTCTAAATCCTTGCTGATAAATTCAAGATCCAGAAACTGATCTAAAAATATTAATATTATAATACTATACCATCTGATATGCAGTCACTTCTTAGATTTACAGTTGGTAGCTCAAAAGTAAAGTGAAGAGAATTGCTCTTGAAGGCATGTGATTAAGCTAAAAAAAAAAAGTCATATGATAATAAAATAACATATCTGAACACTAATTGCCCCCCCCCCCAAAGCCAGATAGAATTCTAAATTTTGGTTAGTTTTATTGATCAAAGCACACAATTGATAGTCAATTGATATAATTTTTGCTATGCAAAAAAAAAAAAAACATTGCTTAAATTCAAACTTTTAAGGTAATTCATTGTTTTGAATCATTCGCTAGAATATGCAGATTAATGGGAAAAAGTTATTGCTAGACAATAAAAATCAAGACTCTGTGTAGTAAACCTACTATTAAGTTTAAAACAATGTGGAGGTCTAATTTCACCATCAATTAATGCTTAATAATTATAATTGATGCTTATACGGGAGCTCCTAAAGTTGAAGAAAGAAATTGGCATAATCATCATCAAGTATCATTGAGTCAATATAATTCTTAATGATAATATGAATGACATTCTATCTAATATAGTACACAAGATTTAATACTTAAACAGAAATGTTTTGCTATTCTATGAATGTTGTCAACTGCCACCAATTTATCTCTTTTGCTAGTAAAAAATAATCCATGGTCAGAATGTGACATGACATTCCTGATTCAGAGGCTTTTAGCACTTGAGCTCAACTCTTCAGCTTATCACATTGTTTTTACACTCAGATACATAGGGTGACTAATGCCAATAAAGTTATCAGTACTAAGATAGCAAAAAAAATAAATTAAAGAAATAGCTGAAATAAAATTTAAAAAAGTTATAAAGATATAAAAATCATAGACAAAAAGATTTATTAGATGAAAGAAAAATAAACAATATAGATTTTACAATGTGATTAGACATATATTCATTAATAATTAATAATTACACCTAGTTATGGCATCTTAGGTTTGCCAAATCTGTAATAATTAATTGTAAACCCAGTGCAATTAATATAAGCTGAAAAAATTGTAATGCTCAGATATATTTGTGTGTATATAAAATAAATGTATATAATATAAATAAAATATTTGTACCTACCTCCACTGATACAAGCAAAAAAGCAAACGATTGTTTTTATTAAATAGCCCATTTCAGAGAAAATTCCTCTGTAAAAACCTCTCATAGAAAAACAGTTACAAGTCTTTAAAGATAGTATTTACAAAGTTTAACCAATTTCCAAGTAATGAACATTTGAACAGTTTCCAATACTTGTTAACCTTATAACTAATAGCAGGTAAAAACTCATTTACTGATCAATTTTGGATAATTAAATATACTGGCTATGGGTCAACCACTAAAAAAAAATCTTAGTTCTCTTGAAAATAATTTCATTTGAACCAGGTTCAAATTCTAAATCATAGGCATGGCAGGCAGAAATGCCTACCTCTGAACCATGAGGGTATTATCTAATCCATGATCTTATTGCTCAATCTCATTTCTCCTCTAATGTCATAAATCTGTATTTTAAGAATAGAATATATGCAATGATAGACATTCATTGTAATGTTTATTTATTGATGATTATCTTGAGTTTTAATAAATCCAAGTTTATTGAAAAACTGGTCAAGTGTAGTTATTATTATTAAGTTTTATTTAAGTCAAATAATGCAAGTATAAACAAACCTATTAAATACCTCTCCACAAATGATGATGACTACTGAAGAAATATATCTTTATATATCAGGTTAATAAAATAATTTATGGTTGTTGTTTTTTTTTTTTTACTTTAAATATCCATTATCTAATCAATATTTAAAGAATAATTGGATTGACTATAAATCAGCTATATAAAAAATATCATGAACTTGCTCAAATTCTGAATCGGGATTGGATTTAAACAACACATCAGCGATTGGTCAAGTTCACTCACTACTATATTGTATTTCTAAAAAAAAATCATATAAATTACTTACCGTGATCTGAATGAAAGTATTTATGGATTACTATATATATATATACACACACAGTTTTACACAGTATAATCTTTGATGGAAACTTTAGTAGGCATATCAAACACCATTAAAACTGTTGTGTGAATGAAAGTCTTATCCAATTACCTTTTGAGACAATTCAAGCTTGTTATCAGCTGGCCACTAGGATTAGAAACTCCAACTGTCATAGCCAGAAACAAATTAACACACACTAGACTAGAATTCAGTAATGGCAACAAATCTTCTTAAGAAACACATTCAGGTGTTATTAGAAAAGATTTTTATCATTAAAGTCTATATTGTTGAGACTGAAAAGTTGTCTCTTTAATGATTATTAATGGTACTGTATATTACTGATTGTTATTAATATTACTTTTTTGTTGTTAATTATAATCATCACAATCACTATTTATTTACTTATTGCAATGTTATTATTTTGGATTTCTTCTATTCATTATTATTATTGCATTATTTAACCCATTAGAAAAATTGATAATGCTCAGAAAAGTTAACCGTAAAAGAAGAGAGGATAAAAGTTAACCGTAAAAGAAGAGAAGATAGTCGTTTGAAAGGGCATATAATGTGACGTTCTAGCACCAAAAGTGGCAAGCTGACTTTAACTCTGAGTCCATTTCTCTATCTCTGCATAAAAATGCACATAGAATAAACAAAATGATAATCAAAAATAAGAAAGATGGTCTTCATCATCACAAGAATAAATGTGAGATTGAAATTCTGAAATGTTAAATTTAGATAATAAAATATTCTGATGAAATACAAAGCATATCATTGCCAGAAACCTAATGATATATGATAATTTTTAATAAACCTATCAATAATAAATGTTATATTTTAATAATTATTCTACTTTTGACAGCATTGTCTAAAGCTAGTATACTAAATATGGGAGTTGCCCTTCTCCCTCCCAAAAAACAAATAGAGATCTTCCTAGAAAAAACAATGATACAAAATGTACATGTAAAATTACTTAAGCCTTTTTAGCTTGTCATATTTTTAAAATGGGTGGCTTGAATTTATATATTTTTAAATGATATACCCCTAATAAATTTAGATTTTTTTTTTATGTTTTATAAAAAATATATACTTATAATAATCATTCCATCATCATCATTAACAATTATCAATCCATTGCAGGATGAAGGTCTCTCTAGGTTCAATCCATCTTCTTTGATCTTTAGATTCTCTTCTCCACATCACTCCTGCACACTTTCTTATTTCATCCATCCATTTCACATGTGGTCTCTTTCTGGGTCTTTTACAATCTCTTGGAATCCAGTTTAAGATTTCAATTGTCCATCTATTATCATTTCTTCTAATAATATGTCCAGCCCAACTCCATTTCAGTCTTTTAATTTTTTCAATGAGGTCATTAACATCTGTTTGTTCTCTTACCCATATATTGCATTTTCAATCCTTTCTTGTTACTCCCAACATGCATCTCTCTAAACTTCTTTGAGTGGTCTGAAGTCTCTGTATTGCTCTTCTATTAAGTATCCCAAGTCTGAGATCCATAAGTAAGAATTGGTAAAACACATTTATTAAAAGCCTTCATTTTCAAACACATAGACATATTTACTTTTAGTATCAAGTTATTTCTACCAAAAGCACTCCAACCAAGTTTAATTCTATGATTAATTTCATCCATTATGTTTCCATCTATATTAATAATCTGACCAAGGTATTTGTAGCTGTTAACTTCTTCTATCTCATTATAATCAATCTTTATTTTCATATTTTGAGAAAATCCATTAAACATTACTTTAGTCTTTTTAACATTTATCTTTAATCTACTTTCCTACTTTTGTCTGATAACTCCTGCAACATTTTCTGCAGATCTAAAGCATTATTTGCAAAAACAAACACATCATCTGCAAAATCTAAATGAGTTAAATAATCTCCATTTACTTTAACTTCTTTAACTTTCCATTTTAATCCACAAAATACTTCTTGCAACACTACTGTAAAACGTTTTGGAGATATGGAGTCACCCTGTCTTACATCCTTCTCGATGTTGACTTTCCTAGTATCATTATGTAATCTAATTGTTGCTGTTGCACTTTTATAAATATTCTTTAAAATATGACAATATCCTGGATCTATACCTTGATGATCCAATGCTTTAATCACTGAAGAGAAGTTTATAGAATCAAATGCCTTTTCATAATCTTCAAATCCAATGGCAATTCTTATTCATTTGTCCTTTTCATAACTTCTCTCAATACCTGGATATGATCTACTGTAAAAACCACTTTTAAATTCACATTGTTCTCTTGGTTGGTGAAAATCCAATGTTCTCTGTAGATGAGTTGTAATTATCTTGGTAAAAATTTTGTATAAAACTGATAAAAGGCTGATAGATCTTGCATTTAATTCACTGTTCAAAGTTTTCTTCAAGGTTTATATGTTGTTCTACAAAAAATGTGTTCTATTGAACAAGATCTAATTCTGATGAACATTAGTGAATAATTGAAACAGTCATAAATTTGAGAAAAACTGCATGGTACTAACCCTTATTCAATACACGCTTGAATGACTTTCAGTTAAGTTTAATTCTCTAAATAAGAATTAAGGTTAAATGCATATTTAGAATGATTAGTGTTATGGTTTATTTTTATTATAATATAGCCACTGCAAACAAAAAAATAGGAGAGGTGAAGGTGGTTTATTTTTTATATGTTCTAACAATAAATCCCTCCTCCCAATCATTTTATTCTTTATATCATTACTGGTATTACACATGGACCTGTGCAATTTAATAAAACTTTCTGGATTAAAGGACCATCTGCCACTTTGATGCTACAATGTGACTTGATTTTCTAAGCAATAATCATTTGAATATTTAATCTGTACAGCTTATGATTGTACAGTTATGACCTTAAACGATTAAACAGTCTTGGATTAATAATCAAACTTGCTATTTTAATTACTTGAATACCACTTAATCTTCTGTGTGTGTTGATTATATATTTTTTTAGAAAAAATTAGGCTATTAGCTGATGTATCTATTACCTATTACAAACATATTTGTATTAAAGAATTTTTTTATGAAAATATTAACAAGAATTTAAAACATATGAAATGTGACAGAATGATGCTTAATTTTCACAGATGCTGTCTATATATAAGGAGCTTTTGGTAAAGTGAATCCACAAACATTGCTTAACAAACTTTGTGTAAATCATATACCATCAACAAACATTCTTAATTAAGTATGACCATTCCATCTCCAAGAGAAAAAGACAAAATGATACTATACTGTGTACAAACTAATTTGTGAAACACAAATATATCCATAAATAGATCTTGCTGGTCCATAGTCTTATAACTTCTGAAAATATTTTTCTTTTAAATACTTCAATACTGTGTTTAATTACAATTTTTTTAATGTATTCTATTTTCAACCTATTTTTTCAATGAAAACACATTCAGCACTGCATTTCTTTCTAAGGTCTTTGAAATAAATTTTATAATGGAAATGGAATTTACCTCTTCCATAAAAACTATATTCAAGTTCACCACAAAACATGCTTTTAGGGAACTTTCTATTGTTCATTTGTTTTACATGTCGAATCTAATGAAGATATGAACTTAAAATAATATAATGTATAATATGACATTCCACCTGGAATATCAAGTTAAATAGAACTTTTAATGTCTTTATGTTACATCAATAGTGTGTGCAAGTCTCTTTTTTTTTCTTCAAATATTTATTAAACAAGTACAATGTTTACAGTGACAATTATGTATACATGGTAAATTAAAAGAAAAGCTAGAATTACAAACATAAAGAAGAATTACATGTTTATAAACAAATATAAGATAGTATTATTCTGGGCAAGAGGTAAACCTGAATACCTGGTCTACTGTTAACACACACATAGGCCGATTAAGCTCACGTAACTCACCTAGACAAATTGCCTCACACTACCAAGAGTCACTTAGTCTCACTTTTATGCAATAAATTAGTCAAAATGGCATATTTATATACTACAAATTTAGTTTGTCATTACTTACTTAACTAAACATCACATGATCACCATCTCATACTAGCACATAATTGTTGTAAACAAAGGCAAAACTCTTTTCTCCATACAGTAGTGCCACCCTGTGCTAACCAGAGTAATCAATAGATGCCAGAAGGCTTGTGCATAAAATCCCTATCTAGTGCCTACTCATCCAATATCCCCAGACTAGTTTCTGGATTGTGGCCATCATCAGTGAGGAGCCTTGGATCTGAGAGCACTGCACCTCAGATCCAAGGCTCCTCACTGATGATGGCCACAAGCCAGAAACTAGTTTGGGGATATTGGATGAGTAGGCACTAGATAGGGATTTTATGCACAAGCCTTCTGGTATCTATTGATTACTCTGGTTAGCACAGGGTGGCACTACTGTATGGAGAAAAGAGTTTTGCCTTTGTTTACTTACTTAACTGTGATAAAATATACTATCTATTAATAAACTTGTTAAAGGCAGCATTGCACATTGGAGTCAGTGCAGTACCTCAACATCCAAATCTATGTTTTTTACTTAAAAACTACCAAAATATTTAAATTGATCTACATTCTCAAGTTGATAACCATTCAAGCCAAAAGATGTGAAGATTTTTCTTCTGTCATGGAATTAACAAATATGTTTTTTAAACTTCAATTATTAAATCAAAATATTTATAGGTTGCTTTCAAAACATGAAGTATAAATAGCACTTGTCAACATACTGTATATATATAATTCAACAAAAAAAAATTGTTTTTAACTGATTCAAGTTAAAAACTCTACTATCAAATCTGCGGGTCTTGATTCATTAAGCTACCTATAAATTAGTTTCAACAACCACAATCATAACAAAATCAATGTTGGTGAAAATACATTATCTCGTTTAACATTTTATTTTAAATGCTTCAGATTTTCCACCTATAGTAATAACATATCTTCTCATTCCATCATGTAAAAATTATGTAATATGCATAAATTCTGATTGACAATGAACTAATTTTAAATAGTGCTATAAATCAGATCGATTGAGTCAAATGTTTTGATTAAATCAATAATCTAAAAAAAAAAAAAATTAAAATAGTAACATGATAAAATTTTCATATTAATGATCTTTTAATATGTTGATTGCCCTATGTTGGTTTTGTGCAGTGGGAGAGTGGTGGATTCATGAACTAAATATTCATGGATCATAGTTCAATTTTATCCCTTTGAGTGCTTAAAAATCATATGATTCTAGTGATGTATTTTTCATTATATAATATGCAGTCCTTTACACATTCATTCTTCTTCATCATTGACATACATGGATTGAGTAAGATAATATTGAATTTACCTTGGGATAATCACATAAAAAGTAATGTCATACCATTGCTCACTTATAATACCTTATTAAGAACTTAGTGATTATGTTTTATTTATTTTTTATAAGTGCTTACTTAATCTAGTTGAAACTTTGAATATATATGTATTTACAATGTCAATATATTTTTTTGGGAATACAAATAATTTTAACGAAAAGAAAAAAATAAAATATTTAAACTTTAAATTTTATATGGAATTTAGTAATCTTTATAATACTATTACCTATTAATATTACTGTCGAAAAAAAAAAGTAAATAAATTAAAGAAGAAAAAATTATTATAACTATACACTATTCTACATATTGAAGATATAGTTTCCTAAACTAAATGATAATTAAGAATAAATCTCAGAGAGAAAAAATAACTACAATGTTGATTTTTAACTAAGCCAATATATGCTATGATTTTCCCCACTTATACAATTACAAAACTACTTTACAATATATATATACACTCTATATTATTTGTAAAATTCTAAACTCACATTTTTTTCAATATGATTATAGTATCATTAAATGTAGCAAAATATGATTTATAAAATAGTCAGCTAAACTAGAACAAAAAGATGTTACCTTAAGTTTATGGATTATGAAAAAAAATTGACCTTTTGAATTAAATTATTTTTTATTAATTTACTTAAATGAACAATAGAATTTACATTTGTTTATTAAATAACCACATTTTAAAAGTTACTTTGGCATTAAAAATACTTTTAAATTTATCAATAACAAATAAAACTATAAAAAGAAGAAAGTGAATACTTGTACTGTATATATTCAGTTTTTACAATATTCTTGGTGTTATGAGGACAAATAAATGTGTGCAGAACCCAATATTTCTGAACATGACCAGAATGCTTTTATTTTGGTTATTTAATAATTGAAGAAAATTGTTTATACCAGGGGTGGGCAAATAGTGGCCCAAGGGCCACATGTGGCCTGCTAAGAGTTTTTATGCGGCCCACCAAGACAATCAGAAAAAATCTGCCTTGAACTGAGATTCGCTTCCCATACGCGACTGAAGATTCGTTTCGTATTTTCCATTAGAATGGCCATGTAAATACACATGTGCAGTGTAGATTTTGTGCATGTTAATTTCAATTTTGTCTTTGCATTAGCAATATATACCTTTCCAACTTTAGTGAAACTATGAACCCTCTGAAAAAATGTAAAATCAGTGATGAAATTCATGTGTTCAATGAATAATAAACAAACAAATATTTCTTTGGTAATACAGTGAATAAAGCAGTGTGTTTATTGTGTCATGAAAAAAAGGTGTGGCTCTCCGCTAACCTTCACTTCCACAAAGTGGCCCCTGATGTAGCTCTCCGCCAACCTTTGTGGCCTCCAAGCCAAAACAATTGCCCACATCTGATTTATACTATTTAGTGCATTTCTGTGAATAAAAGCAGTTTTTTAAAGCTTTATTTATTGTTTTTGTTTTGCTCAGTGGGAATATAATTGCATAATCAAAGATTAGATATTATTTGCAGGATTATTCTATTACTATTACTAACAAATATTTTTATCCATGTAACCCTTTTTTTTAATAATAGACAAAAAAAAAGTTATAAGAATAATAGAATTACATAAAAATCAAGAATAATAGAAATGATTGCAGAATAAACAATAGAAATGAGAAAAAATAAATTCTAAGAAAAAACCGCATTAATACATAAATTAAAATCATTAATACAAAAATGTTTAATGCATCCTGTCAAAAGCTAGATACAAAAATAATATTAATTAACACAATCTGTTTGTAAACTCTTGCAATAAAATGTTAAAGAGAAATTAACAAAAAATGCATCAAATTCTGTGATTATTTTTTCAAAGGAGAAAAAAACCTTTTATCTGTTCTTTCTAATTCAAAAAGGTAAGTTTTTAAAAATGATTTAAGGTATTATAGTCTAGCCCAGACATAGGTAATCTGCAGCCAGAGACCACATGAGACCATTTAACATTTTCTGTACTACATACTTAATTATTTATTACATCAACATAATAAATGACATTATATAAAACTTTAAGATTATTATTTTGGCATATTTTGCATTAAATACAATGCTTGTAAGAACATTAGTTTATTGTGCTACCTGATATATATATATATTATGATGTGTGCAGTATGAAAAGAGTTTGCTCATGTTAGTTGTGATTCAATTTATTTTTCAGAGTTATTTATTTAAAAAAAAAACCTCCACTCCACCTATTCACTTTTTACAGTAATTATGTAATTTCCCTAAATAGTTTTCACTCTTTTTCAATTTTCTATTAAGCATTTGAGATTATGAAGAGTGGATAAAAAAAAAATTGGAGTTTTTTTAGAAATTTTATGAAAGCAAGACAAAAAAAAAAAGGCTTATTAAACATTTTGGACTCTTTACATAATATAATTTTATTTTTAGATACCTATTTATATGTTTCCTATACTATTCACTCCTTTCAGATTAATTCATATTAAGCATCACATGATCACCATCTCTTATAGTAGCACATAATTGTTATAAAACAAGGCAAAACTCTCCAAACAGTAGTGCTACCCTGTGCCAACCAGAGTAATCAATGGATGCCAGAAGGCTTGTGCATAAAATCCCTATCTAATGCCTACTCATCCAATATCCCCAGACTGCTCTCAGATCCAAAGCTTCTCACTGATTAAGGCCACAAGCCAAAAATCTGGGGATATTGGATGAGTAGGCATTAGATAGGGATTTTACGCACAAGCCTTCTGGCAACCATTGATTACTCTGGTTGGCACAGGGTGGCACTACTGTATGGAAAGTTTTGTCGTTTTTTTTTTTTTTTTCAGCAAAAAAAAGTTTTGCCTTGTTTTATTAATTCATATTAATGATAAGGACAAAAAAATAATGACAAATATGGACTTTTTTAAAAAAAGAAGTTATTCTTTTTGTATAAATTAAATGTTTGTTTGTTTTTTAAAAATATTTTAAACAATTTCATTTAGATTAATATTTTATATTTTAATTTTATTTTATTAGTTTTTTGCAATTAAAATACTTTGAATTTAAAAGCTCTTTAAAGAGACCATATGTGTAATAATGAAAAAGAAAATTTGCTACATTAAAAATCCTAGAATAAACTTTTTAAAAATCTTTATTCTGCAGTTAATCAACTAATGACTTTAAATGATGATGATAATTAAAATGACATTTATTTGAAAATTTCTAATATAGTTTGTTTTCATTTTAATGATTAAATTATATAGTTAAACTATTTTTCTAACATTGTTTTAATATAATGCTTTCCTATTTTGATTAACATAAAATTTGATTATCAAAAAAAAGTAAAACTTCTAATATTTCATGGTAACATTGATCTGTAATACATATTTTAAACACTATAATAAATGTAGTATTATGAAAATATGCAAAAAAAGGATGTGCTTGGATATTAATTTTCAATATGTCTACTTAAAATTGCCTCCAGATAATCTGATCATTTTCGTGTCCATGATACAGGAGTTCAAAACTAAAGAAATCACAAAATTTTTTGAGTTGACTGATATTTTTTTAAATATTATTAAGATTTGTTCTATGGAGTTGGTCCAAGACTCTCTTAGCTAGTAATCAATGACTGATCAGTACATGAGTATTTACATATTTATAAGTGGAGGATACGACAAAAAGGAAAGTATTTTTACAATCAACAATTGATTATCTTGATAATTAATGCAGTCTTTGTTATTTCTCAACAGAAAAACTGGTCTGACACTTTCTATATAGAGGATTATATTATCATTTACCACTATGAATTATGTTTTAAATTATTATTTGAAGATCTCATAAAAAATGATTACTATGTAAAAAATTCAAGAATTCTTTTATATTCTAAGAACTAAAATTTTATTATATTCATAATCGAGAATCACTAAGTTCATGCAATCACACAACCTTATCGCAACACTGCTTTGCAATTTCAGAAATTTTTTAACAAATCATATAAAAGTATTATAAGCTATTTGATTGCATAACATAAAAAGGTGTTTATTAAATGTTAATACGGTAAATTTCCCAAATAAAGCATTCGTAATTCTATTTTTAATATTTTTAGTTCAAAAATAGTAAGGCTAAATAAGGAATTGAGAATGGAGAACCATTATTCAAAATCATAAAAATCTTTTTTTAATTTCTTATAGGATTAATACTAAATCACATGATGTACACTCAATTTTCTTACTAATTATATTAAACCATTAATATGTTTTTTTTTTTCCAGTCTCATTCTATTTTCATTACTATTTCTAATTTGACTTTAAGTCCTAATGTTGTTATTTCTTTTCTTTATGAAAAAATATTTATTTAAATTAAACATTTGCATCAATAGCACAATCCATTTGGTTTTAACACATTTAGTGTAAAAAAACAAACAAAAACATTAACCATGTAATATGTAGCTTGTGCAATTAAATTAGCCTGACCTATAATTTGGAGTGTCTTTATTTTGATAATTAATTGTAAGTACATTTTTAATTCATAATTTAGTTGAAACCATGTTTTGTCAAGATATTAATAAAAAAAATATACATCTCATTCACTGATATAAGATTACTGAACAATTGGTTCAACGATTTCAGTAGTTTACTGATAAATAAAAGGTTTATGAAGAGATTCCAGGATTAAAATATATATAATATTGATTTTTCCCTTTGTCTTTGTATTTCAAATTTGGTTATTTATTATCGAAAGTGCACTCAGTTTTATGTTATAAAAAAGAAAGAAGCCACCCCATTACACAAATGAACAAATGTATGCAAATTTGAATATATATATATATTAGTTTATCAATTAACTTAGACAGCTTCTGTGATTAGGCAATAACAATTTTCAAGTATTATTTGACTTTGCAAATTATTAACTATTTGATTAAATAATCGATTCTGAAACCTGTTAATTATTTGATTAAAAAAAAAACAACTTATTAAAATTGTGATTATTTCCTGTATTGATGATCTTAAGTATTCTTGAACTCAATAATGATGTTGCAAATTGACAAGAAAATGATTTCTTTTGTTTACGTGTGGCAATGTAATAATAGTATGTGCAGTTTATTAGAATATTTTAAAGATAAATAAAAAGATATTTTGAAATTAAATTTTACTTTTTAAATGATACTAGTTAAAAGAGTTACATTTTATTTTATTATCATATTTGATTGATAAAAAGTGCTTCAATACGTCTATATTGCTTCTGCCAAAATCAGCATCTAAAATAATTATACTGGGGCTTTTATGTAAAGTATTACACTGGTCGTTTGTTACCAAATATTATTCCATCCCTGATCTAATAGTTTCTGGATTAATTCCCAAATGAGTAAATTACAAAATAATAATAATAATTAGCTACAAACAAATTTGTGCCTAGCTTACTAATTGCGTTCTCAAATAAATTCCAAGTAATTAATTACACAATTACTATATCCTATGCCAATTTGCAGTACAAGACCTAAAGAAATATAGATCCATTTAAAAATAAAATTAAGTATGTTTGTGTGTTGCTTAAATGTCTCTGATCTTCCAAGCAATTACTTATATAATTATGTTTATTACTACTTAGAAATGTTAATATAATAAATAAATAAATATAAGGAATAAAAGTTTCAACTTAAGATTTTGGACAATCAACGAATGAGACTAATCAAAACAAATGATTTAATACAATAAGGATGTTAAAAATTGAATATTAATCATAGTTGAAGATGAATATTCTGATACTTATGTTAATATAAAGTTAATTCCGATATACTAATACATCAACATTACTCTATGTTTACATTTGCGTGTTTATTTGTTTTTATTAAATATGAATAGTCTAACATCTTTATGTGTGTGTATATATACACACACATTAAAATCCTAAAGCTAAACAAGTCAATAAAATAATCAAAATTTCCCCAAATTTAAAACTAAACCAGACTAGCTAAAGAAAAAACAACTCTAAAACACAAACATTGACTTCACTGCTACCAGCAGAATTTTCAAGTGCAAAGTAAAAGAGATACAGGTCTCACTATTAGTTTTGATGAGGCTAAGGTTATCTTCTTTGAAAGAAATGAAGTAAAAAAAGAATTTAAAATTCTTTATTATTAAAAATTTATGATTCTGAAGCAATTAACTTGTTTAAGAGTTATTTTAATATTAATGATATGTGGGATGTAATTGGGAATTTTGGGTAATATTTAGTATTAAAAGTCTGCTTGTGGCAATAAAATCAATGCTTGTGTTTTAGAGTTGACTAGACTGATTTAGTTCTGAATATGGGGTAATTTTAATATATATATATATATATGGAAATATTTAGTGTGGGGAGCGTTCCATTTGTAATTATTTAATCATAAACTCTTTACTAGGACAGTAGCCAATTAAAGTTAAATGCATTAGGCTGAAGAAAAAAGTAAAACTGTCAGTTATTGCATTCAAAAAGAGAATTGTCTTTTGATTGCCATTTTAAATCAAATATAGACAAAATACTGCAGTTTAATATATAGGTATGAGAAATCAAAGCATTTCTTACACCCATATATGTACCCATACTCCCATCACAATTACTGCTACATTTATGACTTTTTTGAATTGAAAGCATGTTAAGCACATCATGTTTAATTAACATTGTTAAAGCTTTGCTCTGTATGTTTTGTGTATTTGTTTATTATAGCTACATATATAAACTGCAGTGCATTGTCCTTTAGAATGCAATAGCTGATAGTTTTACTTTCTCTCTTTGCCTGGGATAGTTAACCTTGATTGCCTACTGTCCTAAGTAGGAGTTTTCTAATTAAATAATTATAAATGGAAAACTCCAACATGCTAAATATTTCTATCTAAACAACCATTTAAAAATATGTTATAGTATATATAAATGACATGTCCAAGTTTACCCATATATAATTCATTGTATTAAAGTATGTATATAACAATATCTTGTTTGGATCACATCAACCATCAACTGAATAATGAATGTTATAAAAATGTTTGCAATGGCATTGTAAATACTGATATCTAACAATATTGAAAGTTTACCAAATAGAAAACAAGATATAATAAAAATCAAAAGGCATTTAGATTTTTTTTTAAAATTCCAAATAGAAGATATTTTACATGTATCAACATGATTGTTGATACAATCTGACCTTTCACAGATCTCAATGACTTCTCTGATCTTACATTGTTGGTGTCATATACAGCACTTTTTTAGCAACCAATAATGAAAATTATTCATTTCTTTATCAATTCCTAACTTCTTATTTTAACTAATTCTTATTTACACATAAAATAAATCATGAACTAAAAATGCATATTAAATTGAATACCAAATTAATGGTATCATGAATATTGGGATAATCAAGAGTAGTGGCAAACTCAATTCAGTATGTGATTAAAGCATTTATCTTTTATTCCTTAATTTGAAATTAAACTATTTGATTGCATTGCAAATTATACCATAGTTTGAATTTTTATTATACATTAACTCTGGTTTGTAATTTACTAGTCCATCACTATATATGGGCTTTGATGTTAGTTACATTCACAAGAATACTTGAAAATATATTTTAATTACATGTAATATGTTGCTATCAGCCATCATAGTTTTTAACCATTATCAATCTATTGTATACTAATGGTCTCCTAAAATTTAATCAAATTTCTCCAATACATAGCATCTCTCTTCCACATCAATTAAACTTCCTCATTTCATCCATCAATATTATATGTGGTTGTTCACAAACATTTAAAATCCAGTTCAAGATTTCAATTATCTATTTATTATCATCTCATCCACTAAAATGTCTAGTCCAATATAACTTTTGCCTACTAGTATTTTCATTGATGTGACTAACACTGCTTTCTCCTTTCACAAAAATCCTTTCTTATTCTTAACCTCCATCCTTCCATATTTCATAGGTTGGCTAAAGTCTTTTTATTGTTATTCTTTAAATGTCCAATCCATAAAGAAGCTTTAATAAAACAGATTTTCAAACACACAGATATTTCTACAAAATCACTCCATTCAAATTCTGATTAATTTACCTATTAAATTTCCATTTGTATTAATAATATTTTATATCAGAAAATTACATTGTTTTTTTTTTTTTTGTTGTCTTTTTTTTTTTTTTTTTTTTAAAAAAGACTAAATGTAACAAAATAATTTCAACTTTAAAAAAAAAAAACGATTTATATATATATATAGCCATATTTAGAAAAAATAAATAAATTAAGATATTAAAGAGAGTAGAAGCATTGATGAAAAAAAAACTTAATATATATATATATATAATGAAAATTAAAAACACTTGTGAAAATATGATATTCTAATCTTTCGGTAACATTTAACATGTGCTGACATTGTAAAACAAATTCATATTTGTTCAAAATTTGAAGAGAGAATAAAACTGGAAATGAAATTTGAGTGTAACATTTCATAAATTAGTTTTCCTTCAAATATATAAATTAAAATAGTATTTTATTTAACATATCAGCAACAGATTAGATAAAGTGAATATAGATAAACTCTCCCCTTCTCTAACAAAGATCAATTTTTCTCTATCAATAAGTAAAGATAAAATATTCACCCTTTTACCAATAGATAAACATACAATATCCACTTCTTTACCCAAAAGTAAAAATACACTATTATATCCATCTCTCATATTGGTTTATATATTTTTAATATATAAATATTTATCATAGTTAATAATAGGTTTACAGATACATAATCTAGAGTTGAGCATAAAAGACTGCACCATCTTATGGCAAACATCACTTTGGTCAAGATAATTATAACATTACAAATACAATGGGTTCTGATAAGATAGTATTTCATCAGATATTACATAAAAGTCACTACAACAAAGATTATATCATAGCAGTACAAATTAATTTAGTGGTAATAAACCAGTACTTCTTCAATCACATTAGCAAAAAGTTATTATTCGAGCATATTTATCTCTGACATATATATTATTAAAAGATTGTACAGACATCATAGAATTAAATATTGAAACTATAATGAAAATGTTTGTGTATATACTTAGATCAACATCAGTTATGATATAATTAGGAACATGATCAATTAATATTAGTAATGGTAAACTGAAGTAATGTCCCTTAGTAATAGCATTTTCATGTAACTTAATTTTAAACTAAGGTCAAACAGGAGTATTACATTACATGACATTATTCAGTTTGAAATATTGTTTTCCTAATTATACCAAGCTGAAGTTTATCTAAAAAACATAGAAATTTCTATTATTCTTTTAATATTTATATATAAAGACTATGAAATTTTCTAATTAATGTATATAAATACAATGTTTATATCAAAACAAACATTCGTGGATATATATTCATCTTCATCAACATTTTTAAACATAATCCACTGTAGGGTGAAAGTGTTTTGGGGCTAAATCTAGTATTTCCTATCAATAGTTAATTTTTTTTATTGCAACCTTCTAGAAAACTTTTACTTCATTTATACTTTTCACCCAGTTTCTTTTAAGAACTTTAGCAATCTTTTGGGATCAGTTTACCCATCTCTTATCATTACTTTTACAATCTAACTGGCCCAACTCAATTTTAGTTTTAACTTTTCCAATAATGTCAATGATATCTGTTTGCTTTCTGACCTATGTATTTTCTTCTGCTCTCTCTTTCTTATTTCCAGAATACATCTCTCCAATCTCTTCTAATTTGGGTGTGTGATTTGTGAAGACTTTAAAATGTTTTTTTATTTGCTGCAATTTGTTTCATAACAATGACTAATTATAATGCAATATCTAAAAAAAAAACAACAACAATAATTCATCTTTTTCAATTCTGTTTAAAATATTTAATCACAACATCTGCGGCAAAAGTAACAAGAACTTGGATCTGGTAGGGCAAGAATTAAACTAGCAAAGAAATCTGTAGCTCCAAAAATATATAATGACAATTAATAATATGTAAAATGAAATAGAGATAGGGCTAAAAATAATGAGATTAGTTGGATCTGATGGGAAAAATTGAATTATCAGTCAGATAATATAGTATAAAAAGTGTACCATAACATAATTAACAAAGTAGAGACAGAAAGTTTACTTTTACAACAATTTGATTGTTTTAAAGTGTTTAATAACAGTTATATCTACTTAAAATACCAATATAATTTGTTTCTCAATACTTTTGAAGTTCAAGCAGCTTAAATAAAAGGTGGAATGAAAATTCATAGACTTTTGAGTTTTAGAATTTGTCACTCTATGATAGCTCTAAATCATTGAATAACATTAAAAACGTTGTCTTCTCTGTATAAGCTTAACCTGTGTTGTATAAATATTGTGAATATTATTTTATACAGTTGGAGAGCTGCAAGTTATAAAGTCAAAATCTAGATGAGAAACCAGATTTTACTTGCAGTGGACTAAATTACACAAAACATGTCAATGCATCAATGTTACTGATATTCTTTACAAAGTCTTGCGAGGCAGCAAAAACAACTAGTAGCTCAGTTTTTTATATGGCTACCATAAAGGAGATCTGTGACATCTTGAAAAATTTCAATAAATCACTGCCAATGATTAAAATGCTTTGAATGAATCAATGCCATTAATCAGCTCTATAAAATTTTAATCAGAAAAAAAAGCAAATACCATTACTTGTTTCAGGTAATAACATTAGTTTTATGTACAAGAAAATATAATTGCAGAGTGGGTTACTGGAACTTTGCCATCCATTCATTCTGATTGAAGAAAAGATGCTTGCTAATCAAGTGAATATTATCTTAAGAAGCCTACTCTCTTCAGTGACTTTTTATTCTTTCACATATTTACTCACAAGATGTCAGAAAAGAAATTATTCACAAAAACTATATAAAAGACTGAAATAAATTAGACTTATCATTTTATTTCAAGACCCATTTTTTCCTCCTAAAACTTATTTCAAATCATAATCCTTTTTCTGGATGTACATCCAAAAATTCGTTCAAACAGCTGAAGACTCAAAAATAAAGCCAATTGGATTTGATCTTTTTAAATATTGCTGAAGTCTCAATAACAGATTTAGGACAATCCCAAACTTTGGTGCTTATACGCTTTACAAATAGAATTTAAGTATCTCTGACCTATTCCTATACAAACCATGAATCACATAGTTAATGACTTCCAAATGTATAAAGAATAGAAGGATTTAAGGGCATAATAAAGCCTCTAGAAAACCTATATTCAAGTTAGAACCTCAATGTATTCCTTTATAATGTTTGTAATCATTAAAAACCAGTCCCAATAACCATAACAATCAACAATTTCAAACTGTTGTCAAGGCAAAACCTTTTAATAATAAAGGTGGAATAATATTTAAGTTATATTTTTTTAAAAAGAAAAGAAAAATAATCATAAGCAAAATAAAATAACTAAGTCATGTTTATCAATAACATATCCAACTCACAAAAAGCTTTTTTAATGCATTACTTGCAATGACTGTAATCAGTGAAATTATAAAGTAAAATAAAAAATAGGTTGCAGAGTTAAATATATTTATTATGCTGAGAAAGAATTTTATCAAGATATGAGGGTAGCTAATTCAAACTAGAAAATTGTGAAACCAAATTTCAACTGGTAAATATGACCATAATGGCCAACTCTCCAGAAGCATGTAATAGGCCAAATTGGTATTTGAATACCATTATGCAGAATAAAAATACTGAATGTAATAATAAACTAAGAGTCATAAGAAGTTTACAGTGAGAAAAATACTTTTTAGCATCTTTCTACTATTTACTAATTTAGTAATTGCCATTTGGTAATGATTTGCATAATTTTTATTCTTACTTTACTCACTAAATAATAATATATAAATGCCTATTTCCATTTACTGCATTGAATTTTGATAGATTATAAGATAAAAACTTTTCATCTGATTTAGAAGATTAGTAGGTTTATATTTTGTAATGAGGCTTGTGCAACATAACTAAATATAAAATTATATAACATTAAAATACTGGGCAAAAAAAAAATTCTAAAAGTCTTCCACAGTCACAGTTTTATCTATTAACAAATAAATCTTTTCAAGTGAAATTCACCAAGATACATACATCATATATATCATGCACTTTAAAAATCAACTTCCTTTAACATCAAAGAATGTCTTCATGGGATTGAAAGCATCAGATTCAAGAAAATTGATCATCAATTTCTCTTACTCTTCTTTTTATTTCACTTCTTTCATAAGATATCCTCTGCATTGTCAAATAATATTTTATGATCTGTATTTAATTCATGAATATAGAAAGCTGAATTATGATAGCTATGTTTAATTCTACTTTTTGAATTTTAACTCTTTCATTAAGACTTAATTTGCTTTGATCTACATACATTTTACACAACTGCAGGGAATCTTATAAACTACACCATGAATAGGTTTGTTATCAATTGACTGCTTTGAACTATTGAATAATGAATTTAAATCAAGGCTCTTCTTTCAAGCTAACTTTTACACCACCCAATAAAAAACTATTCATATCTTTAAACTGATGAGTTAAGTAGAAAAGAAATAAACTCTTTATTCTAACTAATAATTAAATCTTTATTATTAACAAACATATAGATATTTTTATTAAACATAATATTTCTAATAAATTTATGATTGTAACCTAAATCAATATAGTCAGAAGCAAATTGATTCCTCTGAATATAACTATTATTTTCAAAATTGTTAAGCCTTCTATTCCTATAGCAAAAGTTCAGTAAAGTTTCTTATGAGTAAAAGGTTGATAACTGTCTAGTTTTATCATATTTCTTACATTTTTTTTGCTTAATAAAATAACTGCAAAATAAAACATTATCACCTTATCTAGAAATTTTAACTTCATAAATTCAAAAGTATTCTCTCTTAATAGTAAATTTAATATTAAAATCAAAAGCATTCAATCTAACAAAAAAAAATCCTTCAATTTATCTTCCTGACTAACAAACAATTATCAATAAAGCTAACAAATAATTTTAAAGAAGTAGAAAATCACTGTAGACAGAGCATATTAAAGAAGAAATAACACAATCAATAACTCATACTTCTTTAATCATATAAATCACATCATTTCACATAAAATATATAGAATCCTCTAATAATAATAGCAAACCATAAATAATCTTAATCTTATCTGCAGAAAAATATTGACTTTTTTTTAGAATGGTAAGAAGCACATTAATGCTTTTTTACCCTAACAATATCTAAACACCCAAAAACAATCATTTTCTTTAACAAATCAATTAATTTTATCAAATGCCTCAAAAAAAGAAGATACATAAAATTGACCTAAACTTACCGCAATAATACTTTATTACTTTCTCATATGCTTAATTATGTCATACCAAAATGAGTTTTTTTACACCAAATATTATAATGCTAAATGGATCCGTTTTTTTGATTTTGTCTTCAATCAGTGACAACTAGGATTCAAAACTGGAATTAATGTTCATATGCCAGTAGAAGGATATTTATACATTTCTCTTCATCCTATTTTATTCTTATAGTAAACAAAATAAAACTATGGTTTCTTAAAGATATAAAAACTGCCTTGATGTCACATCTACATAACTATGTAAGGGGGGTCGCTTAAGTTTAAATAAACACAGTTTGTATAGAATTTCAGATTATTAGCATCAATACATAAAAAGATAAAATGTGTTTGCTAAATGCATAAGTAAATTAATTTTAGATTTGGATTTTAATCCTCAAATGATAAGAGCAAAAGTCAGAAACCAACCTGGGAATATTATAGAACTACATCATTTAGAATTCATTGATTATTCATGCTGACAGTATGTAGCTCTAAGACTGGATGAAGAAAGCTATTTTAGCAAATGTAAATAAAGGCAGCTCTCAAATTATATAAGTGATCTATTCTTATGCATATTTATAATTAATCATGAAATAGAATGTAAAAATATTTCTAATGAATAAAAATAATAATTAAAATATATCACAAGAGATGTTCACATTGCATGAACCAAATAAATTAAGCATTGTAATTGATTTATATATTTTTATTTTTATGTACTCTGGAAAGTATTTAGACATGTCCAAATGTACCTAAGGGAAGAATTGTCTGTAATATGTATTAAAGATAATGCATAGGTAGCTGAAGTTTGTTCTAATCTTTCAAGGATGCATCATTTCTAAGGTTTCAGAATAAAGCTCCACATCTCTTAAAAGTTTTTTGTTATTCTGAAGATTTTAAAATTTTATAAATTTTATAAGTATTTTAACCTTACAATGCCTAATAATCTCAACATGCTTTTTCAAAAAAAATATATATAGTATAATATAATCTCATTATTCATTCCTTATACATATAGTTTACTCCCCCCGCCCAACACTCTTAGACATCATAAAATTTTAGAAATGAAGCCATGGATAAAAATAAACCATAGTTTCAAAAATAGTAAAGCTGGGCATAATATTAGCATTACCAGTGATGAAAATTGACAATCATATTTTAATCCATTAGACACAGTTCTCTTTAGCTATGGTGAGCCATATAATAGCCTGAAATTTTAAAAAGCCTTAAGGTTTGAAATTCAAAACCAATTGCATAAAAAGTCTTTCGCCCCCAGACTACTTGATACTACAAAAAAAATTATGAAGACTGTTGAATACAGGAATACATTAAATCCATCCTCCCCAATAATAAAGGCCATTATAAAAAATCATTTTGGGAATGTGGATATAACAGCATTATCCTCTACTCCCAATGATTATTCAAGTTTATAATAGGTCAGTTTGGAGTCGAGTAATAAGAACTACTAATTAAACTGACCAGAGTCTTAAATTTTACCTCCACATAAAAATAGCTACCAATATAAATGAATATAAGATAGTTAGCTAAGAAAAATCATAACCTTGATTGGGAAATTCTCAACTCCATGCAAAAACCCATATAGTAGTTGATATGGAAATTTAATGCTCTAACAACGTACATAAATAAATAATGATACATAAATAAATAATCAAATGGTTTGTCAATCAGATGGTCATAAGACATTCGAATATACCAAACAACAGAGTGAGTTGCAATCTGCCAGTCTTTAGCTCTGGGTTCGCCAATCTACATATTGCAAGAAACCACATAAGCAAAGTTTAGTATATTTAACAAAATCTCAAACTACTACAAATTATCTTTTTTTTTTTTTTTTGTAATAAATGCCTTTTTTAAAATATATATATAATTTTTTTGCTTGCATTTAAATATTAACCAAATTCATTAGTAAGTCGTGTTTGCAGTATTTAGTGTAAATAAATAAAATTTAAATTGATTGACTCATTCTGGAAAAAAATATAGATTTAACTCTCAACTACGATATGGGACTTTCATTTTGTCTGCTTTTATTATTTTCCCTATATTATAGATCAAAAGAAAGAGACAAAAAAAAACAGACAGAATGTTGAGACCGACATGGTCACTATACGATTAGATGTGAGCCGAAAATCACAACTTGACTCATCTCCTGTAATAGATCGATTCACCGCAACATCATGTACGTTTCATTAATTAATTATGTGCTGAAACAGGGATGGTTTTATTTTCTAATAAAGACCGTTTGAAAAACGCAATGTGGGAAGATTGAAACTAGTCTTAAGCTTTGAAGTAGAAACAATTATTTACATGACAAAAAAAAAAAAAAATAGAAATTTAAAATTATATGAGCTACCTTAGAACTACTTGTTACCATGACAACAAGAAACAACATCAAAAATCAATAAGAGAGAAAATGTATTAGGATTGTTGTTTGTTGGTTTATTTTACAGTGAAATAAACAAAAAAAAAATTCTTACACACAAAAAACCAAAATTAATAATTCATTGACTATATTCTTTTATAGCGTTAACAAAACCAAACACTGCTTAAATATCGATTCGTGAGTATATTTGGTTTGTGTGTGTGGACTTTAGCTCAAAAAAATTTTGGGCTGCTTTTATGGTAGTCCTTAAAAAATATTAATTAATAAATATTTAAAAAAAGAACATTTGTTTTAAAAAAATGTTATTTAAAGTATTTTTCAACCCACATGAAAGAATGGCGATAGAGATATTTCAGTAGGTTCGAAATACTGTAGCGCAAAGTTTAATAAACTTTTAGTACGTCTTGCGTTGTTAGCCGAGAGGTATCGCAGCCGCCATGCAAGCAAGTAGTTGGTTGCAGACGGTTGTGGGTTCGCGTCCCGGCCGATGCTATGACATATGAAAAAAAAAAAAACTTTTAGTATCTATGTACGCCATTAAAATTTTGTGAAGGAGAAATATCTTTAAAAAAAACGAGTGACTTGAACTATATAAAATTCAACTATAAATGCAAGCAAGCCATTTAAATGATGCAGTCAGTATATGAAGATGTCACAGGGCTGGATAAAAGCAAGGTCTGGCAGAGTTAACTACTTTTGCACCCATTTTTTTTTTCAAGATTCGAAAAATTGATAAATACGTAAAACATTTTTTTTTGTTTGCTTAATATATTATTTAACGTCAACATTTGTGATTTTTTGTTTAATAATTATATATGATGGTTATTCATTGCAAATTAAACATTTCAGTCATTGACCCTTTAACTTTTATAGTATTATTGAAACACAACGATCTGTTATTTAATGAATAATATTTCTATAGTGTAATTTCCACTACATCTTTCTCTCACAAGGTAGGGGACTGGTTTCTATCCACTTTTAACATCTTGTGGAGGTGTGTAATCATAAACATACGACAATGTGAAAAAGATGTGTGATCTCTAAGATATATATTTCATGCTAAACCAGTACTCATCAGGTGGCCCAGATCACCATCTCTTATACATTATCTTTATCAACTATCTATTAATATATAACATGACCTGGAGGATAACATCAAAGTAATGAATAAGTGAATTTTAACAATAAAATAAATATAATGAAAATAGTTGGGAAAATAATATGATGTTTAGCACCAAATAACAGATTGCGTCTTACAATTTTATTCAATTGAAGAAACATGATTCTTTCAGCAATGATTCAGATCAGAAATATTTAGTTCTTAGAGATCTTCACTCTACATTGAACTAAATTGCTCAGGACATAGAAATTTAATAATTATTTTAAAGACTAGATATTTATGTTTCAAAATTTTGTATATATATATTCCATAATTTAAAAAAAAAAAATAGAAACTATTTAAAAGTAAGAATCCTGTTTAAAACTAATTGGATGTAAATATATGTTTATATATATAATGTTCCTTTTTATTTTCAGCATATTACTCATCTTAATATTTTAATTATACTCTGTATTTAGCTTTAACACTTATATCCTAAACTAGTTAACTTCAATAACAAATCATCTGTCTATTTTACTGCAATTTTATATTTTAATTTATTGGCTAGTTACACATATATATGCCTAACTTTATGAAATAATATAAATTGCACTGAAAAAAATGAGATATATAAAAATTATTTAACTCTGTAAAATCTACATTCATAAGTATTTTAGCCACTTATGTCAAACCAACTTCAGTTACTATGAATATCATTTATGACCACCATTTCATATGCTTACAAATCTATTAAAACAGTAATAAATTTCTTCATTCAATAGTTTCACCAAATGCAAGCCATAGTAATGCTTATGTCATGTTTTATTGGTTCAATACCAATCCTACCCAAAGGAAGTTAGTGACTAGAATTTTTTAAAAAAAAAACAGAAAGGTTCAGATCTGTATAACTATACAAGTAAATTAGTTTGAAGTAAAAAAGATTACTATATTTTCAGTTTGTGCTCATAACTTTATAGTTAACTAAAAAGATAAAAGGTAGAGCTGCAGGTTGGGTGTATTAAATCCAATGTTCTAGATGCATTACTCTCAGATCCAATGATCCTCATTGGTCAAAGCAATAAGTTAGAAACTAGTCTGGAATGTGGGATGAGAAGGCATTAGATATGAATTTGACTTGTAAACCTTCTGGCACTTATTGATTACTATGACTTGCACTAGAAAGCACTATTGTATGAAAAAAGTTCCTACTGTTTTATTTTTTTATACTAATGGCCATATTTTTGTGCTAACTAAAATAATGGGTTTGTGTCTGTATAATCACATTATGATCTTTTAATTATTTGCACAATATTTCTAATTTCATTCTTTATTACTGCTTTTCTAGTTTTTTATTCTGACTTTTTTTTTTTTACTGGTCTTGGAATTGAATAGCATTTAAGAATGGTTGCTAATGGTGATAAAATGCAAATATACTCTATTAGTTTATACAGTTTTAGTTTTTCTATGTGATTAAAAAATTTATAGATATATAAGGGTTGAACATACTTAACCTGGGAATTTTGATTTTGAAAAAAAAATTCTTGATTTATTTATTTTTCCAGATTCAAAATATGACATTCAAATACATAGCCATGAAATATATGTATAGTATTATTATATATCTCACTTGACCAAACTGATATTTTTATTTTATTTTCCTCAGCTAAGACTCAGTCCAGGATACTAAATTGTGTCAGGTAACATGATGAGTAATAATATAACAATAAGTTGCAATATTATGATACTGGGCATATGAAAAACTCTACACTTTCATGAAATATATATATAGCAATATTGCTTTTACATGAACTGAGGAAGAAACGTATATTTCTTAAAACACCTTGTAAAACTACAATATCATTGATGTGAAAATGCAGTTATTTCTAGCATCCAATTCCCCTTATGAGTAAAGTTAATGAAATATATGTGTAATGAGAGACGGTAGTCTGGAACTTTTATACCCTGGTGAATACATAATAGATTAAGAAATAAAGTTGCTTATAAATTGGAAAAAAATGGTTTGATTATATTTATTTTACAGTAGTGTGATTATTAAAATCTAGTTTACTGAATCTGCAGTATAAAAAGAACAAAGTGAGATGGGCAGATAATCTCGTCTCCTGTTGGGTTCTTCTATTCTACCGCACTACCGTTAATTATTATACATATAATCTAGTACATATATGCGCATAAAATATAAAAAAATCTAATAGATACTTAATATTTCAGCACATACAAATAGATTTTTGATATATAAACAAACACGTACGCCCTCCCCCTTTTAAATAAATATACATTTATTACATTTCCTTGTATATAATCTAAAACATTTGAAATATTTGTAATTTCTTTCTTTCATCAGCTGCAATTTAAAAGCTTTCATTGCGGTGTTCATCGGGATTAAATCTAATCGTATCTAAATATATTTCTTTCTGTTTTTTTTTTTTTAAATGCTTCCCAAAGAATATTAATTAGTTATCTAAACTCTAAAGGATGGCATTACTAAGTTCATCCAAAACTAAAGTTAGCAAAAGTCAATCTTGTTATTAAAAAATAAACAAATATTTAAAATTCAACGTCTTATTTATATAAATCATTTATCACACCATTTATAAAAGTAAGACTGAATGCGGCCGATTAAACTTTAATAGGTACGTTGTTTTTCTTTTAAAAAGCTGGTCTACTGTCTATACCCCATCCAGTATTAATCAGTAATTGGTTATTTAACTATTCTTAACTTGAAAATAAAATAACGATGACAAAATATTCAAATTTCCATCAACTCCGAGGGTACTGACTTCTTCAGGGTTTCTTAGGGAGTGGTTGTCGAAGAAATCTTTTCCCTACAATGGATTATTTGAAAATGTTTTAACAATATATTTATTTATTTTTAAAAACTATTTTCATAATTTCCTTTCTTCTGAAAACTACATAAAAATAAAGATTGTCTATTTTCACATAGTCATTTTGACAAATTATTTGCACTCGCCACATCCTTTTAAAGAGACTAACAAGTAATCACAAACTTTTCTCAATAAACATTTTTTTTTTATATAAAATATAGAATTAAGTAATTTTAACGAGTTAAAATTAGTCAAGTCGTTTAAGCAGTAACACAATCGACTGGTCATATCACAATTCTAAACGATGTATTTTTTTGTTGTTGTTGACCAGTTTTTTTCTGTCTGATGTTGATAAATAGCTAATAAATTTGGTACCACATAAACTGCAGAAAAAACAGATATCAGTACTTTATTTTTCCACTGATGAATGTTAAATTGCTCTACCTGAAGAAACACGTAACTATGATAATCATTAATGATATTTTACCACATGCAAACTCTTTAATACAATGTATTTTAGTGTTTTAATATTTGAAGCTAGAGAAGGCCTCTTATTGCATATTTCCTATTATGTACATAATCTAGGTTCAAATCATAGGCAATTTGAAAATTGTTCTTCGGGACATTGATGTCTTTCCTCAATAAAACATTATAGATTGTTTTTTCAGCAAAAGAATGAAAGTACCTGCCGATAACAAAAACTGATGTTACTAAAGTATATTATTAATTGTCTAGTGATAAATTAATGCAAACATATATATAGAAAAGTTGGATCCAAAACTAGAGTGTTTTTGAATTTTAGACTATTAATTTGATAATATAGAAAAGTTAAAGGTTTCTGTTAAGTTAGAAGCTTCTAAGAATGAAAATCATAAGCTAAGGATATTAGTCTAGGGTGTTGTTATAATAGCATAGCTGTCTCGCATCGAGATTTATTAATTAATCTTACAATGCACACTTGTGGAGTAAAGTGAATTACTGCTCATAAAGCTAAGCTTGGGCATTACTTTTATTTTTTCACAAATTTTGGCTCACAAACAAATAAGCTAAACATTCAATTATAATTCAGAGAAAACTCTCATTAACCAATATTTAACTAATCTTGTGAGCAGATCTGAATTTGATTAAGACTGGTGCAACAACTAAGATAAAAATGTTTGAAGTTCCTCCTAGAGACCAGCATAAATGCGGACAATACAAAATTGTACTTACTAATTTTCAGAAACAATAACAAATACTGAATGTTCATTGTTTGATTATATTCATTGATAAAAATGAATCCTTATTTCAGTACGTGAATTAATTAAGATAACAGGGTAACTATATAGAAATATAACTGATATATTTAAATTAACTTATATTGTTGTTGTTGTTTTTTAAAAAAGACGAGTTACAGAGAATCCTAAAGAATAAAAATTTAATTAGTTTATACGTAAATCTGGGCCTGCTGGTGACTATTGTCTTTTCTTTCGGTGTAGCTTGGAGAAAGGATTGTCATAAGTTGTTTTTATCTAGCTTTTATTATAAACTTTATTAAATCTTAACTCTATTTACTAATTAAATGAAGGTAGACTTATAATTTAAGTACTTATAATTTAAGTATAAATACTCAATCACTAACCAAATTGCTTAAGCATGCATTTATTTATATACATACGCTAAGTTTATGCATCATCAATTAAATACAGATACACACAAGGCAAAATGAAACTAACATAGTTCTAAAAAAATAATAGTAATAGCTGGTGTAGACAATTTTTAAAAGCAGAAAACTATGAATTGTGGGTGTTTTGTAACTACTGGATTCTTTTTTGTGAAATATGAATAACTCATTAATCAATACTAAATTAAAAACTGCACCCCTTAATTTAATATTGATTAAAAAGCCAATACACCCATTCCAAAGAGGGTGGAAAAAACTATTATAGACTAAGTGAAAAAAAATTCCTTCAGTGTTTCAGCGATTTATCGATCTTTAAAAAAAAAAAGAAGAAAAAACACAAATATTGTCCTAGCACACGTTAATTATCACCCCTCCCCCTCTTCAATGCTTCATTTCATCCCATAGATACATCTGCAGAATGAATAGCATTCATTTAATAAAACAGAGTATGCAAATTATGTCTGGAATTTGCATCTCCAACAATGCTAATTATTTACATAGTGAAATGTTTTAATTAAATTTCATTAATCATATTATAATCACCATTGGTCCATTTCCATGTTTAATTTTAAATTACATCACATTATTAAAATTTAAATTATATATTATATACATTTTTACAACATATTATAGTTTTAATTAAAAACAATTTAAAAACCTATGCTTATTTCTATAATTACTTCACTTCATTAGTCGACACAGTTAATGAGACATATCAGACTATGCACATACACCCACACACACACATAATACTTAGACTTATAATATAGCAGTGATATTTTGACTTGTCATGTCTACGATTTAAGTTCAGATCTGGATAAGTAACCTTGAAATTTTTTTAAAAAAGTGTGGAATATTTTATTCAGACAGCCAAACCATTGTCTAACCAACTAATCATCCAAGACTAGTTGGTATAAGGATATCTAGCTATTTTTAGTTTGAACATAAAACAGGAATGGAAAAATACTCAAACTCTAACCATATATAAATATGACAAATGTAGTGAGTGATACCTTCTTGTACATTGTTTTTCATTGGGAATTGTAGGGGGGAAAATTATTATATATCAGCATCTGAAGCAGTTACAAATTAAGTATCTTTAATCCAACTCTTAAAAAAAAAGAAAAGATAGAAAAACAAATAATAATGATGGTAATAATAGATTATAGATAAATTTTAAGATGACTATATAAACCAATTCATCAACCATAAGCACATCTATTTACAGAACATATTAATTATATGTGTTTATTTGATATTTTGTGATATTATCTTTAATTTTTGCAGCATTTTTTTTCTTTCTGAAAGACTTCAGCACTTTACCTAATTGTAGTTTTCCATTGCACTCCATCCCCATCCATAATTTTCCATTAAAAAAAAACCAATATTGCACTTCTTTAGCTTGTTTTTGAAATAATCTTTATAATGTAAACAAGTTATCCATGCTCAAATTTTCCATAAAACACTTTTAATAACTGAAACACAGGCTTATTATATACCTGTGTCTATATATGTAATATAGGGTATACGAGCACAGACTTTCAGATGACCCATCACTCTCCACTCTATCTAATAACACTGATACACTCAAGCACATATATGCTGAAAAGATAAATAATTACCAATATACGTATTTCATGCTAAACCAGCAATCATCAGTTGGTCCAGATTATCATCTCCCACACATATATACTATAAGTGCTCAAATATATATTAAGATAGACAATCTTCATACTTTAATGAACAAGCTCCAATCTACTACACACTCCAACTCTTCAACTGTCCATCCAATTGAAAATCTGATGATGGAGTGCTCAAAGGCCACACTTATAGTATATATGTGTGGGAGATGATAATCTGGACCAACTGATGATTGCTGGTTTAGCATGAAATACGTATATTTGTGATTATTTATCTTTTCAGCATATATGTGCTTGAGTGTATCAGTGTTATTAGATAGAGTGGAGAGTGATGGGTCATCTGAAAGACTGTGCTCATATATCCTATATTACATAAAACACTTTTCTAGAAAAAAAACTAGTATCATTCATTTCATATATCTAATCCAACAAAGATATGACTTTACAATAATATCATATCTATCAAAGTTACGAACATACTGATTTTTTTTATTTATAATCTTTCCAACACATTTTCACAACTTTACAGAGCATCCTTAAATGATAGTTTTAATGCTCTTTATATTATGTTGAAAAAAAGTCTAAGTCTCATTTCCATACATTAAATTAAATAAATTAACAGCTTTATAGAAAACTAATTTATTTGCAGTGATTACATAACTGTGATAAAATATTTCATTTTTTAACTTGTCAAAAACAACACACTGAAATCTGTATTGCACTTGAATATCTAAATCCCAACCTTTCTGTTTAAAAAGGTACCAAGATATTTTAATTGTTTTACATTCTCAAGTTGATAACAGCTTACAATTGTCTCAATCTTCCATCATTAGATGATAAAAGGTTTGAGTTGTTGAACAATAATTGTTAAATCAAAATCTTTATATGTTGCATTCAAAGCATTAAGCACATTTTGTAGTTCATATTTTTGAATTGACAAAGATAACACAATTCATCAGCAAACTATAAATTCAGAAGCCAAGAAAAAAATGTTTTTATTTTTGTTATTAATCAATTCAAATTAAAAAAAAATTCTAGTTAAATCTAAATAACATCTTGAGCCTTGATTCATGAAGCCACACATAAGCAGTTCAAGAAATAACCTAAAAACAGTTCAAGATTACTGTCATAAAAATTGGGGGGAAATGTTGAAATAAAAGAACATTCTTGTTAACACTAGTTTTTATTTCTAAAGCTTTAGATTTTCCATTTGTAATAACTATATTTTTTCTCATTCCATTATGAAGAAACTGTGTAATTGGAATAAATTTTGGTGGCCAAAATAGAGCCATAGCCTTGTTTGACTAAGCAAATGTCTTCACCAAACTACTTTTTCTCTATCAACACTTTTCTTGCATTTTCTGGCAACAAAAACTATATCTGTAATGCTTCTGATTGTTTAAAATCACATTGAGTATCTGTTAATTATTTATCTATGATAGAAAGCAACCTATTTAATAAAATCTTTAAAAATATATTTGCTATAGTAGATAACAATGGTATTTCACCATAGTTATTCAATCTTATCCATTCCTTTTATTGTGAAAAATTGAAAGAAGAAGAAATTGTAAAATAATAAGCAAAAAAGCATTTGTATATAATAACTCACCAAAACAGCCTTTAAAAATAATACTCTTTTTATTACCATGTTTTTGTACAAATGTAATTATCAACGTAAAAATAATGAATATAAGTCGGTAACAGTTGGAAGTTAATAATCAATTATATTCTTGATAATTCCATATTATTAATGTTTTTTATTTATATATATAAATACTAAATGTAAAGAGCTTAATGTATATGCAAATTGAATAAAAGTATATATATCACAGTGCTGCATACTATGAACAAACAACATTCTCATGGCACTAAATATTAATAAGGAATAAATGAATCACATATTCTTTAAGCTTTGATGGTATTTAGGTGAACATTAACTGGCATTTCTAAAAATAGTGTGTTATTATTATATTAACCAGATATTAACTATAGTTTAAAATCTTTCTGAAATTAAATAAATGATCTATAATGTTAACATGTAGTTAGTTTTATAAATGTAAATACTAAGTACATATAGTTTAATATATATTCAAATTAAACAAAAATAATCCACATGTGCACATACTATGAATAAACAACCCCCCCCCATGTCAATATATGCAGAAGTGTGGTTTATTTCCATTTGGTGTACATATGCATTAAGTTATATATATTTATATTTATAAAACTAACTTGTCAGGTTGATATAAATCTAATTTTAGACTTAAGCTATATTTAAAATCTAGCTAATACATAAACATCACACTACAATTTAATCAATATCAATGAATGTTTACATAAATCTCATCTAAGCTTAAAGAATAGATGGTCCACATAATCATTATTAACATTTATTGATGTGGAGTCTTGTTTATTCATGGAGTGCAGAAGTATGTTTTACTTCCATTTAGTATACATCAAACTATGCATATTTAGTACTTTTATCCACTAGAAACTTACTTGTGTTAATATTATAGGTCATTTAAAATGATACAGTTTTTGTCTTATAATATATAAATGTAATTTCAGAATAGGTTATGTTGTATTTAAAATTTGGCTAATATATAAATATCACATTCTATTTCTAGCAATGCCAATGAATGGTAAGCTTAAGGTAGAGGTGGTCTACCTATTCTTAACATTTATTGACAAAGAAGTGCTATTTATTCATAGGATGTAGAAATCTGCTTTACTTACATTTAATTTATACATATATAATAGATTACAATAATTATATTAATATTAATACTTTAGAAAGAAAAAACAAAGCAGAAGGCAAAGTTATCTGCCCAACTCTGGGATAGTTAAACACCATAAAATACCTTATGGAATAGCAATTATTGCATTGCAATTTAGATATGTGGGTATCTTCCCATCTCATTCAAAAATGCTTTGAAGATTAGTGGAATGATAATTTTAACCTCTGTTGGTTCTTTCATTCAACAGGGCTACCATTAATTATATATATGTGAGTAGTTAAAACAGCCTTTAAACATTCCATTGTAGGGCAAATGCCACTTTATTTTTTTTCTCAATAGAAAACAATAAACAGAACTATCAACAACATGCTGAATACTGAGGATTATTTCCCTTTGTTTTGCTTTCTAGCTAGAAACAGCTAAGTACTTGTTTATCAAGTAATGAAATTTATAGCTATTTTAGTTACAGACTATCTATTATATGCTTAAGAATGCTGCAATACTTTTTGCTAGGAAACATTATTCTGCCTGTATATGTTTAAGCATGGTTTTATGTATACTTGGCTATGTGGATATATATATAAAAGAATCTTGTTATAATTGTGGCATATCAGTTTGCCTTTCCCACAACCTGGGTTCAAGTCATGATTGAATAAAAACATTTTTTTTCCAATTCCCAATTAGGCTTAAGATTTTTTTTTAGTAAATGACTCATTCACATTTAAATTTAATTTTTCACTATTGATCAGTAATTGGATAAAGATATACAAAAATGACAACTCTCACAATACCTTGACAGTGAACATCTTAAAGTTTCTTTAATATAATTACCATCTTTATAATAATATGTTTGTACTTCTATCATCAATCCAATTATTGTTTTCATGGTTAATGGATTTTCAGTTTTTATAACTATCCAAACCCTTTTTAAGATTATTTATTTTCTTTATGCATTGTCTTTGGATGAGTTTTATAGCACTATCTTATTCTTGAACCAATTTTCACTACTGCTAAATTAAAATAAGCAAAATATTAAACAATGTATTATATCAAACAGCATATTATCAGACAATTTTTTCTTTACTGCATGTATGAGCAAAAATAGGAAGCAGAGTTTGAGACAATTATTTTATCTATTTTCTTTTTTTTTTAAAAAAAAAAAAGAAGAAGATATATTTAGAATGATTAAAGACTTAAATATCAAAATTCATTTTTACTTGCTATAATAAATCAATATAAAAAGCTTTAAAGAGTAATAATATAATAATTATGAAGCTGCTAATTCAAAAAGAAAACAAAGCTGATCTATGTAAAGTAAGCTGCAAAGTAATACGGCTCCTCCTTTGATATCATAAGTTTTGGTGCAAAAGCCAGACAACAGAAATCCTGTTTAGCAAGTTAAACATTCTTTGCCTCTGAACCTATCAAATCATTTTTCCATCACTGATTCATTTTTGATTTGTTCTATCCACATTTTTATAAATCTGCAGAGAAGTTGACAAATAATATTGGTAACATTTGAAAAGAATTTTTATCAATAAAATACAATAATGACATTCTAAAGAGCATTATCATCATATAAAATATAATCTCAATACTCACACTGATTTTTCCATATTACTTAGTTGCTTCCTTGATAAAGCAAGATCCACTTTCTGCTCTAATACCAGTTTCTGGCTTTTGTCTTTATCAATAAAGCATGGAATTCAACGCTGAAATTAATGTAGTTACGCATTTAGAAAACACCTTTAACTCCATTTTACTATTCAAACTAAAAACACTCTTAAAATTTCAACCCAAACACAAAATTTATATAGATCCGATTTTTAATTTATTATTATATGTCTTAATATCTCAATCCTTTATTAACACCTTTTTTTTTGGCTGGGAATCAGATTTATGAAACTGCATCAGACAAGATGGTTTAAATTCAGAAATTTAGAATGTTTTGAATTTCAAGCTTTTAGTTTAAAAAATAACACGGAGCTAAAGATGGATGTTATACACATAAACATTATTTCCAGCTTTGAATTCCAAACTTCACTGATAAAAGCAAGGGCCAAAAATTAATCAGTGGGTGATATTTAAAGTACTACCATCTAATGACTACTCAAACTTATAAATAGAATCCACTAAAGTAGACATATACTTCTATTTTATAATACACCGAGAACCTGAAGATGTGATTTATTACCATTATATAGATACATGTAATTCTAATATAAAAATATATATAACAATAATTAACAGATTGTAGCAAAATTAACTTAATGATGCTAATAACTTGTTAAAGTTTTTGATTAAACAAATATTAAAAATTAAAATATGAAAGTTAATTATGTTAAGAGGTGAAAAACAATGTCATATTAACATTAATGGTAAACAAATGTTGCACCCTACATTTTCTGCCTATCATTAAGTTTCATAAAAATTTTAAATTATATATATTACTTGAAACTTGCCAACCTTTTTGTAATTATAACTCTAAATAAAATAATCATAAGATTTGCTGCTTGGGTATTCTGCAAAACTCTTGCATTATCTATCAGAATAAGCACAACTATTCCTCAAACATGTAAGAAGATATATGTATATTTAGTTACAATTAATATTAGTTTTAATTAAAATTACTCTTAAATGGCTAAAAAATAATAATTTTTTATTTTTTTTTTTTTAGTGGAAATTTTTTTTTTTTTTTTTTTTTTTTTTTTATTTTTTTTTTTTTTTTTTTTTATTAAAACAACAAATTATAAAAAATATATATATATATTTTTTTTTTTTTTTTTTTTTAATTTTTTTATTTTTTGTTTAAAATAAAAGAAAGATGAAATACAGAAAAAAAAACAAAACAAATGCCTTCCTTTCTCTCCCTCTTTTTTTTTTTAAAAAAAAAATATTATTTTTTTTTTTTTTTTTTTTTTTATTTTTTTTTTTTTAAAATAAATTTTTTTTTTAATTTTAAAATTTAATGAAAAAAAGAAAATGATGGATTCAAGAATCAAAACTGACTAAATTAATTCTCAGTTGACTTTAATAATAATAAAAAGTCAGTTTAATCAATTGAATAAAACTGTAGTGCTGAAATTACTAAATTGGATGCTTCTATACAACTAGCCATATAAATATTTTATTTAGGATTTCATAAATTAAGATTTATCTGCTCTTTCAAACCTATATTGCAAAAGTATTCAATTGATTTTCTTCTTACTTTTTAGAAGTTAATATGTCCTTTTCATATAAAGTTACACAAATTTCTTGTGTTGGTTAGAGTTCATAACCTGATGTTTAAATTTAAACTCCAGATCAAGATTTTCCAAAGAACCTCACACTTTTTGCAAATATCCTTCCATATTCAGCTTATGATGGATAGTTTTATCTAAAAGAAGGGGGAGAGTAAAAAGTCCAAAGAAATCTCCATCAGTCATTAGTGCAATTTCACCTTTGATAAAAAAAAAAAAGTTATACACTTACAATTGTTTTTATCATTATTTGGTCATTACAGTTCTCATTTTCCTTTTGCTTCATTGTTTCTTAAATACTTCTTTGAATATTTAAAAGTTTAATCTATTTTCTGATTTTTTTTCTTAACTACCACATAAATGTAAATCTTTAATTTTATTGACAATTATTTTTATTTCAATTTGTGCTAAAACCTCATCATATACTATATCCCTTTGCTAAGTTATATATCACTATTTGTTATCAGCAGATTTAAGCATTAAAAATTCATGACTTTTTTTTAATGTTAGTTTCATGATTTCCTGAACAGCTATTATTTATTTTAAGAATCAGCTCAGCAAAAGAGAACATATTCACACTTGCTCTATATTTTTATATAAGGATCATTAAAATAATAAATAAATAAATAGTAATTCAGTAGATTATGTGACATTCATGCAATAGAAGTGACAGATTGAGCCTCAATCCCAGGAACCTTTAATTCATAAATTCATTGCTCTCCTACTGTGTTAACTATATAGGGCTTTTTAATCTTATAAATAAGAAAATAGAAAACAATTCTTAAGTAGTCTACAGTGTAAAGATCTCTTTAGCAGCACTTATAAATAAACAGTGAAAAGGGCAATATTCACCAGGATTGATATTTGTCAGATGGTGATGATTTAGAGAAGTTTTTATTTTATAAGAAGCTATAATTATCCATTTATTGATTAATACTAAATGGTTAGTTTATTTACTATAGATCAGCTACCTGAAGGAAAAATTCTTAAAGACTTTATAAATGATACTAGAAGAAATTTCAAGTTTATCTGGTACACATTTGAATCCAGATTGTAAGTATGGCAGGAAGATGCCACACCAGTGTACATTTTGAATGTTTACACTTTTCATTTATCATTGTGATGATGGATTCAATCCATCTGGTTGATGGCTGACCTTTTTTATAACTTCCAATCTGTCTAAAGCATATATTTTTAAACAAATTTGATCATTTAAAATATTTATAAATTCACACACAAAAAAACATTTTTTCTTCTCAAATCTATACTAACAAATGACCCAATCTATTGTATTTTTTTTTTCAAGTACACTATCCTAAGTATCTGTAAAGTAGTTCTTGAAAATTCAACTTCATCTTTTACAACCAAACATATTAATCATGTCCTTAGACAAAAACTCAGTCTATTTATTAGATAATTTAATTCATTGGAAAGATATAAAATAGTCTGGATGATGATGATGAAAGTGATAATAATAATAAAAGAAATTAGCAATTAATTTATCAGTCAATTGGCTCTTGTAAAATGTAAGTACTAAAATAATGATATCACTTAAAGAAGGTTTAAGCTATACTTCTAATTCTCTATTATATGTGTATGAGATGTTTGGTCATAAACATATATGTGTATGTGCACATGTGTGTTTGTGTATGCTATCCTTTGTCAAATTGGCTACACATATAACAACTAGGAAAGCAAATGTAAATTGATTTATTTTACAAATGCAAAACAAATTTGACAATAGAAACTAGTGTTTGGAAAATTCACTGATCCAGTGGTTATAAAAATGTTAATGTTGAATTACTTATTATTTAAAAATTTGATTTTACTATTTAATCACAAAGATAATTAAATGAGTATAAATTCATTCTGTTTTTTTAAGTTAAAATTAGGAGTACACTGAATGAGGATAAATTGATATCGGAGTCTGATTAGATATTTGCCCTGATTAATATCATCTGTTAGATAAACTATCTTTATAAGAACAGGAAAACCAAATGTAAATTGGTTTATTTTATATTTACAAAGCAGATTTAATAGTATAGGACAATTCATGATATACTCGAAAAGTACATCAATCAAAGAAGTATATGTGTAGTAAAAATTGTTTGATTTAAGGCAGAGATCTTTCCAGTATTTTTCTACATAGGAATAATGGTGTCAAAAACAAGTAGTCAATTGTCAGGAGGTAAGATATATGATTTTATTAGTTTACTTTCTAACTAAAAATAAGCAAAGCTCATTTACTAATCAATAATTGGATAGCTAACTAGATTGATCGCAGGACAATAAATTTAAAAAAATTCTCAGCTGTATGAAAATGTTTCTATATTTCTTTTATATTTAAACCCCAATTCATGGGTTGCAGATAGATTTACAAATCATTATATATAAAATGAAAAAAAAAGACTTTGACATTATCTGATTAAATATTATGGAAGGGAGAATGCTTAACTTAAGCATGAAAAAAATATCATTCTTAGCATAATTGTGTACACATTAATTATAATAATCAGAGCAAGCACCCTGAATCAAATAAATGTAAAGCCATTTCTTTCATATATATTATATTTGAAAAGTATACAGGTATGCAGTGATGTAAAAGCACTAGATAATATATCAACATCAAGATTATTGATTAGTGATAGAATTAAAATATAAATGGATATAGTTTTTCTAATTCCAAAAAAAAAAATAAAAATAAAAAAAAATTGTAGTCAAAAAGAAAGAAAAACAGGGAGAGAAAAATAATTGTGGAATCAGAATGAATATAATTAAAAGGTGAAAATGTTATTGTACAAACACTCATTTTTATCTTCACAATTAGTGCAGAGAGGTGTCCAGCAATTTGGGATACTAAAACCCTGTATTAACATAGGTAGTAAAAGACAATAGAATGATGAAGTAAAGTGGAAATTAATTTAGTCATAAATGTTGGTAATTATTAATAAAGAATAAAATCAAAATCATTGTATGTCATTGTTTATCCTCTGCCAAAAGGAATATTGTACAAAGAAGAAAATTTAAAGAAGCTGCTCACATGACAATGGCAATCAATCCCATAAGTCAACCTAGTGTGACTATACATAATGTATAGAAACCAGTAATCAATTTTGCTCTTAGAAAAAGGTAAAGAAATCAGGAGGAACTCATAAATAAGTATGTGAAATTTCTACTGATTGTTGCCTTTGACAGGATGGCTCAGTTGATTAGAGCGTTACTTTAAAATTCAACACTCAAGAATCTAAGAGTCCAAGTTTGATCCTCATGTTAGTACTGTCACTGGTCAGGTCAGCAACACCTGAAGAAGAGGAGAGAATAATACCTCTTGAAATGTTGTGCATATACTAACCGTGTGCTATTATTAACAGTTGAATGTATTTGGAATATTTAAAAAAAGTTAAATTTTTCTAAAGATCTTCAATACTCATATTAGATGATGGAAATAGTCCAACATATAAACACAACTAAAACTCCATCATCACAAACCTTCAGGAAAACATTGTACATATGTAGCCTCCCAACTTTTTGTTTCTCGATACTTACTTTTTTCTCATATTGGATTAAGTAATTTATTATGCAAAAAACTAGACTTTAACTGATTAGTCAATATTTAACAAAGATATAAAGTATATACTATAGCTATAGTAGGGTATATAATATTCAATGGAGGGCATTTTATGACTACTTCAATATTTATCCAAACTGAACCAATAAAAAAGAAAACATTATTCAGCAGACTAAACAATGATTGTCTAATGTTTTTCATATGTTTTTTTCTCTATTTTGTACTTTATTGTTTTAAGTGTATATTTTATATGAGCATTAAACTTAAAAATATAAATGTTTTAATACATAAACAGTATTGTATGTGCACAATCTAATATATATATATATATATAATGGAAAAAATCTATTATATTTTTTTTGTATATGAAGTATAAAATAGAAATCCTAAAACATTATTCATATGAAATAATTATAATAAAAATATCAAAAGCTAAAGTAATATATATATATATATATATAATAATATCAAAATCCTAACATCTTAAAATTTTTCAATATAAGAAAAACTTGCAAAATAGACAACATGCATTTGAATGCAATTATTGTAATGTATAAATAAAAATCTAAAAATAGTTGTATAAAATATATTCATCATTATCGTCATCGTTATCATTTTCAGCCATTATCAATTCAGTGCAGGATGATGATCTTTCCAAGTCCAATCCATCTTCTCCGATCTTTAGCTTCTCTTTTCCACACACCCCACACACTTCCTTATTTAGTTAATCCATCTCATATATGGTCTCTTTCTAGGTCTTTTACAATCTCTTGGAATTCAGTTTAAGATTTCAATTGACCAGCTATTATTATATATATATTGTAACGGGCACATATGTATGTTACATTGTTTTTTATTAGTAAACATTAAAAGAATAAAAGTTCGCAAATAAAAACTTCTTTTTTAAGAATTAAAAATTGAAAATTAAAAAATCATCTTAAACTCGTATATATATAAAATCGCACAGATAATAATAAAAAAAATAATTATTAAAATAAACTTTATTAAAAATAAAAAAAATATATTTTAAAAGAAAAAACTTAAAAAGATTTAGAGATAAAAATATATCTTTAATTTTGGAAAACATATTAAGTAATCAGAAAATGGAAATGATTGTTTTACTTAGTCAATGTAAACTAGCCTTGGGCATTTAAATGTATAAGCATCGGTCAGATAGGAAAACAATAAAAACTAATAGCCAATGAATGAAAAACAATGGAATCGGATCTCAGCGAAAGGACCATATCATCATCAATGACGTAATGTTCATTGGATCCTTAAAATTATTATAAAAGGAAAAGTTTGGAAAATAAATTGATTAGTTAGTTATTACGATGTGACTATATGTGTTAGTGCGGAGTTGAAGGAGAAGGGATTGAAAAGACGCACTCTTCAATCCCTTCAGTTTGTTAAAAAAAAAAATGACATTGTTTTCTATGTTAAGGACCAGCTCAAGTAAAGACCTCCGGATAAATAAAAACAACGGCTAACGGGATACCAATATCTTCAGTACGGCATGGGAATTCCTGTTCAAAATGACCAACAACAGCAAGCAACTGTAAAGGATAAAGCTGGACATTTTAAAAATTGTAAGAACTTGATATTCACTTGAAAAAAATAAGAACTCTAAATTTTAAAACCTTTTTAGTAAATAATGCAATAGAATCCTATCTGACCAAACTAAATTCTTTATTAATATTGTTATTTGATGTATTTTTTTTTAAAATCATTTCCATTATATTTTTTTTGTTCTTTAAGTTTTATTTATGATTTTTGTTTTCCGATAAATTAAAATATATAAATATTAAACTTAAGTCGGGCGTGAATGGCTATATAGATTTGTAAAGTTATATTAGGGGAGAGTAATCTTAGGTTATTTGTTTCATAGTTGAATTGGGTCAATGGATTGGATATATTGATGTAGTTAGTAGATGTAGTATGAGATCCGCTACAGGCAGGATTGCATATATAGGCCACACACCTTCTGTCTGCCTATGGATGGGTTTGTAAGTCGGCAAAGAACCGAAACCCATTCCTATGGAGTTTTTTGTTTATTGTTCTACTCGCCAACAGATGTGGCATTTCTGTTGGTAGAGAGACAATGTCTTCTCTAACTCTACTTACTGTTCAGATGTATATTCCTGACAGTATAGTATTTTGTGTTGTCATATTTTCATGCTACATTGAATACATAAATATAGCAGATGGATTGACCCAGTTTGACTGCGAACTTTTAATCTAAGATTAAATGGGGATAGAATGTTTTATCTTCAAATGCAAATTTATGTAATCTATTCATACTCGACACTAAATAAAAATGCATTAAATTTAAGTTGTTTATAGATGCTTGCATGGATTCGTTATCGGTTAATTATGTTTTGGTTTTTCATATTGGATCAAAATATATAGACATTCGATAAATAATGATACCTTACTGTGAGTATCTAAAATGTATTTATTTGGATGTCTTTTAAGTTATTGGTGTTAATGCGGTGTCTTATGATGAACACCATTGGGTTTCTTGTATTCCCTATGCAATTGACGGTATCAATGATTTTGTATTTTGATCGTTTATGTTTACTTTGAAATGTTTTTAACCGTGTAATCTATGTAACCGATCTATATTCAACATTATAAAACAAACTTTCATAAATCCATCTGTGCGAACTTAATTAAAATGTAAACTTATAATATTATAAAAATTAAAATGCAAATTTAAATTATAAAATCAAATTAAAATCTAAAATAAACATATTAAAATAATAATGTTAAATTTTATATATATATATATATGCGTATATAAACGTTTGTATGTTAATTACTGGCAGTGGCTTATTTTATTTATTTTTTAATATTGAAATATAATTAGATAAGATATTATATTATTAAATCTCTTCTACTCCCTGAGCTAGTGACTTGGGCTAACGACCGGATATCAAACTATATTATAAAATAAAAAAAAATAAAAAAATTTTTTTTACTTACATATCTGCCTACTTTATAAATTTTTCTAGGTTCAAATGCCTAGATGGCGTCCTGTAGTGCAGATCACGGTAAGCTCTATTCTCCGGATTGTTACAATATATTATAAAATCAAAAATATAAAATATAAAATTTTTACTAGGATAATTACAACTCATCTACAGAGAACATTGGATTTCCACCAACCAAGAGAACAAGCTGGATTTAAAAGTGGTTTTAGTACAGTAGAACATATCCTGATATTGAGAGAAGTTATAGAAAGGACAAATGAATATGAGTTGCCATTTGATTCTATAAACATTTCTTCAGTGATTAAAGCATTGGCTCATCAAGATATAGATCCAGGATATTGTATATTTTAAAGAATATTTATAAAAATGCAACAGCCACAAGTAAATTACATAATGATAGTAGGAAAGTCAACATTGAAAAGGGTGTAAGACAGGGTGACTCCATATCTCCAAAACTTTTTACAGCAATGTTGCAAGAAGTATTTTATGGATTAAAATGGGAAGCTAAAAGAGTGAAAGTAAATGGAGATTATTTAAGTCATTTAGATTTTGCAAATGATGTAGTTATTTTTGCAAATAATGCTTTAGAGTTACAGGAAATGTTGCAGGAGTTATCAGATGAAAGTAGGAAAGTAGGACTAAAGATAAATGTTAAAAAGATTAAAGTAATGTTTTATAGATTTTCTCAAAATATGAAAATAAAGATTGATTATGATGAATTAGAAAAAGTTAACAGTTACAAATACCCTGGTCAGATTATTAATACAGATGGAAACATAATGAATGAAATTAATCATAGAATTAAACTTGGTTTGAGTGCTTTTGGTAGAAATAATTTGATACTAAAAGGAAATGTGCCTATGTGTTTGAAAAGGAAGGTTTTTAATAAATGTGTTTTTCCAGTTCTTACTTATGGATCTGAGACTTGGACACTTAATAGAAGAGCAATACAGAGACTTCAAACCACTCAAAGAAGTATGGAGAGATGCATGTTGGGAGTAACAAGAAGAGATTGAAAATGCAATGTATGGGCAAGAGAACAAACAGGTGTTACTGATCTCATTAAAAAAATTAAAAGACTGAAGTGGAGTTGGGTTGGACATATTGTTAGAAGAGATGATAATAGATGGACAATTGAAATTTTAAACTGGATTCCAAGAGATTGTAAAAGACCCAGAAAGAGACCACATGTGAGATGGATGGATGAAATAAGAAAGTGTACAGGGGTGATGTGGAGAAGAGAAGCTAAAGATCAGAAAAGATGGACTGAACTTGGAGAGACCTTCATCCTGCAATGGATTGATAATGGTTGATGATGATGATGATGATGTATGAAATATATATATATATATAATAAAATCAAAAGTCTGAATCTTCAAATCTTCCAGTACAATAAATATAAAATGAATATTGCAAAAATTGTTATATTAAAATATTTCAGTATAATAAAAAAATTTAAAAAAACATATCAATATAATTTTATTGCACAGAGAAAAATTAATTTTTCAAGTTTACTGAAGCATGAGTTAAACAAAACAACAATAGAAAAAAATAGTGCAGATCAGACAAAAAACAATTCTGGATATAAAATTTTGCTTAAAAAGAGGAATTTCTCTTGATTTTAATTGACATATGTTATTATTAAATGCTCCAAAAATGAGTATATAACAGAAGCCACAAAGAGTACTTTTCATTCTAACAAAAGAAGCTAAACTTTAAAAAAGGTGGAAGTTACTATTATGCAGATAAATAGGAATGTTTAACTTGTACTATCTATTACAAAATATCAGTTACTTATGTTTCCTGTATTGAAAGATTTCAAAGCTTAGGCTATTGATATTATATAAAAAAACATGTAATATTCTATGCTTTTGATGGCATAATATATACTTTAACACATTTTGAAATTTCTGCTTTATATTTCATACATTGAAATATTTGAGTTCTTTCAAATACATGATGTCTATTTCTTTTACATTTGCATCACCCTGCAGCTATCAGGAAGCCACTGCTAATATTTCAGTCCAATATAAAAAGCCCTTTTCAATATATAACAAAAACAAGACTAATTTGATTTTGATGTGTAAAATGACTGAGATGTAATCTTTTTACATGTTTAACATTTTAATATGAATTAGCTTATAGCAGATATTAACAATTACAAATTCACCTTAAACATTAATCAATTTTAATTAACATTATATAATTAATTACTAATTATTTTTTTGATCTTAGTTTCAGAAATCAAAGCATTTTCCCAAACAAGCAAATATTTAATTAATATTGATACTATCTATCTGATATTTATCATTTTCCAACAGTTTAACATTGTAATAAACCAAAAGCAGTTTTCTACTTTACTGCCATCTATAATAAGCTTAAGTAATCAGAAGTCAGAAGTCCATTATATTTAAATTCCATGCTCAGTTTGGTTTTTGACTTTCAATTTTATCAAAGAAAATTGAAATTCAAATCTGAATATATTGCAATTATTTATCTAGAAAACATCTTGGAATATTTAAATTAAAAGCCTGACATTCAAAATTCTATAATGTTTTTGATTCAAGTCATTTGGTTGAACAGTTATATAGATATGATCTTAGGTTCTTAATACAAATTTAATGAACTCCAAGCCTAAGTGATAAAAGCTAAAAAGGCATCATCTGGTAATTACTGATTTTTCAAATATACTATATATAACTCTAAAATAGTGAACTGCTCTTACTCTTTACACAAGGTAAATAATAAAGTGAGAATTACATTACAACATAATGAAAATAGGTTAACTACACAGAAAATCAGCAAAGTACACTGGATAGGCCAACCAAATAAAAAATGAACTAAATCACTTTTGTTTAAGATGAGATCAAAAGTCTTACAGGAAAGATTTGTGGTAAATAAATAATAAAAAGTATAAAAATTATACAGTATAGTGGTCAATATATCTCTATGCTATGACTACCCCGGTCACCCTAATCTTAGTAATAAGCACAGTAGTTAAGAAATAAATTTATTTCCTTTCAAACAAACTTCACAAGGCAAATACTAGTATTTATTTTATTATTATATTACTCTGTTTTATAATTAAATTTTATTAACAAATACAATTTATTAGTTTCTTTTAATGACTTTAAATAATTTAAATCTTGTCATTATTTCATAGAAAGTGTCTCATAGTTCAATGATAATGCATTTAAGCCTAAGATCATCTGAATTTGAATCTATGACAAATAAATTTAATTTTTTTTTAAAGAGGGTTGGGATTTTTCTTTCAGATAGCAAATATTACTATTTATTCAATATTGATTTTTAGATTTAATGCACTTTTTATTTGGCAGCCATCAGATTTCTCATTGGCAAAAACAGTAAGCTGGTTGACATTACTAGATAGAGTTTTAATAAGGACTACATCTAGCAACTCTTGGTTATTCAAACTTATAACAGGTGGCAGAACTGAAGTAGAATAAATAATTAGAATGGGGAATGGAAAGTAAAGTGGCTAACAGGTTTCTCTGGGCATAGTTGCTGAGATTCCTAACTCCTTTTAAGAAGTCACAGTGCATCACATCACAATTATAGATTTTAAAGAAATATTTGCAGACCCAGTAGAGGAGGGTGGGGCATGTGATTTTTTTTTTTGTGCGTTGTTGTAAACCAATATACAGACATACTTTAAAATAAAATTTAAAAAAATATTTACATAAAATGATGTTTAATAGATATAAATATTACATTAGTCAGTAAATGGATATTAGCTTTTTTTTTTTAATTGGAGGTTAGAAATACCATACCAAATTAGTCGACTGGTAAGGTAAATGTGATGTGCTAATTGTAAAATCAAAAAATACAATTGTGATAGTAATGCTGATCGATGGTGGGAAAGGTGTCGTATTTCTACGGATGCTAAGTCAGTGGTTTACCAGCGTTCTGTTTTTTATACAATGGTGATCATTGTGTAACATGGTAGAGAACATAACATTCAATACATTTTGTCACAGTGTTTGCCTAAAGATGGCTTTATGCATACACATTTTTATGTATAAATGGTTGTAAAATAAAGAATGCATTTAAAAAAAAAACTTTTAAGCTGGAAATTTAAAATGTTTTTTTTTTTTAAAAAAAAAAAAAGATAAAGAACAAGTCTTAAAACTGAAAAATTAATTTGCCTGACTTTTCTTTAGGAAGTTATTTATAAGTGAGAAGAAACAAAACATTCTAATTTGTCTTGAAGAAGCTGTCAGAAGCAATTGTTTTCAACCCAACAAGAACCATCTCACACACACAACATTATTGATGCGTTTGTGGAAAGAAAGAATATATATATTCTTAAAAAAATACTGCGTTAATAGTAGAACTCTCTTTTTTAGTTCTGTCTTTGGACCAATAAAATCTACAAGTTATTTAATAATTATATATACTTAAAATTTCTATTCCACCATATATATCTAATTGAATCATATGAATAAATACAGCTAACAAAGGTAATAACTCCCAAAATACATTTCTGATCGAACAACATTTTTCAATTGGGTTTATTCCTTTTATCTAAAGACAATGTTAAATGTGAAAATGCAAGAAACTTGGCACTTGTACAATAAATTGTTATGAAACCACTAAACATCACATGATCACCATATCTGGGGATATTGGATGAGTAGGCATTAGCTAGGGATTTTATGTACAAACCTTCTGGCATCCATTGATTGCTCTAGCTTGTATTGTGTGGCACTACTGTATAGAGAGTTTTATCTACATTAAATTGTAATACTTTATATATACGTTAAATCCAGTGAATGAGTGTGTGTTAAATGTATTAAATAAAAAGAAAAACTATTTTAAACAACCTACTACAAAACGAAAATCTCTCTAATACTTCTCTGCAGAAAAACTGAAAGAGAAGGCAATATTTACCATACAGTAACTTGTCTGCAGTGAGTTTTCTTTTTTTTTATTGATTTGTCATATAGCTAAAAATTAGTAGATACACATTAATTGGCAACAATTAAAAACTAAATAGAGTTGATTATGGCATCCTAAAAGATTCACAACATTGCCTGGAAATCGTTACCTAAAAATATTTACACATTCTATCCAACTTAATACCCTGGGTCATGGGTATAAGAGAGTGATATTGAATCATTACATTGCTTGTTGTATGTAAAACTGCATGCTTCATTGCCCTGCATGGCTTAGCACAGTTGGTAGAGTATTCACCGTGGGATTGGGAGGTCACAGGTTCGATTCTGGCACTTACAAGTCTGGTGCTCGGACTTCTTATAAACTCCCAAACAATAAAGCCATAAACATTTTTTATATGTTTCATTAAGTATCTAGTAGAAAAATATATCTTATGTGAATGCATAATAATCTTTTTAAATTATTTGATGCAAAATAGTCTAAACGTGACTTTGAAATCAGCTGTTAGAATAAACTTTGTTAAAGGAACAAGATAGCAGTAACAAACCACTTTGGTGACAAGCATTATTTACTCATTATAGTACATTATTTTTAGTTAATAGTAATCTGTTTTTAGGCCGACCATTAAACATATTTTTGCATCTGACATCCAGATGCAATTTTCTGCTTAAACATCTCTTTATTATTTAATTATAAAAACAGATGACAATATTGTTGTGAAAAATAAAAAGTTAAGTTCACAATCATAATTTTTGAAAATTTTTTAGCGTTAATAAATTTGGTCATTTTGTTTTTATCAAATCTTATTGCACCATTAATGTTGCTTTCAATATTAAAAAATTGAATGACTTATTACTTGGAATATTGATGTTTGAATATTAAAAGTGATAGTATTGAACCATAATCCATTGATCTTGAGCTCTAGAGTCCACCATTCTATGTCTGCATTAAACCATGCAGATAAAAACAATTTATTGCTTCAGAATTATCCAAAGTTATTACATTCATGTAATTTTAAAAATGGAGTTTAACAATCATTGATCTTTTAATATATAATTTTTTTTTTACAGTACAGGCTTTTTCATACATGCACTCCAATATGGAATATATATAAGAGGGTTTGAATTCAGACTTCCACACAATCCTCAGCTATCCATGCTATTGTCATATTGCTGACACACCTGATCACACACATGTCGAAAAGATAAATAATAACCAATATCGGTATTTTGTGCTAAGCCAGCACACCAGTTAGTCTTTATCATCTCCACACATATATACAATCAATGCTAAGCTTATATTAAAATAGCCCATCTTTATACTTTAATGGACAGACTTCAATTCACTCCACCTCACAACTCTTCAATCGTCCATTCATTGTAAATGTGATCAAATACAAACTGGCAAACCATTTAGATAACAGCAATAAAATAAATCTATGGCTATAGAAGCAGAATTGAAGGGGATAATAAAGCCACTAAGAAATCTATTTTCAGACTGAAATCTCTACAAGTTCTTTTATAAAATTCTGATAATAATTAAAAGTGACAAAAAATATGCTAAATAAATAATATTAAATCTAGTGTACAAATATGAATATCAAATCTAAAAAGGAAATGTTGTAACTTAAAATTAATAACAATCTAATATGATAAAACATACTAAATAATCCACTGCATAGCAAAGACATGCAAACAATTTATCATAGAGGAACAGGGAAGAATAATACAATATCACCAATCTTGTCCAATTCCAAGATAGTGAAGCTTTGATATTTTTATCTTTCTTTATTCTCTAACAAATAATGGTTAAATACCATTTACTTTTCAACATTGAATAATAACCTGGACTGACTATAGATTGACTACAAAAAAAAATTTCAAATCTGTTGAAACAAAATCACTTAGCTCATTTGAATCCATTTTATAAAAATGATATATAGATGCACTACCATTGTAAGTAATTCCTTTTCATATATACATATTCAATAAGATCTTGTCAGGGTGTTTACATTTTTGATTCCAAATTAAAAACTTTTATAAACATGTTATATATTGTATTTATACATCTTTTTGACTCAGTGTGCAACAATATTCCAACAAGTAGAATATCACATAATATAAAATCAGCCACCATACTATTCTATTGCCACCTATTGTAAACTTGAGCAATTATTTCTTTACCAGATAGTAAGTGCAGTCAATTACAATTTTCTGTACTGGTATCAGTATTTTTCTCTTATAATATAAACATGAGATTCAAAGTTGTTTTCTTTTATCAGTAGAAAATGTCTCATCATGATAGTTGTCCTTAAAAAATGAGTACTGTCTGCACTGAATCAAATAATAGGAAAAAGAAAAATTGCTAATTTTTAATAATGTTTTCAATCAGATTTAACTGTACACACAACTGAGCATGCTCTAGTATTTTGTCACAAAATGTTGTGTTTTTTTTTTTCATTTTAATAATTGATTTACCATAAGTAATACACTTTATTACATAGTTTTATTATATATATAATACTAATACTGCATTATACTACCTATTCAAATAAATGAGAAAATACATGGAATTTGCTTTGGAAGTTCTGCCTCTTTATCAATTGTGCTTATTTGTATTATCGCAGCATCATTCGCATTACAATAGATTCTGCACTCATAAATAATGTACATCAAGCTTAGCATTACAGGCAAAAAAATTCTAAAGAAAAATATTTATTGAAGAATTTAGTAACTTCATAATTATTTGGGATACATATGTTTAGATATTTTATCGTTCAAAAACACAATCTTTGCCTAGAATCATTATTCCAAGGAAATATGATTTTCTCTATTTATTCTTCATATGATTTCAGAAGTGGTCTATTTTGTTCTGCTTCCAATCCTCTATTGCAAACTTGAGTAATCAATGCATTTTTATTTCCACATTAATTTATGATGCAAGCAATCAAATTTTCTTACATTTAAAACTCAGATTATATATATAATTGCATCAGTTGCAGGTCTAGATCCAAAATTTTATTAAGGAACATTATGAGCCAGAAACTGGCCTGAAGATACAGTTATAATAATTCTATTATCAAAGTTTACCAGTGATAACTCTGGAGTAAACTTAAAAGAAAACTGCTCATGAAAACACAATTTTAACACTTTTAAAAATAGTGATTCAATAATGCTTTAATAACAATTACAATTCAAGAAGTCACATGATATCCAAGCACTAAAAATAGCAGGTTGAGCAATGATTCATAAATCTTTAGCTTTCAAACTTGTTACTCTACCACTGCACCACGTGAGCCATGCCAATGACGTGCCAATACAAATGTTTGTTTAACAAATAAAAAAATTATCTATGTATATCTGAGGTGTTACATTTGCCCAAAATTTTACTTTGATTCCTTATAAAAATAATTATTTGAATTGATTCTTTTTTGCTCAGTGACATCATAGTCAATGAAAGCATAAAATGTAAAATAAATCTGTAAAGTTGTATTTACAATATTCTTTACAAAGAAACATCCATATTATTTTTTACAGTGTATGAAATATATTATATGTCATCACATAAAAATATAAAAAAAAACATAATCAAATGATTTGTTACTTAGGAGGTCATATGGCATTTGAGCATCAGAAATAACAGTAAATTTTAATCAAGGAACTTTAATTTGAAGTCCATCAATCTATCACTGAGCTAAAATACATTATAAATCAAGAGAGCATACAAACATAATCACTATCAGCCATTTGTAAATAAGCATAATAATTCTAACTGCAGAATAAAAAAATTGACAAGAGAAAAAAATAAAAAAGTTAAAAAATTGTTTTGTAATGTCTAATTTTAAAGCAATATTATTGATTATACTAAGTATAAAAAAAAATTACAAAAATATGTGGTATTTTACTCAGAATAATTAATTATTTGTTACAATATTATTAATGTTAATAACCATTATAACATTTAAAAAAAGGTTAATGTATATTATATAACAGAAAAATAAAAACAAATAAAAGATTATATTTTTCCCTTTCTCTGCTATATATCTTCTTTTTTTCCTTCTCAGATATATACAAAATATTTACCCATATCTGCTTTTGCCTTTTTAAAAATTAGACATGGCTGAGTGCATTTTTGGTGAGGTCCACCAAACTCTCATAGATTAAGTCTACTAGTCTGAACTGTGAAATGATTATGTAGGTGCTTTAGTCAAATTAGAAATTTACATATTTTATTTGCTCGATAATCAATCTAGGGGAATTATGATTCTAGTGGACCTCACTGAAAGTGTACTCAGCTATATCTAAGTTGCAAACATAAAAAAACCATTTCATGCCAGATATAAAAAAAAACATTTCACAATCAAATTACAAATACAAATAAAGTGAAAACTTAATATTTTATATAAAATAACAAAAAATTCATTTAAAAGCATAAATTATTTTTTTTCTGTTAACTATAATAATTATTAATACACTGTACAGGCTTACACACACCTGCACATATATAATGTAATATAAGGGATTCAAACTCAGACTTTCAAACAATCCTCACCTCTCCATGCCATCTCATTTTGCTGATCCACCTGATTATACACATATTGAAAAGATAAACAATCACCCAATGTACATATTTCATGCTAAACCAGCAATCATCAGTTGGTCCAGATTACTATCCTCACACATATATACAATCAGTGGTCAGCTTTATATTAAGATAGCCAATCTTTATACTCTAATGGACAGGCTTCAAACTACTCCAACCCTCAACATGGGTAGGATGACAACCTTGGCACTAACTTAAGCTTTGAATGTTCCATCATCAGATTTTCAATGAAATGAATGGCTGAAGAGTTGAGGGTTAGAGTAGTTTGAAGCCTGTATATGTATGTATACTGGTGATTATTTATCTTTTCAACATGTGTATAATTAGGTGAGCCGGCAATATGAGATGGCATGGAGAGGTGAGGGCTGTGTGAAAGTCTGAGTTCGAATCACTTATATTATAATGGTTATTGTAATGAGAGTAAGTTCTATGTCCTGCAGTGAGCCTAATCTTTAATTGTTATTTAATTTACTGTTAAATAAAAGTTGCAGTTTCAGAAATGTCAGATTAAAACAAAAATGAATCTCAGATACCAAACAGTAAAAATTATGAAAATTGTAATCTTAATGTACTTTTTACTAAGTTAAGAATGGCATTTTGGAATAAATCAAAAAGCAGATTAAAAAAGATATATATACACAAAGAAAAATAATTTATAAGAAAATGCTTTAAAATTTCTTCTCTGTTGCATAAGGAGCAGATTACATCTCTATTATCAATGTTCCTTTTCTTAGCAAAAAAAATATTAGTAGGCAAAAAAAATAGAAAATTCAAGTACTAATATTTGAATTCAAACCAATCTAAAAAATCAAAAATGCATCACATATGTAATTGCTAATTCTTGTTTGTTTGATATCTTGATATATTGTCTTTTAATTTACTTTGCAGCATTTTTTTTTAAAGATGTTTGTAATTTTCTGATTGTAGCTCTTTAAGGTATTCTGTTCTCAGTCGCATCTTACAATGATAAGCAATCAATATAGCGCTCTTCCCTTTGAAATTTTTTTTATAATATAAACAGTCTGTTTCTTCCATGAAGATTATGTTTAAGTTCATCATAAAATACACTTTAAAAAGTCTATTATCATTAATTCGTGCCACCTGCTTAAAGCCAAAGAAGACTGTGTCTTCATAGTAGTAACCTCTATAGTGATTGGTCTTATAATCTCACCATGACATTTATGGAAATTAGGAAGCATTTGTAAAAAAAAATGTCCACTGCCTTTATATTACAGTATTGAAAGGAAAAAAAGGGCATGTCTTATATTCGTACAATAAATTATGAAAAATAACTAACCTATATTTAATCAACATAAATATTTTAATGATTTATTTTGTTCAAGAGTATATAAGAAGTTCGAATACTGGAAGTGATCGTAGAGACGTGTTACCGGAAGTGATCGAACTGACGTGATATATGAGCTGTAAAGCCTTCACATTACCACTACACCAAATTATGTTAGGACTATATTCAATATTCGAAGTTGTTATCTTTTTTATCGACCAATTTAGTTGAAACGGCAACATCCGGGTTAGAGTTTTACAATTCTGTTTAAATAACTTAATAATACATTATATTAAAATACCAGGATGAAAATTAATTTCTACATGGAAATATATATAATACCCTATTATATATATCTAAACATTCAATACATATATGCTATGATTATTTCATACATAAAAAATATAAAATGTTAAACAAGTGTCGATCTCAATTTTAATTGTTAGCAAATATCAGGAAGCATATTTAAATTTGCCAAGAACTTTGTCTATTTTTTTTTCTTTAAGTTGATAAAATCTTAAATTTTAATTATTTATTTATATTTATAAATTTCACAATACTTATATAGAAGATAAAACAAAAAATTTTAATAAACTCAGGGGAATTTAATGAAAATATAAACCGATAAGCAATCTTAAAACCAGTGCCAAAATTTAATAATAGTTTGAATATGCAAAATATATTATTAAAATTGTAATTAATCTTAGCATCTGCGTAACGTAAAAGAAAAAAAACATTGACAAGATTGTAGAGAGAAAGAAAGAGAGAGAGAGAAAAAAAAAACGTTGTCAAATTTTTTATGATATAATTAAAATTGTTATCAATCGACTTGCTGGAAATAAAAAAAATAGCACTAAAAACAAAATAATTTACTTAACAGTAAAACAGCAACAGTAATTATATATATTCTTTTTATAAATACAGAACTAAGGATTCAAAAATGCCACTGAACAAAAACATCTACGATTTCTTAGTGAATGGTTGCTTAATAACGCAATGACACTGAAGCACTAACTTGAGCAGAGTAAATAAGAGTAATGAAGTACGGGTCAGTCCTACCTTAATGCCACTTAGGCAGCCATCAAGATCATGGATCTCAATGAGAGGCACAATATTGAAATTTTTAGGCATTACAATTTTACAATCTAGTTGTTTTCACAAAAAATATAATCAGATTAATTATTTCTTATAATTTAAAACAAATTTGATTCACAAGTTTTGTGTTTTTTCTTTGCCCTACAAAACAATTAGTCTAAAGTTAGCAATTTATTTAGAAAAAGAGGAGAGTAGCTGTTTTATCTTAAAGTATGACGTAGTCTGAAATCAACTCTAGATAGAACTGCGAGCTAAATATTCTCAGATCGATGTTTACATTAATCACATATACTTTTCAAGCAATTAATCGTTCAATTATAAAGAAGCAATAATTGAAGAGCATTATGGTATAGTTGATAGAATATTAATCCACCAAAACAAACTGCATATCAAACTGAGATGAAGTTTAAAAATATTCGAAGCAAGCTCAAAATTACATTATCTAATTAACTAGCTCCTAGTAACCTATTTAGATATTCTATACTATTTGATAAATCAGTATTAGTCATAAACTAAGTATAAAATACAAACATAACATTAATATAATTTAGGACTACTAAATACATTTCATGTAATTTTTTAAAGAGGTAAAATACTTATTCTTAAATTTTACTAATAAAAGCCAAAGCACTATTTTTTTAATGAGATTATCTTCATCATCATTATGCTCTATAAATTAATATAACTATTCTAAATACACAAATTAAAAGATATTAAGAAGGAAAGAAGACAAAGAAAGAAAGAAATGGGTTTAGAAATGATGTGCTTGTAAACAAAGGATAAAAATGGGGTTGCACAAATACCCAATGCTAAGAGATAACTGATATGGAGAGAAGCCTGAGAGGATTTAGCCCTGTATTAAATTAAATAATTGATGACAATTATGTAAAAGAAAATAGAGAATGATGTTAGTGATAATTATTAATAAATTAAATCAAGAAGAATACCACACTGATTCATTTTTCATTCAATCATGGATGGATAAGTATGGCGACTTACTGAAACCTACTTTAATTCATTATTTTTAGAGAATGATGTTAGCAATAATTATTAATAAATTAAATCAAGAAGAATACCACACTGACTCATTTTTCATTCAATCATGGATGGATAAGTATGGCGACTTACTGAAACCTACTTTAATTCATTATTTTATGTTCAATATTTATAAAACATACAATCTTGCTAACAACCAGTAACAGCAAGTTTTGTTGGTGCCAATAGTATATGTGTCTGCCCAACATATGATCTCTCTGTACCAAATTTGATATGAACTCACATCACAATTCACAATTGATAAGTGGAGGAGTTATGACTTTTTTGGTATTAGAGCTGCAACATGAAGAATTATCATCATTTAATCATTAAATTAATTAGGTGGTTATTAAATCAAAAACATATTTTAAAATCTACATTAAAAAAAAACCCAACAATTTAACAAAAAAAAATAAGAAAAGCATTAATGTGAAGAATAATTAAAATGCGTGTTTAAATCAAATTGGGTGTATGTTTGCATGTGCATATTCTGCATAATCTATTTAATACATTGTACAGGCTTACACCTGCATTTATATATGTAATATATGCAGGATTCGAACTCAGACTTTCACATGACCTACAACTCTCAGTGCATCTTATATTGCTGACTCACCTGATCACACACATGTTAAAAAGATAAATAATCATCAATATAAGTATTTCGCGCTAAACCAGCACTCATCACTTGGTTCAGATTACCATCTCCACACATATATACAATTAGTATTCAGCTTTATATTAAGATAACCAATCTTCATACTTTAATGAGTGCTGGTTTAGCACGAAATACGGATATTGGTGATTATTTATCTTTTCAACATGTGTGTGATCAGGTGAGTCAGCAATATAAGATGGCACTGAGAGTTGTAGGTCGTGTGAAACTCTGAGTTCGAATCCCGCATATATTACATATATAAATGCAGGTGTAAGCCAGTACAATGTATTAAATAGATTATGCAGAATATGCACGTACAAACACACACTCAGTTTGATTTAAACACGCATTTTAACAATTTTTCACATTAATGCTTTTCGTATTTTTTTTTGTTAAATTGTTTGTTTTTTTTTAATGTAAATTTTAAAATGTTTTTGATTTAATAACCTAATTAATTTAATGATTAAACGATTATAATTCTTCATGTCGCAGCTCTAATACCACAGTACCTAAAAAATATATGTGATATGATGTAAAATGTCAATTATAAGTAATAGTAGTGTCATCTATATTTATTCTAGTCAACTAACGTAAACATCATGACAAGTCAGGGTTGATAAGATTTCTTCTTTTACATATATAATTCTCTTAAATTACTTTCTTGAATGTACTATCTTCTGGTTCATAATTTCATACAAGACATTAAGTCATTATTTAGTATACAATATTAGAATGCTAAGTAAAACTAAACACATAACACTACTATTAAACCTAATTCTACTACTATAATTATTGATATTGAGTAAGCTAATATTTATTATTTGACAGTAGTTAATTTTGTGTGAGTGTGTGTGTGTGTGTGTACAGGGGGAAAAAAACCTGTATTGCAAGAGCAGGACCCGTTTTTGAAAAAATAAACTCTTGTTCAAAATAACTTTTGTTTCAACTTCCTGATTCTGTACCTCCCTTTCCCAATAACTTCTCAACATTTGAATACTTGATAAACTGGAAATATCCTGACGATTATTAATAAAAACAAAATACTCTTAAGATGATTAATAATATGAATGTGGGTTAATAAGACATCTAATTCGACAAGGTAAAAAAAAAAAAAACAAGGTTCCTGAACCGTTAAGATCAGCTAATAATCAATAAACACAATTTCCAATCTATAGGGCTATGTCTAAAAGTTATCTCTAAATCAATAAAACTCGGGAATGAAAACATACATAAAAGTACATATGTATATAAAATGACCTGCTAGAAAATAGGATTTATGATTTCCAAAAGTATTTTGACAAAATAATGAAATTTACTTAGTGAGTTTATATGTCTTGCACACAAAAATAGGTTCAGATGTTTAACCTATAAGACAATGATTAAACAATTGTGATTATCCATGTGACTACTAACTATCACTTTATATTTAAATACATAAAACATTCCTTTAAATGAAATCAATCACTTAGAGCAGTGTTTCCCAACTTGTGGTACGCGAATTGCTGGTTGGTGGTACACAAAAAATAATCAATAATGGCGGACATAAAAAATAAAAAAATTAAATTATAAAAATATAGAAACGTTTTTTCGTATAATTCATAAAAATTATTTTAATTAATAATATTATACAGTAAATTAATATGTACTGTCGATAACGATCTTTAATGTTAATGATAAAATTGAAAGTATGATTAAGAAATTAGATTTTTGGAAACAGTAATATATATAAGTATCGAAAACAATCAACAGGAAATATTCGAAACTTTACATATTTTTTTTGTTTGAAAATAAGGTTAGTCTGTCTCAAGATATACAAGAAAATATAATAGCACATTAAACAGCATTAAAATTGTCTTTCATGGAATATTTTCCAAAACCCGAAAACACAAATGATAACTGGATTTCAAACCCCTTCTATGCAGAAAATTTAGAAAACGCTACATCATTATCAATAAAGGATAAAGAAAATTTAATAGAATTATCATGTGACAGAACTTTACAAGTAGAATTCAAACAACACAATCTAATTAATTTTTGGTTAAACATTAAAGAATATGAACAACTTTCTGAGAAAGCTCTTAAATTGTTATTACCGTTTACTAATACAGAATTAGTAGGAAGAGCTTTTTCTTCGTATATTTTTAAAAAAAATAAGTATCGAAGCAGATTGAACGCAACTGTACACTTAAGGGTATACCTCCCCATCTTTTGAACCAAATTTCAAAAAAATATGTTGTTCAAACAAGCACAAAGATATCAGTAAATTTATTTTATAAAAATATTTGATTATGATAAGAAAATATACTAATTGGTTTTTTATAATTTTGTGTTTTTATTAAAACCATTTATTAGTAAACGAAATATGACAAACTAGTAGGTAAATAATGAGTTGGATCAAGGCAAATCAATCTAAATTATTTACTTTGAAAGAATATATCAGAAAAGGTTCATATCCAGAAATTAGACTTTCATTAATTCTTGATCATCTATTGTGGATTACTAGATGTAAGCTAATATTTAATCATCAAAATTTTAATCCTATTAACTTCATGCTGAACAATAGAAAACAAGAACAAAAGATAGCCTGATAACCCCTGAGGTTATTTTTACCATGACTTGGGACATGCTGGATTTATACTCTCCATGGCCCAACCAATAGCAAGATGCTCCGAAAAAGAGAAAACAGACTCAAATTCGGAAAAACTAAATGAAGGAATGAGAAAACATTTTGAAAAAAATATGTACCAAATAACCTTTAATGTAATCTTTAATAAATTATTTTGAAAAAAAATATGAAACTTTGAACAAACACATACATATAAATATGTTACAGTGAGTTTATAATCTGGTGTGACATTTAGGCGTGTTTCAATGTAATTTGTCTCATTATGAGATGTGAATACATTCATGGTCACCCTATAACATTTATAATGCAAATAAAATAACACACTTGCAATAACAAATTTCACGAAATACAATCATTTTTACGAAGTGGTATAATTTAGTGTGATGTACTACCAAGTAGTACACGAGCCAAAAAAGGTTGGGAAACACTGACTTAGAGCAATATCAAAATATTTTAGAATCCTTACATCCACAAAATGCTTGCACATATGCAACCACTTATACTTAATTATAAAACAGTGCCATCCATGTCCCTTAATAAAATAATTAGTGATATGCTTAATGATTAATTCTTTTCAGCTAGGCATCTGAGTCTGCTTTTGAGCACAAATCATGCAATATTTATAAATTATTTTTTTATATTTAAATGCAAGTATAATTTATATATTCATAGTTTAGATAAAATTATAGGGGATTTGAACACAGACTTTCAAGTTCCTTTCAGCTATCCACTCCATCTCATACAAATGATAGATATGTCCACACATAATGTGAAAAAAATGATCTTTTTTATATTTCATGCTAAACAGCATGCATCAGTTGTTATAGATAATCATCTTCCACACACATATATAATCCAGTACTCAGTTTATATTAAAATAGCAAATCTTTAAACTTTAATAGACAACTTCAGTCTACTACAGCCACCCATACCAGTGAAAATCTGATGATGGAAATCCCCAAAGCTCTTGTTAATGCCAATATTATTATCATCCCTATGTTGACTTTTAAGTCACTTTGACCCATAACGTATAGGACCACATTCATTTAAATACACAGAAGAGGGATGAGCAGGATACAGGATGAATCTGTAATATTTAAATACAAGTATAATTTATAGATTTGGAAATGATATATAATTAGAGGGAATTTCCTATTTTCTGCTGAATTAATTTATAAATGTGTATGTGTGGTTTCAGAGTTTTGGTAAATTAGAGATATCTTTCATGTATAATTTTATAGCTCTGAAAATATATTTGTGGTTATTAACAGCTCCTAATGGTCCAGAACATTGTTTTTGTCTTTTTTAATTTCGTCATTTAATTAATTATTATAGGAGAGTTTTTTTTTATTATTAATAGCGAAATGTGTAAGCATTATATGTAATAAATTGTACATAGAACCAAAAGCATTTACTTTTCAAGTCCATTCTTCTACCAATATATTAAAACATTGCTAAATATAATCTGGAAAATGTTTAACATGGGATTTTAGTCTAAAGACTTGACATAAATTTATAATCTATGAATTAATATATATAGTACCATATTTAAGCAGTGGAGAACAAACCCAAATAATTATTTTTACAAAAAGTAAAAAAAAAAAAAAAGATGCTTTAAAATGTACATATTAATTTTTTTTTTAAAAAAGAATAATTTATTGGTCAATAATCATGAGTGAAAACAAAGTTAAATTAAAAGATTTATTGTAAGATTAAAAAAAAAACAATCTATACATGATAAACAGTGTAATGAATCTTCAAGAAAGTCAACCAACAGTTGAGGATATATGGTGACTTTTATTTTAATAATGATTAGTTGTTTAGGAAGTCACTTAAAATATGACCATCAAAAATGACAGATTGGGTTTCAACTCAGAAACTTATCTTTGTTATTTGAAACAGAATTTTTAAAAAGATACATTGGTGGATTATCTTTTTACAAGTGCCAAAAATAGTATCCATCCTATTCTTAAAACATACAGGAAGCATTTATATAATATTCAGCTCCTACTGACCCAAAGCCAATTCTAACTAATGAATAAACTTTTGTGAACCCATTATGTTTAAAAACAATGAATTTCACAATAAACCTACACCTACATCTATTTTTTTAAATTGTAATTCTCAATTATGATGGATCACTACATCCACTTAATGCTTTCAAAATTTCAGCTCATCTTTTAGAACACTTATTTAAAGGGGAAATAAAAAAATATTGACATAATGCATTAAAGCATGCAATTAGCAAATTGATAATACCAGATAGAAGTAAATGAAATATATGAAAACTCTGGCTGCTGTTTTTTAACTCTTCACCTCCTTTAAGAGTTGGAAAAAATACTAAACAGAAAATGCATGCATTTTTCGTATTTATTTTGTTATACTAAAAAATTCTTTGAAAGTGAGTCTAACAAAATTCTGGATACAAAAAGCTATATTTTCATTGACAAAGTAAAAATGTATTAAAAAAAATATAAATATCACTGAGTTTAGTGTAAAAGTCATGTTGAGTGTTAATTGAATTCAATGTCTTATTTATAATATATGCTAATTACCCAAACTCATAATTAAAAAGTTTCTTTTCAAGAAAAAAATGACTATGCATTTTTATCATTTGGCATCTGTAAAAGAAAGTTGTTCGCAGAAGTAAACAATGTCATAATTCACTAGCATTTACACAAGCTAAACAACAAACTAATTTAAATATCCAACTCATCAACAAGTGAATAAACAATATGTAAAAAAAGAATAAATAAATAATTTAAGTATTCTAATAATAATTTTTATAAATTCAAAACTGTAGAAACCATAATTCCTCCACTAGTTAGAATAATTGGTCATGATTTAATTTGCACTCATGGTCACTTTGAAATCTAAAAACCACCACTGACATGTCCAACTGGTAAATGACATAAATATTGAATAAAAGTGCTTTAAATTCATATTTTATAAATTATAAGCTAGTAAAAATAATATGCTTTATTTTATTAGGGATTCCTTTTTTTTTAATTTACCTTCTTAAAATATTTGAAATATGACAGCACAAAGCACCAAAACTTGTGGGATGAGGAAAGATGGTTTGGCCAATACAAAGTATCGGTCAAAAATTGCAAAAGTCTGATCAAACCAAAGTTATAATTTCCAAATACTAAAAGATTATACTATATGTCTACATAAAATAAAGCATATTATAATTTCTAAAATATGAATTTAAAATACTTTAATTCAATATTTATGTTATTTATCAGTTGGATGTGTTAGTGATGTTTTTGGTTGGTCTTTAGATTTCAAAATGGCCATGAGTGCAAGCTAAATTGGCACCCAATACTTAAAGGTTTATTTATAAATGAATAAATAATTGATGAATACTGGTAAAATAACAGGTAAAATATTCAATTACATTATTTATATGTCAACTATACTGTTTAACTTTTTGACACCAAATTGATGTAATTATTATATTATTGTGTATTTTATATTATTATTGCATAAATATTCAGTTTCTATGATAAGTAAATGGACATATTATTATTTTTAGCTAAGAGGTAAACAAGAATAGAAAATAGCTAGAAATTATCATCAGTAGTAGTTGGCAAACATGGTGAGATGTCATATTTTCCACTATTACTTTCTAAAGAGCTGAGGGTCATTTGTCATGCAATGAGCTATTTAAATTCTATTTTTACTAATAGTAAAATTTTTAAAACATGGACATTTTTCTATTTTTACATTGATGACTTAGCTCATTATTTGGCTTCTGAAAAAAAAATTTAACAATGAATTTTTGTAACATTAATAATTTTGACATAATGCCTTTTTTTGCTTGGAAATAAATACCAGTTTTCTGATGAATAATTGTTTTTTATAATCTTTTGTAATATTTTTAGTGTGTATTATTTGCACCAACTTTTTATGAGTATATTTATAATCTGCAATAAAAGATGATTCTATATTGCCAAAATATCTTGAGTTTACATCCTGAAAGGCATCTTAAAAAATAAATGTGTCATAAGTAGCAATCAATGTGCTGGAAAATGGATGGTAAAAATTAAAATTTTATAATAAATATTTATCAAATATAACTTTAAACAATATGAACAGATTTTATATTTTGCATATTATAGCTAAGTACTCAGATATATGATATACATATACACATATATTTCACTTTTAAAAAATATACATATATTTCAATAAATAACTCGAAATAACAGACAACTGGTTTGGATACACTTTCATTTAATATCATCAAAATGATTTTCATTTTTTTTCAAGAAGCTATTTTAAAATTTTTTTTAAATGGCATCATGAGAAGATTCATTAGTGAACGAAAATCAATTTGATCATATTAGATTAAATTGTAGCAAACCAGTTGTCTATTATTTCGAGTTAGGTAAAATTTGATTGATTAAGTGTTTATACATTTCAATATATATATATATATGGACTCACACATAGTTAAGCACATGTGCACATGTAATTATACATACATATATATATTTGACAACCTGTTTTTCACACAGGTTATCAATATGTATGCATAAATAATAAAACAGCAGCATTATAAAGTATAGGAAACAAATTAAAGCATTATTAAATTTATCATAGTTTTGTCTATAACTTTTATAATATTTTTAACATTCACTACATTGAGAAAAAAGAATTCACTTAATCTTTGTAAGGACAAAGGCCTCCACAATAATCTCTTATATTAATCCAGTGGAGTCACAATGTTTGACATTTGCAGCTAGTGAAAATTTTGGTGTTTCATTTTTCTTTTACTTTCTAGATAATAAGAACTACATACCCATTTACTGATTAATTTAGATTAGTAATGAACAAGCAATCTGAATGCCAGACTGGGATGTAAAACATGTTTAAGCTTTAGGATTTGAACTTCGGGGAATAAAGCATAACATGTTGTCTTATATTATGATTCCTTCATAAGTGTAATATGTTTGAGTATATAATAAAATATAACTTACAAAGCAAAGTGTGCAAGTTAATATCAATTCTATTATTAAAGAATGATATGAGTAGAACTGCTTATTAAGTGTTTGTTCTCATTTCAACTTTTCAATGGATAACTGTAATAAAAGCTTAAGGGTCTTTATACATCAAAACATGTGTCTAAATATACTAAGAAGAAAATTAATATAAGTCCTGTAACTATAACTAGTCAACACTATATACTTTACCAAAAATGATCTGTATAAATGTTATTTATTATAGATATTACAGGCTAAGAACACATAATGAATGTGGAATTCCAAGTTATAAATCTTCTCTCTCTAATGTGAAACTCAATATGTTAATTTAACATGAAGGAATATATTTAATTTCAATAAGCAACCAGTTACCCTTGTTTAATAGCTAATTTATAGATTGTGCTAATGATTTTATGATGCTGTTATGTTTACCTTAAGGCTAATCAAATATATCAGTTTATGTACAAAACTGATTTTAGTAAACAAATTCTGCTGTTAGGTCAAGTTGAAGGGTATTCTCTTTACATATTTAATGAGAAATTTTGTAAATGTATATTTGCACATTTCTTGCTTGTTTTACAAATCATTATAAAAAATATTTGATTATTTCAAACAGCTAGGTGAATAGTGATATTTAAACTATGCTGCAAATATCTCTCTAAGTCTCTCTACATACATTCTAAAAGCATAAAAAATATATGTAAAATGTAATGTCTATTTTTATTACAGTAGGGTGCTTGTATCCACAACATTCACTTCCAGGCCCACATGCTACACACAAAAAGGATGGACAATATAAAAACATCTATCATTTTAAACACATTTTTAACTTAAGTGTAGATTGTTATAATCTTATCTATGATATATATGATATATAGAGTAACAATTATGTAGATACATTAAAATAATTTCAAAAAATAAAATACTGCATAGTAATACATGTTATTGTATATATGCATAATGTAATTGTTGCACCACTTCCAACTGTATTTGGCAACCTGCATCATGAGTAGGTATGATGACCCTTCCAGCTGTAATGACTGTTTATTTCAAGTTAGCTTTGGCTCTGACAACTTCCAGTCTTGAATGTAAACTTGCCTTACTGTGTATTATCAGTTTAAATAGTTATCGTCTAAAAAATGACTGCTGTACAAATTAATAGAAGTTCACTTCGGCCATATATAGAGAACCAGGCTACTGTTAGTTTTAATAGTTGTTCTCTGACCTTACCTTCAAAAAAGCTGACTGTTTATTGCCAGATCCCCAACCTTAATGGAAAAATTCAAATTCTGTGAGTATCATAGCCTATTAGTGTGTTCTTGCCATTTAAATGTATTATCTCTGTATATATGCATTGATCAGTGGCAATAATTGCTCAATTCGATTGTAGGAGTAGTCCATTATTTGAAGGCAATGTGAGATAACTCATTTCTTCACCCTGGCTAAAATTAACCCTGGAAGAACAAGTGCATTAAAGATGTTTTCTTCACTTTGTTGCTTCTTTTGTCTTGGTGACATTCTCAGCAGATCTACTGTTGTCACTGTTTGGTTTTTGGGGAACTAAAAATTTATTACAGTTGGCTGATAATGTATGATTTAATTTAACTTGTTTTATATGGCAATGATGTTGTTGTTCAACCACTTCTTCTTGAAGTCCTTTAAAATCTATCACCACACTGCTGGGATCCATTTGATGGTTCCATTATACATTCAACATAGAACTTAAATGCCTATTTGCACTTTAGTATTGTCATTTTTTCCTCATTTGTAAGAAGTAGGCTTGAAAAATGATATGTTGGTTCACAGATCTCTATTGAATAATAGTTTAGCTGGTGCTTTTCCAGTGATTGTGTTCAGCATACAGTGCTGTACTAGCAGCATTCTGGCAATACGGGTATTCAAATTCCCTGTATCCATCTTTATTAGCATGTTTTGTCTTTTATTGGCACAAAAGTTTTTTAATGCTGTTGATGTAAATGTTGTGCCATTATTTGAAACTATAGTTTAGATAGCCCATGTGTTTTGATAGTTGCTGTGAAATGGAATGATGGTCTACTAATTCTGACCACTTAGAGTAAGAGTCAATCATTATTAGTAATAATTTGCCCTCCATGAGGCTGTATGGTCAACATGAATTTGGATTCAGGGGCCTTCAGGTTTAGGCCACTGACTGTTTAGTTCTTTGCTGGCATGTTTTGGTTCATCTTCAACACCAGCAGTAATGGACCTTAGACTCAATCCCAGAATCCAAAGTAGGCTACCACATATACAATCTTGCTAGCACTTTTATTCTGATGATCCCTGGATCCCCATTATGTAACAAGTTGAGCACCTAGGATCATCCATCTAGAGTAATCACTATTCTTGATATTCATATAATGCAGCTATTATTTTCAATTGAGTTCTAGCTTTTAAGTCTAGTAGGGTAGATGCAACTCATTGGATTTTTGTTTGGTCAACCCTGTTTGATTCATTTTTGTAACTTTTAGAATCCAAGGTCATTAGTGGTTTATCTATCCACTGATTTATTTATAGTTGTGAGCTGGTTCACTTTTGTCACTGCAAACGCTAAGTGACTGAATCAATCATGATGTAATAAATTGCTATATTCACATGATACTACGACCAAAAACTTTAACTCATATCTGTCTCAAGAGTGTTATTTGATTGCCTGGTAGTCAGCCATTGTTTGCTGCTAGTATGAAGCTGGAATTTATTAGCTATTATTAATGATAGACTATGTCTTGTTTGACACTATGAATACTGCAGACAGGTGTTCAGTTCCATTGTGGTCAGCATATTATTCATTAATCTATTTTTGAAAACAGAATCACAGCATTTCACATTGCTAGGCAATTTATTTTTTGGCTTTAAATTGCCTTTTTTGCTTTTAGGAATAAATTCATCCATTCTATAATTAACTACTTGTTTCCTTTCAAAACAAGCAGTTTTTGTGTGATTAATATGTTTGCAATATGTATACACTGTATATAGGTGTGAACAGATTCATTACATCTATAACAATGTTTTTCACTCATTATTTTTTATTTATTTGAGCTGTCAGCTAGGTATTTGACCGACCCAGTATTCTGTGTAATATTTTGAATATTTTAATTCACTTTTTTTAATGTTTTTGCTCGACTAGCTGTTGATTCTGCTAGTGTTTCTTGAGACAAAGTGGATTCAAAGATTGTGTCAGTATTTCTTAGCAGCTTAACACTAAGACTATGATCACTCATTCCACAGATAAGTAGATGTCATAAAGCATTGTTCAGGAAGTCTTTAAAATCACATTTTAATGTTAATGATGATATTTTAACAGCAAAATCTCTTAGTTTTTTCTCCTTTCCCTTAGGTTCAAAGATTGTAATGATATCCCTGCATTTATCATTAGGGATTTAGGAGTAAAAACATTGGTTAGTAGAGATAGTGCCATGTTAAATCTAGGTCAGCCGGTATCTCAAATGTTGTATGTGATTTAATGACCTTATAAATCTTGGGTCTGATTATTGACATAAGCATGGCCAATTTCACTTCAGGCCTTTTGATTTAATTATCCTGTAAAGAAAAGATTATTCGATCTTTATAGCTAGACAATCCTCTTAGTAGATTGGATTCAATGCTTTCATTGATCATTGTTATTTTTCTCATCTTTATATTATGAAAGAGAAAAAATTGGTTAATTTATGCAAGTCTGTCTCAAAATGGTATTTTAATGTTTATTTGACAAGTTACTGTTTACGTATCTATCAATTTCTGATAAAGACAATCAACAACCAACTGGGAGATTTCTGATTTTATTACTAAGAGTAACCATTCTCATTTGATTATACTAAGTTTTATTGACACACGAATAACATTTGCGATCAATTTTTTTCTGAATGATGCCAAAATATAATGACCTGTGGGGCAAGATTTTGTTGTTTAAAAAAACTTTATTTTCCAGCCATGGGGGTGGGGGTGGTGGTGTTATTTTGTTGACTGCACCAAATCTGTTGTATTTAGTCATGATCATATAATAAATACAAATGAATATACATATGTTTTATAATGTATTTATTAGTAATATATAGATAGATACAAAACATAACCCAATTTAGAATTGTTATTTATTTATTTATATAGTTACAATTCACCTGCTAATGTTGGTGAGGTATAATACTCAGTTCTAAAGTAAACTGTTGAAGAAGGGACTGTACGTTTCCTAATAGATTTCTTACCCACTTTCAGCTGTACTTAGCAGTCTGCCTCATGAGTAGTGTGGCTACACTTCTGGCTGTAATGACAGCTTGCCTTGAGTTGGTTTTGGCTCTGGAAGTTTCCAATCCTGAATATGGACTTGCCTCACTGCATAGCATTAGCTTAAACAATTGTAGACTGGATAATGAGCACTATCAGGTTAGCAGCAGTTTCCTTTGATCAAATATGGAGAACCAGGCTATTGTTTTTCAGGTTTAACAGTTGTTCTCTAACCTTACCTTCAAAAAAGCTATTTATTGCCAGATCCCCAATCATAATGAAAATATTCGGATTCAGTGAGCATAATTATCTATTGGCATGTTATTGCCATTGGCTATGCATTATCTTTTTATATATGCATTGCTTAACAGCAATGAATGCTTAATCCCATGGCAATAAGAAAGGAAACTGGACTAGTCGATTATTAGAAGGCAAAGTCAGATATGAATGATATAAATATTGATTATATAATTGGAATTTCTGTATATTTATCCAGATAAACTTCAGATATAATATGAATAGACAAGAAACTAATTAAAACTGGCAATTTCAGACTGAAATTATACTATCTAATAATAGTATTTTTGTTTAACCTTTTTTAAACAAAAAGTGTGACCACTTTAATATTAACACTTTAAATAAGCAAAAGCTACAAATCAGAATGTATATACTTTTTATGTGTTAAAACTGGAAGATTATAGTTTGCTAAATATTTTATAAGTAAACAAATCTTTTTTATTAGGAATTACAGATGATTAAATAGATTTTTACAGGCTTTATAAAATGGGGATTTCTATATATTTATCTAGATTATTTAACTGAGATCGAGCAATTAATTAAAATTGGCAACTGCAAATAATTAGTAAAGTTTAATAAATGTTAACAGAGCATTTAATTATAGTGAATGCATTTTTATACTATTTTCAAATGAATGATACCTTTCACATTCAATGGCAACTTTGGTGTAAGCGTATATTCACTAGCAACTGATAATGTTACTGTACCATCCATAAAATAAGCTTGCGTGCTAATAATAAATAAATATTTATATCAAACCATAAAATATTCAACAGGCTCAGAATAATGAACAATTAGTGGTGACTTTTTTGATTTGTTCATTATCTAGGATGTATTATTTTTAATATATTTGATTTCAAAATAATACAACCAATTTAAAATGAAAGCTACAAACTTATGAACTAAAAATAAAGATATCAGCATCTTGTACACAGTGGTTAAAATGTATATCAATTTTTCGATGTTAATTAATGTTTATAATGAAAGTAATTAAAAGGAAAATCCATATAAGTGCGTGTGTGCGAAAGAGCACGATAGAATATTGTATATATTTATGCTTGCTTACTTGTACTATTCTTAATATATATATATATTTTAAATCAAATTTTACTATGGAGTTGTGCAAATTTTTGTTTTTAACTCAAATTTTTAGGCTTCATGTTTAAAAAGAGTTTGATATTTAGTATCACAAATCTGTAATCTCAATATACATGGTTTCAGTTACTCAAAGTCAAAAAAAAAATATTAAATAAAAAATTAATAATTAATACCTAAAAAAAAAAAAAACTAATATTTTTTTTACATTTTAATTTTTTATTTCAGAATCTATTTCACAATTTGGAACCCAATTTTGAAAATATAAGCATATTACTATAAAAATATTTTAATAAAAAAAATTTTGAATATAAAAGTAAGCTTTAGCATTTATGAATATTATTAAAATTTTAAAAACCTTTAATAACTGAAACACACAGGCTTATTATATACCTGTGTTTATATATGTAATATTAGGGTATATGAGCACAGACTTTCACATGACCCACCACTCTCCACACTATCTCATAACACAGATACACTTGAACACATATATGTTGAAAAGATAAATAATCATACGTATTTCATGCTAAACCAACAATCATCAGTTGGTCCAGATTACCATCTCTACACATATATGCTATAAGTGCTCAGATATATATTAAGATAGCCAATCCTCATACTTTAATAGACAGGCTTCAATCTACTCCGCACTCCAACTCTTCAACCGTCCATCCAATTGAAAATCTGATGATGGAATGCTCAAAGGCCACCCTGAGGCCGAGATTCTTGTCACACCCTTTAAGAAAATAGTCTAACACTATATACTGTTCATAATTCTTTAGTATTATATTTATTCTGTATTCAATTTTTTGTTATTTCTAATTAATTACTGCTCATAAAATTATCAAGTTCTGAAAAGTCGTTGTAAAAAAAAAATATTTATTTAAAATAAATATTTATAGCTATAATTTAAGCATGAAGTTCATTTTTAAAATAGTGAATGTAAAAAAAAAAAAGTGCAATAATATGTCATGAGTTAGTTTGATTGGTCTGTTATTTGAAATATTATTTAAAATGTATACTCTACAGTTTTAAACTACACGTGAAAATATACATAAATATTATGAACTTAACAAGCTTATACATCAAAAAATACACACTACTAAAAAAATATTTTAATCACTTATTGCATTTTTCAAGAGATAAAATATTTTTAATAAATTTTACATAACTGTTAAAATATAGTAACACGTGGTCAGCTCTAATAAATGGATGCAGTATATACATATTACACAATGAGCACTTTTCTCATTAAATAAGTTTTTCACAATAAATGCACAATGAAGACATTTTTTGTCATACTTTGCAAGGCTTAAATTTTCAATTTAGTTTTTTTATATGTTTATTTGTACTTTTAACAGAAAAAATATACTGTACTGTTCTTATATATATTTATTTTGTTGTTATATGCATATTACATTTTTCCATAATCCTAAAAATCATAGTTCAAAAGCTGAATTAATGTTGTCATGAAAAGAAAAAAATTAAAATTAAATGTCTGTAAAATATAAACAAATGCAAATGTTATGATGAATTTCATAGGCTGCTACAGGACACACTTTTACAAAACTGATTAATATGACCAAAAAAATGTTTTTGAATAAAAAAGAACAGAAAATACAGTTATTTTTATTAGTATAAATTAGTTTAATTTCTTTAAAAAATGACTTTAGTTGTTAATACAAGCTAGAACAAAAATTAGAATTGAGCATCAAGAAAAAAATAATTTCCAAACAAAAAGAAGAAAGTGACTTTTAATAGCCTATAAGTTTACTTAGCTTTCATTATGATATCATAAAAGCAACTAAAACATAATATCAAAAAAAAAAAAAATTCCAAGTGAGAAAATGAGAGTTATTTTTAATAGTGTAAGTTTGTTTAATTTTTACTCTAATGCCAGAAAAACAATTCAAACATAGACAGTTTAAAAAAAATCCAAGTGAAAAAGCAGAAGTGATTTTGTAACTTTAGTTTTAAATATGAGCCAAAAACAAAGTTTGGAATGCAGCATTTAAAAAAATAATAATTTTCAAGCAAAATAACTGAAGTTTTAAATTCAATAACATGTGAATTTTTATTGTGATAAAATTATTTGCATTTTTATTTTGTGCTTTTAAATATTAAATTTTAGTTTCATTAAAATTGAACTGTGCAGTGTGCATAACAATTAATTTTATATGTATTTTTTACACTTATATTTAGATTTTGAAACATACTTTTCATATACAAATAGTTGTTTTAGATAGTAATTTTGGTATAGAATCTGAACCTAGAATGGATTGCTTCTAAATATATGTATTTCAATGCAAACTATAATGAAAAAATGATATAATAAATGGTCTTCTGGAAACAATTAGTTCATTGTATCAGAGTTTATTGTAATGGAAATTGAGAATACAATCACAAATAAAGGTATGACTGTAAATATATATATATAAAATACTACTGAAAACAGCAAACAAAAAATAAAATAACTGATAGAAATTCATTTTGAGAATTCTGACATTAACAAATCAATATTAAATGTGTTCAATGCGAAGATTAGAATATATCAATCAATCATATTATTTTTACATTAATGTTAAAAATAGCCCTCTAAGATTTAACAGTGGTAAGAGCAATGGGCTTGAGAAAATAAGGCTTCAGAATCAAAAATCCAACTGCCATTTCTAGTGCTCAAATATCAAATGATTTCCAGAAGCAACTTATCATTCAATTAGTTTTAGCATATACTTTTGTATTTCTTGTAATTATATGATGAAAATATTTTAATCAAATTTTGAATTTCAAATATCTTATTTTTTTACTAAAATAAATTTGTGATGTGAAAAATATAGTCTGGTGTTTGTTTATTAGAAAAAAAACTAATACATCTATGAAGATTTAATTCTATGATAAAAGTAATGAACTCAAGATTTAAAGGTTTGTCAACAAATCTCCAGTTAAGGAAAGTAAACAAATCTCAGTTTGGTCAAACGAATAGAAATGTTCTCAGCCTGATATATGTAATTATGGTGATCAAATGTCACATGCCCCTTTTAGCAACTGACTATATGAACTTGACTATGAAGACATTTATTTAAATATATATATAAAAAATAATATTAGTAGTATTAATTTTCCAGAAGATACATCTGACATTATTAACTCAGAACTACGTTAATTTTTTTTCATGACTTTCTCTTGTGTAGCTATAATCTTTACTTAAACTTATCACTACTTAAAATTATCTGTTAACTTCTATTTCTTTTAACATTTAATGTTTTTTACCCTCCAGCATACCCATCATAATTCTATCTTTACATACAAATCTGTTTAATTTTTTCACTCACTCATTTTAATATATTTATATTTTTAAATATTATCTTACCAACATATCTTTTATAATCTCTTTTCAAATCCACATCTTTAAAGTTTTTTTCTAATCATTTAATGAGTATCAGTTTCTTTCAAAACTATAAATACAATGGAATCTACATTATGTTCCAAACCTTTTATGGGTAGTGTAAATTAGCAGATATCTCACATTTTGTTTATTATGTTTTAGTTCCAATATATATGGTTTACTATCTTATTCTATATTAGTATAGTATTTTTTAATATATCCACATATAGAATATATTTTTAAGCATGTATATAGCCATACTTACAAGACATGTTAATTTACAGGTTACAGTATGTATATATGTAAGATTATTAACAAAAATATTTTTTTGAAAAAATGAATTTAGGTGAAAGATAAAGCCTCTATCTTGTGTTTGGTTTGAAAATTTCCTCTGTAGTCAACACAACATCATTGAGTTAATATAAAAATCAATAAGGCACTATGTTAAAAAGGTGAAATCCTTTCTTTTTAATTTAATAATATAAGCATTTGAGTCGTAGGAATAAGTGGATTCATTTTATTCCTGCATAAATACTATATCTTGTATTGGAGAGAAAGTATTCATTTATTATTATTAACACTCACAAAAGTGTATGCACAATTAGCTTGAAAGGCAGATATTTGGATGTAATACAATTGTAAACATATGCTATATAAAATAAATGCTTATTTACATATGATTAAGTTTCAGTTAGAATGACATTTAGTAAATTCTAGACAATTTCACTGACCATTCATTCAGTCATCGTATATAGTAATTTAAAGTGACTGTTCCATCCTCACGCTTTCCTTGCCAGCACTTCAGATTTGCTCATATATAAGCATTTGAGTCGTAGGAATAAGTGGATTCATTTTATTCCTGCATAAATACTATATCTTGTATTGGAAAGAAAGTATTCATTTATTATTATTAACACTCACAAAAGCATATGCACAATTAGCTTGAAAGGCAGATATTTGAATGTAATAATGTAGTTATGTAAAAGACAGTGAAATAATAAACTGGAAATACACAACAGATTTGCATATGCAAAAACTAGCAAGTATGCATTTAAAAATACTCTCAAAATAATATTAATAAAATCTATTGTATCAATCCATTGTTTCATTTTTCTTCAATTTATTTTTTCTAATTCAGGTGGATTTTTTCTCATTATTTTATAATAGATAATTCCTTCTTATTAACATAAACAGCCAAAAATTCACAGTTTTTAATAATTTAATTAATTATTTTCCTTTTATTATTTTTAAAAAAGAACTTCAAAAATTATTTTAGACTTGCCAAAATTACTATAATCACCTAACTTTATACTTTAAAGCTATTTCAAATAAAGTTTTAAATTTTTAAGAAAAAAAAGTGAAAAAATGTAATCTAATTGAAATTATCATAACAGAATGGGTGCATAACCATATTGTCTGAAATGTACATAACTATGTAAAAGAATGAGACTTGAGTGAGACTTACTGCAAGATAAAAACAAATGGTTGCTGCTTTTCAGGAAAAAATATATATATAACATAAAATGTACAGTTTTCTAATCAATTTATATCTACTTGTAGTTGTTGCTGTCATCATTGTTGTTGTAGTTGTTGTTGTTGTTGTTGTTGTTGTTGTTGTTGTTATTATTATTGTTGTTGTTATTGTTGTTGTTGTTATTACTATTACTGCTGCTGCTGCTGCTGCTACTACTACTACTACTACTACTACTACTACTACTACTACTACTACTACTACTACTATGAATAGTGTATAATTGAAGTAGCAAACAGTGACATAGGCATACAGCAGATCCATTATTCAACAATACATTAACAAGCATAATGGACCATTATTGTTACTTGGCTTTAATTTTCCTATCAGTATTTCTATTATTAATTTTAAAATCGCTCAAAAAATTTATAACTAATCTATTTTTAATTTCCTATTTAACAATCACATTTAAACTTTTTTATTCTTATCAAGTATTTTTCATTACTTATCATAATCAATAAATTAAAGCAGTTCCTGTTTAGATAGTAAATAGTTTTAAAAAATGTATAAAGGGAAAACTAAACTTGAACTAGGTCAAGAAAAGCATTGAAGAAGGGTATGAACAAAAATATTTAAGCAAATTATTATATGATTTTCTTGGTTTTCATTTAACATATACTTTTAGCAACAATATTATTATATTATCTACAAGAACATAAGGAGAGGGGGATTTCAGACTATTGACTTAAATAGTATAAAAGAGTTAAAGATAGCTGCCAGATGTGTTTGTGCATTAAGTCCAGAGGTTTTAGAGAAAAAGACCATAAATCAGAAAGTATCTGGGGATGTAGACTTAATAGCATTGATAACTAATGTACTTAAGCTTGCAATAGATGACTCTGGAGTAAATAGTGTAAATTACACTTTCTAAAACATAAAACTGCTTTAGTATAGTGTTGTTAGCCGAGAGGTCATCGCAGCCGCCTTTGCAAGCAAGTAGTTGGTTGCAGACGGTTGTGGGTTCGCGTCCCGGCAGATGCTATGACATATGAAAAAAAAAATTGCTTTAGTATATTGCATAAACAATACTAAAATAAGAAGTAAGCTATATTTCACTCACTGACACATACACATACGCATAAAATATTATTTAAAGAATATGCAATTGCATAAAAAATCATGTTAGATATGTGTAATGCAGTGTACAATAAGCTTAATATCAAGAGATTAATCCATAACTAAAGATACGTAATTGTAGATGTGTGTACTTATATTTATTATTACAATAAAAAAACTGAAAATAATAATCATATGAAATAATAATAATTTGATGACATATCTGTGAAACATTAAACAACAATTAATTTTACTTAAATGTTTATTGCAATATTAATTAAGCACAAACTATGAAACTATCTAACCCCCTCCCTCTCTTTTTCTTATTTAATGATAGCAGTTTATCAATTCTATTTTAAAGTATAATACTATTAAAAACAGGAAATAATAAACATATTTTTTTTCGTGTTATTGTTCTAAACAAACACATGGAAAAGGGTGGAGATGAACTCAAACATTAGCTCAAAAAATGATTATTTTTTATTAAAAAATATTTGAAGATTATAATCGTGTTTTAAAACGCTGTGGAATTAAATAGTGTCTGCGCGTGTGTGTATATATATGCACATATAATATCATGCCGATAAAGGCTCAATAAATATCTCTTTAAAAAAAAATATGAGTGTATTTATTGCAAACATTACGAATTAATAATTGATTGTAAAAAAAATTAAATGGCTTACGCTCTCTTTATCAGTTTTACTGATTTACTACGAATCTCGCATATATTACATATATAAATGCAGGTTTAAGCTTGCACAATGTATCAATATAACTTGAAATAAAAATCTTTTAAATAAAAAAAAAATATTTATTTTTTAATTGGTAAAGTTATATATATATGTCAATGGATAACTATGATTCTAGTATGCTTGTCAAGTAGCATCTAATTTTTTTTTTCTATATGCCATAGCATCGGCCGGAGACGAACCCATAACCGTCTGCAACCAACTACTTGCTTGCAAAGCTGCTGCGCTGACCTCTCTGCTAACAACGCTGTTTTTAAACTAGGTATGATTGTAATCAATTTAGGTTCATTTTGCATTACATTGGTTGCTATATATCAGGGGTGGCCAACAAGTCGATCGTGATCCACCGGTCGATCGCGAGGCCAATATGGCAAGAGCCGTCGGGTTACGAATTGAAACAAATTAAGTCAAAATTTTTCAAGTGTTTTTGTTGTTTTTGTTCTAAAATTTTTTTCAATTCTAGATAGGTAAATTCCACTAAGTCGTATCATTATTGGAAATAATATTTTTAATCTTGATTAATGTAGCTAACTTGAATTAATAAATATTGTTAATAATTATTCATGTTGCTTTAATTCCCCCAGCCAAGAATTTTTGGCCCGTTAAATTATTTTTTACGAAGATATATAAAAATAGTATGTATTTCACACTTCCCTGACAAGTCGATCGCGACACATTTTTAAAATAAAAAGTAGATCTTATGAATACAAAAGTTGGCCACCCCTGCTATATACATTACTTCCATGCCTTTATTTAATAAACTTTATTCTAAATTTGATAGTTGGTCATTGAATGCTATTTGGTAGACTGATCATACTTTATTAGAACACCTGTAAATCTCTATATACATAAAAATATCAGACAGGTATAATGTTTAAAATATTAACAACACATCATAATCATCAAAGCATAAAGGAAAATGGTGACATTTGTTTTATTCATTAGCAACAAATCAACTTTAGTTTTATTATACCAATCAACGTTGAATAATAAAAAGTAATTCAAACCAATACAACAACAAAAAAAAAGAGGGAAATATCTTTTCTTTATTTAATAGTAAAAAATAAATATGACTTCTTTATTATACCTATAAAAGTTATAAAAGGAAGAGAAATATCTTCCGCTGATTTATTCATTAATTACTAAATTATTAATTTCATAGAATTTATTATTTTATAAACTATTAAAAATATAATGATTGGATAATGCGCATTTTTAATATAAAATTCATAAGTAAATATAATCATTAACTAAAACACACCTTAATGGATTATAGAAAATCTTTTCATATGTCATAGCATTGGCCGGGACGCGAACCCACACCCGTCTGTAACCAACTACTTGCTTGCAAAGCGGGTGCGATGACCTCTCGGCTATGCACAAAGTTGTCAACACACTACTTACATTAATGGAAACCATCTATAATAGGAGTAACTTATTTTTAATCTTTGAATTACTCAAAAATTAAAACTTTTTTTATTCTACATTGTTAATTACAAAATCTCAACAATTATTTATCAACATAAATTTTCATAAACTTTTTAATTGTAATTACAATATTTATTTAAATTATACAAATATAATGCCAAATTATTTATTAAATTTGAAATATCATTGTTATAAAAATAGATACAACTTTCTTCCATCAATATTTTTACATTAATTTAACTAATCAGTATATGTCACTTTTTAAATATGAACTGAACCTTAATTGGACAAATGAGTGTATAGCTATGATGAACTATGAACTGAAAATATTTTTTAAAGCAGCTTGAGTTCCTAATATTCATATATGAAATTTAAGAGCATTAATTGTATGAATCATTTTCACAAACTGAAACTATAGTTTTATTGGGTCAATACATATATTGAAGCTGTTGATTGTTATTGATATTTGGGATTGTCTAAGTGTTGACTGTTTTTTAATGATTATATATATAGATAAACAAAATGAAAAATAGTTTAATTTTAATATATATATGTGTGTGTGTGTATTGTCCTTGATTTTGTTTTAATTGTAGAGAAAATTCAAACATTTATAGAATGTTTTGGTCATGTGGGCTTATAGTTTCTAAATACTTATATGTGAAAATAAACTTTCTTGACAATTATCAATGTCTTAATATTAAATTCATTGTTTTTAATAAATGATCCCATAATAATGCATATAATGCTATAATCACCATAATTTCATTTTGTAGTTGCTGCATGGGAAATAATTATTTCAACTTATTATTTGCAATTAAAATTAATTTTATACACTTTATAATCCAACATATGTCATAATATATTTTAGTTTTAGTTATTGTTCTTAGATGGCAGTTGTGATGAGGGGGGGGGGGTTATGAGCATCAAGAATTTCATTTTAGTGATTTTTTTATATTATGATAATAAAAGCAGAACAGATTTTTTAAGTTTTCATTATTTTTATAAATAGTAAAAACTAAAATTTTAAAAAAGTGATTTTTACGCATATATATATATTATTTTTATAAGAATATTATATTTCTTGAAATGCTTCTAAATGAAAAAATTTCATACTGTGAAGTTAAAAACTGTTTTTTTTTTAAATAAAATCTTTATTTTTAAGATAATCTCCCATTTCTAAATATTTTCAGTAATAAATAATTTTTTGTCAAGCATTGGTAGCCGAGAGATCAGCGCAACTGCCTTGCAAGCAAGCAGTTGCATGCAGACAGTTGTCAAGGGTTCGCTTCCCAGCCAATGCTTTGACATATGGAAAAAAATATATCTATTTTTTGTTACAAATATTATTCAAACTGAAGGATATATATATATGAAAAGTTGAAGTATAAATTTAGTATTATCATATATGTAAATATATTAATTCAATTTTTTTTTTTCAATTGCCTTCAAAAGTTAACTTTTCAAATTATTTTTTGAAAAATAACTAAATTCTTCATTTCTGAATTAAGTTAACAAAAATTAACATATCAACATTTGTTTGTTTTGTTTTTTTCTTTTTGACAAAAATACCAGCCAAATAAAATCTAATCAATTATTAATTATATTTAAAAAATAATTAGTATTAAAAATAAAACAACTTTTTGAATAAACCCTAATAAAAATTTACAAAATCAAAACATAAATTTACTATCTTTAAACAGATTAAAAAACTTGATGCTGTACCTTGAATATGTTTTTAAAGTCCAAATAAGTAAACTTATATAAATATTAATCTACTCACCAAGCATTTACCGCAAAAATAATCCACTTACCTAAAAAAAAAAAAAAAACATTATAAATAAGCTTTTTAAAATTCAAATACTGTAATATCTAAAAATTTTAACTGCTAAGTTAAATAATGTTGAAAAATAATTCAAAATACACGGACATTAGCAATTTATCTCAGATTATTTCCTTTATGAAGCATGATTAATCAATGGATACCAAACAGTGAAGCCAATTTTCTATTGCTATGTAGGTCGTACTATAGATATCCAGAAAATCAACTTTATACTTTTTTAAGTAGATGGACTACATGAATGCATCACTAGGAGATTAATGTAAGATGAATCACTGATAATACGGGGTAAATGTAAATTAGAGAAATTATTGTAATTTGTTACACAACTCATTATAAACATTGTATGTCTCATAATGATACACTCTTTAATTGTCATGTTTATGGCCTAAGTTTAAATCTCAGATAAGTAAAATTGGAAAAAATATTCTGATTCTAATCATATTGAAAATTGTTTTTAAATATCTGACCAATATACTGATCCAGCTAATCATACATTATTGGTTGGTAAGTGGAATTGGCTTATTGTTTATAAAAAAAAATACAAACTTATAAATCTTCATCTTCTAGAAATTGGGTTAATTTTAAAGAATAATTTGCCTTTAAAAACTAATTTTAACAATATATTTATTTTTTAATTATATATTTCTTACAAATATATAAATGATGTTGGAATTAATGACACTAAGCATGTCACCATGAAGATCTTTTCCTATTTTTTAAATCTTTTTTTCACCATTTTTTTTTGTTGCTACCTTAAATGCTTCAGTTGCATAAGTTAAGATAAGATCCAGTTGGTATGAAGATAGCAACAATTATCTGCATGCAATAGCACCACCCAATACAAGCTATAGTAATCAATGTATGCCAGAAGATTTGACATCAAAATCTCTAAGATTTTCTCATCCAATATTCCCAGACTAGTTTCTAGCTTATGGCTTTCATAAGTGAAGAGCCTTTAATCATGTTCAACATGGAGATGTAGTTATCATGATCCTCTCATATCATTATTTATTTCCATGCAGTAAGCATGATAATAGGATTGGAGGTATTCATCCATACTTGCATTCTTTCATTATATATATCTGAGAATTCTGTTTCAATTTTATTGTTTAGCAAATTCATTTTTCATTTTTTATTTTGTGTGTTTCTATCTTCTTATTTTTTCCTGAAATTATGATAGCCATACTCATTGATGAGTGATTGTTGTCAATAATGATGATAATGATAATACATTACAACATTATTAAGAATTTTTTTTAACTTTGTTATTTTGACTGGTTTTACGTTTTAATTATTTTGAAGTGTTTTCACTCAATATATATATATATATATATATATATATATATTGATATGTTTTCACTCAATATATATATATAATTATTCAAAACAATACAATAATTAATACAGTAACAATATTTTAAACAAATATATACCAATTTAATTAATATACCAATTTTATTACTTTTGTTTACATTTGTAACGGTTTTTTCTAATACAATTTGAGTCTAGTTGACAACGACTACATAGATAGTTGAAAGTACTTCTATTAAATTGGTATATATTTGTTTAAAATATTGTTACTGTATTAATTATTGTATTGTTTTGAATAATTATATATATTTTATTATAATTGGAATACAGACATTGATTAATAATTTATATATATATATATATATTCTGTAAGTTTACTTTTAAAAGGGCTGCTTTTGAAAAAAAGAATATAGAGAACATTATATTTTTTACCAGTTTATAATGAAGAGCAATTGGTAAAATCAGTAAAGAAAGTAAGATTCTTCTCATCAGTTAAAGTTTAAGAAATTACTAAAAAAAAAGACATTTTTAATGCCTTTGTTATGGAAAGCCTAGGTAATTCTGTACCTGATTTTTTCAACACAACACTAAAACAATTAAATCAGTCAGCAAAAAATTATTTGGAGAAAATCTTCACACATGCTATTAATTTCAATATTACAATTACTAGTTGGTCAAGGAGGCATCAATCTTATTGATCAAACATTATATGTATAACATAAAAATGCAAATGTATATTAATAAAATACAAATGTTTTAATACACCATCATCAGATGGTAACTTAATTAATAAAATTGAAAAAGTGGATAATTTTATAATAACTTGTTTATATCATATAAGAACTTGCAAGATGACTAAAACTTAAATAACTTGGTTAACATTAAATATAATGATTTAAAAAACTAATAAACAATGTTAAGTATGCTTGGACAGAAGTATCAGTAATTAAGATTATCAAGAATATTCACAAAATATATGCTACACAATTACACATCAAATTCTATTTCAAATTATTAAATAACATCCTATTAACCAAGATTTATTTAAATGGCGAATTAAATATGAATTTGGAACATTCATGTACTTTTTGTAAGATAAAATAGAACTTTTTTCACTTGTTTAAAAAATGGGTTGTGTTTAAACTTTTAAGATCAAAAATATTTCATGCACCATACATAAATTTAAAAAGAGAAATAAGAAATAATATTAAAAAATTTCATCCACACAAAGCAATGCATTCACATCACGGTTGTAAAAACGATATGGACAATAAGGTGTAAAAATGATTTTTGGTAATAAAAAGTATAATTTCTTAAAAAAAAAACTTGATAATGATTGGAATAAATATTTTAATAACTGTATCATGTACCTCCAAAAAAAGATAAATAAAAAAATTTTGTCAAGCACTGCTCTGTGTTCATGCAAATTAAGAAAATAATATGCTTAAAAATTAAAATAAGTATTATTTAATTAATGAAGAAATTTACAAAAAATATATATAAATATTGTAAAAATGTATATAATTGTTTTTTTGTTAGTAAAGATTTTTACTTAAAATAAAAATAAATAATTAATGATGACATTTCAAAATGATGAAAACATTTAAATATCAATTTAAAAATTTCTTTTTTTTTTTAAGTATCATAGCATCGGCCGGGATGCAAACCCAGGCAACTGCCTGCAAGTGCAAGACAGTCGCGCTGACCTCTCGACCACCAAGGCAAAGATTTCTTTGTTGGTTACATTTTAAAATTTTACATAATGTTGCTATTGCTGTTATTTCTATGATTACTCCTATTTCTACTGCTACTACTTACTACTACTACTACTACTACTACAACTACTACTACTACTACTACTACTACTACTACTACTAATAATAATAATAATAATAATAATAATTTTTGCTATTATTATAGAATAGTTATTTTTCATTAAAAAACATATGGCTTATATTAATATGCAATGTATTTATTACTGTTACTTTTAATATAGTTGTAAAATGACAGATGCAAAACATAGAAATTTCTGAATTTTTTTCCCCCATGTATCATAGCATTGGCCGGGAGGTGAACCCACAACCAACTACTTGCTTGCAAGGCGTCTGCAATGACCTCTCGGCTAACAATGCTTGACTTCTGATACTCAAATGCCACATGACCTTCTAAACAACTAATAATGTGATTGTTTTGACCTTTGCAGTTTATTATAGAAGACAAGGAATAGACTTGAGAACTTAAGATTCTTGGATTTAATCTTAACTTCTAACTTCTGATGCTTGAATATCACATGACCTTATGAGTATCATTCAATTATTGTTTAATGATTTAATACATAGCTTAAATTTTTATCAGTTTATTAGTTTTAATTTATGAAACAATTGTTGTTTAATGAGATTTTTAATAATTTTTAAAATTATAAATAGCGAAAAAAATTAAAAATTACTACTTTATATAATAAAAATGCAATTTAGTCAGTGCAAGAAATATATGATAAAACAAGGACAGCTACTTTAGTGCCAATTCTGATGAGCTCAATTAATTGGTGCTTGGCAGAGGATAGTATTTTAAACACAACTTTGGATCTCAAGTTTCATTGATAAAGACAAAAACTAAAAACTGGTCTGAGAATGGAGATTTAAATGCATTACCATTTGAGAATCACTGATTGTTTAAGCTTAATATAGATGGCACTACAATAAAAAGCTATTTTGTTTAAAGAATAAAGTGATTTGTTATTATTAACATTTCTGTACAGAAGAACAAAGCAGTCACAATTAGAAAAAATAGTTACTAATGTATATAGTTTCTGGCTTGGGTTCAAAATCTTACAGCATTTTGAATTTCTACTTTCTATTTTTGTATAGCAAAAAGGAATTAAGTTGGTTGCAAAATGCATAATTGCATTACTTCCGACTTTAAATCCCTAATGTTAAAAATAAGATATAAATTCAGTTTGAATGCACTAGCTCTGATAATCACTGAATTATCAATCTTACTACAAATGAAGTTAAAACAGAAATCTGCTTTTTTATCACATGATGTATAAATGAAAAATTCAAATGATTTATTATTACTGACATCCCTGACCAAATAAGAGGGCAATTGAGTTACTAAAATATATAGTTACTGATTTAATATTATATCTTTATGGCTATTCAAACAGTTTGGCTCGAGTTCATAATTTCAAGATATTTTATATTTCAGTTTTTTAGTTTGAATGGTAAAATTAAATTAAAAATAGTTGCTAGATGCATAATTGTGTTTCTTCCAACTTAAATTGCAAGTCTCACTGATAAAGGCAAAATTCAAAATTGATTAGAAAATGATGATTTAAATACACTTCTATTTAGTAATAACTGATTACATGAGCATACTATAGATGGAAATAAAATAAAAGGCTATTCTTATTTTATTAGTTATTGTACATGTATAAGAATCAAATTATTAGAAGAGAAACTACAACCTATGTGACAGTATAATATCAATAATCCAGTCTAATTGGAATTGGATTTGTTTAAATAATAAAACATGAGTGACAGTTTTGGTTTGTATTTTAAAAAGTGTACTTAGATTGAATATTAAATTACTGCACACAAAAGTGTAACAATAATTTCATGTACAGAAAATTGTGCTTTAAATCTAAAATAAAATATTGGTTATAAATATATTTCACATGCATTAGTTAGTTTATTACATATACATTTCTTACATTGATATTTCCATTACATTGGATCTTATAATATGAAAATAATATAAATTATTCTCACTTATTATGAGATATGAATTAAGTTACAATGATAAGTTAAACACCATACTGTATATATATATATGATAAACAAAAATGCAAGTTAAAAAACTTGCTACATTATTAGATCTACCAAGACTCCACCACTATTTGTTTACACAAACTCAGATAGTATTCACTATCTCTAACTATAATTCCACTCAGACATGATTCACTATTTGTATCGTCAGTGAAAGACAGGAATAAGAAACTAGATCTGAATACAAACTCTGAGCTCTATGAAACAATTTCTATTCACTCACGGAATTTTAGACACTATCTTCAATAAACCAGATAGCTAACTGATCTCAGTTCACATCACCACATAGTAGAATCTCAATCTATATCATTGCAGAAAGACCTCAAAGGTACATTTATGATAAACAAAAATCTAACTTCTAACTGTTTCCACAGATTTCACTCATATTTTGTTTACACAAACGTCAAGTATATTCATATATATATATATATATATATATATATATATATATATATATATAACTTATTTATGGAATAACCAAGTCTGTAACACAACTTAGTTGTTCTGTGAATAGGTTTACTTTATAAGTGTACATATTTGATAAGAGACAATACTATTTATAGGCTTGTTAAAATTAATACAATAGATGTATATATGATCAACTGCTAAAATATGCAAACTTCAAAATCAATAGTTCAAAAGCAAAACGTATAAATAAAAAATCAGACACATCTATGTAAAAGTTTCAAGCATCTAACCCAACTGATGAATAGAAATTGTTTCCATGATATATATGCATACTGATATTTGTCTGAGAAACTTTTACATTGAATAGTAGCTCATAATTAAAAAAAAAAAAACTAGAGAGAAGAGTATTTTAAATCTAAAAGATTTGATTGACTACAAATATAACTCTGATGCATTAGTTAATGTATTACAATAATGAAAATTGAATGCAAAGATTAAATTGTTTCAGCATTTAAGTCCTGTATGTTTACCCAAAGTAGTAGTTAATTAAGCCAATAGCCAAACAGATTAGTTTTGATTCACTTTGAAATTTATACAAAAATATATAGATCATGCCTTATTACTATTGTATTTTAAAATTTGAACTAAGCAGTTGTTTCAACATAATGATTTGCATAACATAAAAATCAATATTACAAATATGCAAGATGATTCAGTTACAACTAACAATAAAAATGTGAATAAACATACTTTTTAATTCAAATTATAGATTATAGATTAAGTAGTAATCAAAATTAAAATCATTAATTTAAAAATAATTATACATATATAAAGTATATTGTCTATACTGATGAGTGCTGGCTCAGCATGAAATAGATATATGTGAGGTCATTTATCTTTTTCACATGTGGTCATTTGTACCAGTTGTATAAGATGGAGTGGATAGCTGTAGGGAGCTTAAAAGTCTGAGTTTTAAGTCCCTTATATATATATATATATATATATATATATATATATATATATATATATATATATATATAACAACTAAAATAAAATAGCTTTCATAATAAATACCTATTTAAATTAATTTTATTTGAAATCAGTCTTTCACAAATTTCAACAATATAATGCATAAATATTACCCTTAGAATAATATTTTAATTTAATTAATTTATACTTTATATTTTATTATGATGACAAATAATTAATCATAAATTTTAACACCACCATCAGTAATATCACATGACTTTCTCACATCTTATTTTAAAGCTTCCAAGACTTCAGAAAAAAAAGAAACTGGTCTGGACATGAGAATTTTACAATATACTATCTAGATTCCAATGATTACTGGAACTTATAGTAGACAGTTCTAGAGTAGAGTGAAAATAACTGTTCTTCGATAAAGAATTTAATTATCAAAAATATAATTAAAGTAATTTTTTGTGTGATTATCTACTTATAAGATATAAGCAGTCTGAGGTAAAATGTCACAATTGAATTATTAAAAAAAAAAAATTGAAAGGCTTTGTTGCTTGAGAATTTGTAAGAAGTTTGAGTCACAAGGGCCATAACTGAGATAGATCAGAGAACATCCCAGACCCTGACACTTTATCTCTGCAATAACCAACACAAGCAAATTTAAATGTAATATTTATATGTAAATACAAACTGCAAAGACTGACTTTGTCAAAGATGATGAATGTCTGTATCATAAAAATAACCAAATGGTTTATTGTTTATGAGGTTATATGATGTTCAAATCCAAAATAAGACTAAATTGTGCTTTAGCTTTTAGAGCTACCCTTGCTGGGCAGGGCACTGTGATCTGACACGGTAGGTTTAAATAGCTCATTTAAAAATGCCAAATGCAACTTATAAGCATTACAAATTAGGCATGTTACAGCCTATTCAGATATTATTTCACAGTTAGTATGCTGCTTGGCAACAGTCATTTTATTTTCCAGATTTTTTTTATAACTAAATTGAAAAGATATAATAAATTCATAAAACTCAATAGAGAAACCATTGATTTAGGAAATAGTAAATTTCAAAAATGTTAAAATAGAACTCAAAAGATTTTGTTCATAGAACATTTTTCCGACATTCAACATTATCATCAATACAAATTTCAGATATTTTCTCCAGTTAAAAAGTATAGCATTAATGTAACAGAAGTAATTACTCACCTCAACAATGCAATGGCATTTCTATTTCAATAAATAATTGAAGTTTTCAGAAATCCTGCAATGGCAATCCATTATCATATTATTGTCAATAAATATTAAAAGTACATTTCATTGTTTATCATGCATTTGTCAAATTCTTTTAAATTTTGCAATAAGTCTGATATCGTAAAGTGATTACTGGTTTGTATAATCTTTAATTTTGCAATGGCTTTTTGAAGTCTTTAAATGATTCTCTATGAGTAGAATTATTTGAATCTATTCTTCCTTGTTCAGATCCATTATGATTTGTAAAAATATGCATTAAGCTATCATAGTGAATAAAGGCACCATGTATATTATGTTTGTTCTCAACTTATCCAAATTATACAGTTTAGAAGTTACTATTTAACTACAGAAACCAATATCTATTATTTAAACAGATTTAAATGATCTGGGCTTCCACCAAAATGATACATTAAAAAGTTTAATTCATATTATTTTGTTGACTTTTACTTATTTGCTTTTCTTCATATATAAAATGTAGACAAAACCCGTAGGGTTTTCTTGAACTCATGAAGTATATTACTGAACAAAAGTATACTTATAAAAATAGGTAAAAAAGAAAGTTTTTTAACCACTTTTACAGTTCAGAACAGCACTCTGCTCTGAATGAAATCATATATACACAAAATTTCCTTAACTTCAGAAAAAAATGAATGCATTAAATGAAAGAATTGATAGTTCAATGGAATAAACCTGCACTGAATACCTTTGTTGCTTTAAAGATGACATAATTTATTTATTTGCTGATGACTGGATAACAAGATATTTTATTGTGCACTTTGTATGTCTTACAGCCATTATAATTATGCAACAAAATTTGACATGATAAATTTAACATTTGACATGACATATATATTCCACAACAGATTTATACATTTATTAATTAACTGATATATAAGTTTATAATGAACTTAAAAGTATATAATGAGTGAAGTGTAGTTCTGAATTACCACAATAAATACTATTAATTTTTTTTATTTAGCAACATGCTTTAGACATGCAAGAAAGCCAATAAGTAATAGTCAAATAGCAAAAACGAGAATAAAGTTTTTAAATTATCTATTATATGGTTAAATCTAGACAACAATTGTAATGTTCAGTGTTCACTTGCAATAGTTAAATGGTACCTTTATTGACAAATATACACCAATGTGTGAGATTTGTACTTGGGAGATTTAAAAATCTTACAAAAGATATCTATAAATAAAATTTCTGGTCGGTAATAAAAACTGCTCGTTATATATCATACCCTTATTAACTTTTACATGATGAAGAAGAGATGAAAAAAGGCGTGTGAATGAAATATCAGCACAGAAAACTTTCCAGCTTGTAATTTTGAAAAATCGGTAAACTAAAGGAAAAATTATATGGGGTGGATATTAAGCCTAAAAATAGATGTTTTGTTTTTTGGATTTTATCTTATTAGTTTTAATTTCATTACTATCTGTAAATTATTTATTGATTTTACGTTAGAATAAATATTTTATAAAGATCATGAGAAAAAGGTTAATCTATTTGTTTTTCTTTTATCAAAATGAAATTGAACTGTGTTGCACTTATATATATTTATGCATGCCTACAATAATTTTTGTAGGCAGAGTATTAAATTTTTTATTATTTTTTTCAAAGTGATATTTTTATATATAGAGTAATGTAATGTTTAATACATAGACGTATAATTAGTTGTTAGATAATCAGTTTCACGGTCTTAATCTATACAGAAGTCAAGAGAAAAAAGTAGAAATTCTTATTAATAATGATCAAGTGTTATTTATATCATGTGCCTGGTTATGGTAACTATTGTCAAAAGACTAAAGAGACCCGGCATTTACTGAGCGCTATGATTTAATTTTTATCAAATCATTTGAGAGTTCGAACATAAAACAAACCATTTTAGTTTCAATAAGTACCTTTCAAAAAATGTTGGCAATCCTTTCCCCCTACTACCCCCCCCAAATCCCATCTTATTTTAAGGAATATGCAGTCAAATTTAACTATGAAAAATATAACAAACTTCTTTATAATATTAAGCCATATTAAAATAATTAGAAACCTAACCAACAATTGGCAGTTTGCTCGAGATGATAGGAAGTAAAAAATTAAATATTTTTCCCATGAGTCTTTGCTCAAAATAAAAATAACTTTTTTTAAGATTTTAAAACTTTTAGCTATTTTCCCCCAATATTCTTGTTGTTTTGGATACGCTTAAAATTTCCGAAAAAAAAATACAATAAATAAAACTTTCCAAAATACAGAATAATTCTAAAAAAAAAAATAAAAGTTATTAAAGATAATTGAGTAAGATGTAAACAAGCCAAGCTAAAGAAAAATTGGAAAAATTCCAAAACATAATAAAGTTTTTTATTTATTTATTTATTTTTTTAATTTAACCCTTAAATAAACTATTCTGTCAGCATTTGTTTGAAGCTTGTTAGGTAAAAGATCTTGCCTGTCGCTTTTACGAGATTCTATTTTAGATAGAACATGGCTGATAGAGACAATGTTCAAACAACTGAGGCATTAATTGATAAGGAAGTAGAGAGAAAACTTGATTCACCTTTGATTTTAGTTTGATGATAGTCATGTGACTTAAGTGAAGCTGGCTGGTAGAGAAATATAAACATTAAATAGTGCCAAATTAAATACTGAGTCTTTGTTAAATCATTTTAGAAGTGTGCATTAAAAAAAAAAATTAATATATATTCTCTCTTTTTTTCTCAGTTAAATCATTTGTCTAAAGTTACTTAGAATTAATAGCGTTCTAATTTGAAACGTTTATAATAGGTACTAGTGGATAATAACTCAATCCGTAAGATTGGCTGACGTCTCTTAATATTTTTAAATACATTCCAACATGTATATATGGTACTGCAAGAAGTATATGCATAAGTTGATAGACAACATGGACGATAAAAGTACTATAACAAAGCGATAACTTAATTATCTAAATATTAGTTTTCTCGTTGTTTACCATTCTCTTAAACATCAAACAATATCTTTTACACCGGGTAACAAAAGATGGAGCTATATTAGAGAAAGAGCAAATATCTTTTTAATTTATTTGTCAAAATAGTGTATCAGTACAATGCATAATGTAAAAATGTAGATTGCTTTTACGTCATACTAAGGCCAAAATGCATTTCACTCTGTACACTACATTTTGCCAAGCAATAACCTGAAAAATCTCAACAGGTTTGGGATTTTTTCCTGGTAGCTTTTCTTTAAACAATCTAGTAATTATCCAATTTTGAATGGTGCTAAATATCTTAAGTATTCTTAGCTAGAGAGTAAAACAAAAATGGAAATGTACTCAGATCCTCATTATTTCCAATCAACAAGCTTGGTATATGCTAGCTTCTTTTTTATTGTTTATTTATAAAGAGTTGTTGGAGAGACTTTTTACCTTGAAGTGACCTATTTAAATAATGTTATCATATAATGTTTAATAAAGTCATTGTGATAAGTAAAAATTAGCATACTTTAAATTTAAATAGTATATATAATGTTTGATGGTACTCATTTACACATACAATATGTGTCTTAACAACATTCAAGCATTGAGGTTTTAGAAATTATGTTAATGGTAAGCAAGTAATTTTACACTACTAATATAAAACAAGTGCCACCATTTAATAATAGTACCTCAACTGATAAGTTAGGTCTCTTTTGAATAGATATCTAAATATACAAATATAAATAAAATGAAAAATAAATTAAGATAGATGACAAGCAATGGAAAATTATCATCAACTGTGATCTAGTGTTGCCACATAGTTGAAGAGCTCTGTTGCCTAGATAGCTCAACCCACTTTCAGCCAAAGAAATTAACTTATAAAGATACCTGATAGGTTATAAATTGTTAATTCATTATAATATTTTCGATTTTTAAGCCATTGACAAGGTAACAGATTGCCATGATCAGCAAACCTAATAATTAAAATAAAATTTTAATCATATAGCTTTCCTTTTAGATTTTTCAGAAAAAATAATGGGCTCAGCAATCCATATTTGATTATCTTGATGTCTATTCATCAAGTATTTCTCAACATTAGTGGAGAGATTCTGCGATGATGTTTGCTCAGAAAAGACTTTTAATCTACTTTTTTTAAAAATAAAGATTTGTTTCAATTCCTATTTATCCAACATCTACCCCCCCCCCCCAGTATTATTTTCTCTCTTCATTAATATAAGTTTACACATCCTTAAAATTTAATTTTTAAGAGATTGTCTATATTATAATTAACTAAACATTTCATTGTATCAGCAAAGCAGGCAAAATAAAAAAACAAATTAATGGCCAGAGTTATTTATTATTATATAAGGAAAAATCGACAATAATACTGCAAGATTAAATACCAATTATATGGAGAAATTTCTAATAATCCGATTTACCTTAAGTAATATTCACAAAATAGAATCTCTAATTACACATTTTAACAACCTTGTGAATCCTCAATTCATTGCAAAAATGTGAATAAATGGGGTTTATTAAATTTTATGAAACAATAAAAGCTATTTATATTAAATTTATTAAATATCTTACATAGGCATGCTACTTGAAAGATTTAAAATCAATTTTATAGAGATGTTGCTACAGTCGGATTTAAATTGGCTTTTAAATATTTTGTATATATTAACATTTAATAATGCAAAAAGTTCATTATAGATTAAAATGTAATACCAATTATTAAATATATAATTAAACAATTGGTTGCTCAAAAATTCATATGATGTTTAAGCTAGTCAGTGACAGATTAAATTCAATAGACTCATTCAATAACTGAATTGATTTTGTTTTGTTTATGCTTCTTATCTGAACATGATCCTGAAACCTTAAATCTGATTACATCATCTTATTTCTGTGAAAAGGGCATAAGACATTGTAATAAATAAAGTGCTGGATTGTGTTATGGCAACAGCAAGCAAGCTACCATCAGTGATGAATAATTCTTATTACATAACCAAAGTACTCAAATGCTTAGTTTCTTCAATCTGCTTTTTTCAGAAAAGATAATAACAATACTCATGCATATAAAACAATAATTTCCAATAATAATATGGGTCACTTTTGCTGTAAAATTTGTAAAATACTCATTTCAATGTATATCTCTGCAGTTTTATTTCAATGAGATCCCATCCATGACATTTGGACTTAAGAGCTCCCTTGGACCATGGATAATCTCAATCTATGGGTAATATGAGTCCATGTAATAAACATATATAAGGAGTTCTAGATTATTGTTATAGCATCTGCATGTTTTATCATGCATAAAAATATATTCATATAGGAGTAATCTATTTTAGAATGATGACGTACCTAAATCAAAGATATCAACAAATAATATTTTAAGCACAGAATTGTTTATTAAATTCCCATGCAGTGCCATCCTACTATACCCTAGATTAGTTTCTGACATAGCGTTTGCCAATTGATTGCAGAACTAGAATAGCATAAATATATTTTTTCCCTTAAAAATATGATTTTTTTAAAAATTTTCTGCCAATTATTAAACAGGAAAAATATAAAATCGAAAGTGTATGTATAAAAATAACTCAAAATTAATTTATACAACTTTTATAATTGTAAGTGTAAATTTAAAAAAGCATAAACAATCTTTACTTGGTGAAAATCACATTAGAGCTATATCTGCTTCAAATAGTATTTTTCTCCTCAATTTTGCCATTATTTGTGGCTTGACCTATAATATTTAGATTGGAAATTGAACTAGTAATCTTTATGAATATTGAATTTACAGTCATGTTTTAATCAATGAGACTAATCTGTCAAAGGTTTTGATTTAGTGATCTAATTGATTAGAGTATCATCTCAAATTCAGTATTCATACAACTTCAGTGTAACAGAATGGCCTAATTGGTTAAAGTATCACCTTACATTCTATATCCATGTATTTAAAATGTCACTGGTTCAATTCTTGTGCTAGCAGTATCAGACCAGGAATAATTTGAAAATGAGAATAATATTTGAAATGTATATTAATTTATATATTATTACTGATAGATTAAAGTATTTAGAAAGGTATAAATTAACTTAGAATTCTTCTGAAAAACATTTAACTACAGGTAAAATGACGTCATCACAAATCTTCAGCAATTTTCTAAAACATTAAATATTTAAAAATTTAGACGTTTTTGTTACTAAAGTTCAAGAATCATTGTGTGTGTGTGTGAGATTATTCTGATTGTTTATTTTTATTACATATTTTAAAAAAACCACATACAAACAGTCTATGACATTTTTAAAGATAATCATAAAACAAAAGTCAAACTATATAATTAAAAAGTCGCTATTTATGTTTTAATTTGTATTTTAGAAAAACCCTGCTTAGCACAATTTAATTAACATAGGTTTTGAAGTGGCATGATTTATTAATGGTTTAATGGTTTCTAGAAATTGTGATGTAAAAGGAGTAAATAATAACAGACTTCTAAAAAAATATTTTATAATGAACATGAGCATGGTTTTTTGTAAAAGAAGTAACATTATGTCAAGCGTTGGTGGCCTAGCGGTTAGCATAGCTGCCTTCCAAGAAGTTGGCCCAGGTTCGCTTCCCGCCAACGCTTTGACATATGAAAAAAAAAGTAACATTATAATGATTATTTCAAATACATTCCAAAAAAAATACAATGCTAATTGCTTTCATTGAAAAATTATACTTAAAAACCACAATCAATATTGATTATTGATCAATTATTACAAATCAATTGCTATTGATTTTAAATTTGCATAAAATAAAACAATTTTTCTCTTATTATTTAAGATTTATTAATAATAAAAAAAACATTGCTTTGTTCTCTAAAGGGTCTCTAGCTATCAGTAACATACATTAACAATATATCTTATTAAATAATCACAAACTTCTTACACCTTTAAGCAAATAATGTTTATTAATATAATAACAGTTTCAACTGTTCCTCACAGTCTTCTTCGGATCTCAATCTATTTCTCTACCTTTCCACCATTTTACTATCCCATCATTCCATACATTATGAGATGGTCTGTTTATTATCATCGATATAATAATTTCTGTAATTATATAAAATGAAACATACATAGAGTCACACAAGAATGTTATATCCATAGAACTTTATATCTTTTTATTGTAAACTTGAGTAGCATTGGACCCCAGATATTATATGCTATAAAATACCAAAGTTAGATCAATTTCTGGTATTATTTATTTTTATTAATGAAAACTTAAGAAACAAAGCTGAAGCTAATGCATTTATACATCCAAAAGCTATGTTTTATTCATTTATTTTATTTGAGCAAAGCTAACTCATTTACACAATTACATACATTTAACACAGTCCAATTCTGTATATTTTAGAGGGCACAGTTGTCATAAAACTGAGGTCTATAAAATATATAGAAATAAATCTGATATCAGATTTATATAATTACACAGAACTTAGACTGAGTTTAAACCTTAGAGTTTTTTTTTTAATTTCAAAATACTAGCTTAATAGTATAAAGACATAAACAATAGCTGCCAGATATATAATAACATTAGTTCTAGCTTTGAATTTTAGCCTTTTCTTATGAAGTCAAATTCAATATAATTGAATGGGCATGGAACTATAACATTATACTATATAGTGTTTATTGATTATTTAATCTTGTAGAGATGACCTAAAGTAAAGTTAAAGGTACTGTTTTTGAAAGCATAAGTCATGTGATGTTATTAGTATTTATAGGAGAGTTTGTGGGTAATGAATAACATAAAATATGCTGCTGACTTTTATAAAATTTGGCCTATAGTACTAAATTTTTAATGTATAAAGTTATGATTTAAAAAAAAAAAAAATCTATTCTATAATATAGTAAGGACATTGACTATAAACTGCAAAGAAAAAAATGGTTACTCTTCTGTCATTATTAATACTTCATGCTTCTGGAAAATATTTCATTAATTATGCTTGTTACATTGTGAAATAATCTTGTTAAACTCCATACTTAAAATTGTGTGTGGTTCTTTTATTAAAGAAACATCTTTGGAAAATTTATTGATAATCCATCAGCTGAAGAATGAGTTAAAAAACAACATCATTTTTATTTAGGAAATGACTGATAATGATAAATAATGATGGTTATATTTTTATCTAATATGATTAAAACTCATTTCATATTATTTTTCGCTACTTAAAATATTGTTAAAAGTTTTTTTTTTTTTTTAATTCATCATTATTTTTTCAATTTCCTCAATTCTAGCTTTGGTTTAGCAACATCATCATGCACTCTCATACTGCTATTAATTGCTATTTTTATCATTTCATTTGTTTACTTTTTTAAATTTCTTCTATTCTTTCTTCAATCTGGTTTGTCCAGTTAAATGCTTCAAAATGTTATCTTTTTTTTTTCTACTCAGAATATTCTTTCAAACACAATTTTTAGCAAGTTCTTCCAGCACCATTCATGTTATTTTACAAGGTTCATCAAAAGTTACTAATACTCCTACCAATTAGAATACAATTCAAAAGCATTCTATCTATCATGCTGTGTTTTGCTTTTCCACAGATTTATAATACATTGAATTCTCCATTTTCATTTAACATCACAGTATTGTTATATAAGGTGAAATTCACTTTTCTAATTTATAAATACAGAAATTCACTGAAATATTATTGCATTATAACATGTAGCCAATCACCTAAACAATATCTCAAAAAAAAGAGAGAGAGACCTATTAAAGTTAAGATTGGTGAACCCAATTTTATGAAATCATAGATCACTAAGAAAAGCAGACCTCACTCTTCAGTCTGTTGTTGAGTCAGTATCCGTATTATAATTGACTCAATAAATCAAGAATATTGTATGGTTCTTATTATAAATAGATGTGACACTAAAAACAAAGTCATTAAGTTGTACTAGGTGCCCAATGCCTTTACACACCCTAATAATTACTGCTTATAAATTTTTATAACTATTTACTAATGTCTCGTATATTAAACTTGTTGCTTAATCGACTATTTGCTGAGTCTGATCTATTTTATAAAATCTAAAAAATTATTATTAAATAATTATATTATTAACATTTAATAAAATGTTATTAAATCCATCCCGTCTTTTTTTAAATAACTTTCTTAGCAAATAACAAATAATAAAATATTGGGCATGGTTTAGTAGATGATTCAAATTTTAATAGATATTAAAAAGATCTAAAAAAAAAATTGAAAAAAAAAAAAAATCAATAGCGGTAATAAATACTATTGTCAATAAAAGTTTTAAGAGAAAGTAATAAAATAAAATGCACCTTTTAAAGTAAAAAAAGAAAAACCATGAAAGAAATTTAAACTAAAGATAGAACTCTTTTCCAAATAAATCAAGCTTGAAAAGTTAGAAGTTGCAAAGACATTAATTAAAAGAAACCCAATTACGACAGCAATTAGTAAATAATTTTAATTACCAATTAAATAAGGGTAACAGTTTTATTTCGCCAATTCTGAAAATATTGCTAATATTTCAGTTTTGTTTTTTGTTTTTTCAAATAAAAAGAAAAATATGTTTAAATACAGAAATTGATAAAACATTCAACCTCACCTTTCATTGCAGTTAAACTTTCTTTTGTCTTTTTAAAAATACAATGGCTTAAAATAACAATTCAATAAATCATTGAGAAAAAAAAAACGATGCAGAAAGAGACAAATGAGAAGCTCGAAAGCCCTAGAATGGATAGCTTCTAAAATTTCTCATCTAAGAAAATTCATTAAGCAAATTGTCGAAAGAGAAACTTTTACATAAAAATTCCTAAATCTTTTATAGCTGCTTTTTTTAAAAAAAAGACTGTTTTGCTTAATATATAAAATAATATACACTTTGTTTAATGCATCCACTTATATATTTATGTAAGAATAATTGTTTTGGACTTATGTGCTTTCCATGCATTCATTAGAATGAGCAGTAGACGTTTAGCAGTTTGTTTAGTTAACCAAGGTGAGATTTTTTTTTTCTCCTTTTCTCAGTTAAGAATCGATCTTTTCAATCTTACTCGATCACTATTATATTTGCCCTATACGATATCCATGCGGGAAGAGTGGCAGAGTCTGCAGCTCAAGATTCAATAACTATGGCACATGTTAGATTATAAACTCTGAGCAATAAACCATTTACTAATAATACTATTATTATTATTATCATCAATTTCAACCATATCTCCAAGTTCAATACATTTTCTCCGAGCCTCTCTTCTCCACATTACACCAGCACACTTTTCTATTCCATCCATCCATCCATCTCACATGTAGTTGCTTTTTTGGGTCTTTTACAATTTCTTGGAATCCAGTTTAATATTTCATTTGACCATCTGTTATCATCTTCCCTAGCAATATGTCCAGCCCAACTCCACTTCAGTCTCTTAATTCTTTCAAAAATATCAGTAATACCTGTTTATTCTCTCACCCAGGTATTTTATTTTCAATCTCTTCTTGTTACTCCTAACATACATCTCTCCATAACTTTGTTGAGTGGTCTGAAGTTTCTGTATTGCTCTTATGTTAGATGTCAAAGTCTCAGATCTGTAGGTAAGAACTGGTAATACATTTATTAGAAACCTTCCTTTTCAAACATATAGACGTATTTCCTTTTAATACAAAGTTATTTCTACCAAAAACACACTTCAAACAAGTTTAATTCTATTATTAATTTCATCCATTATGTTTCCATCTGTAGTAATAATCTGACCAAGATGTTTGGAGTTGTTAACTTCCTCTAACTCATCATTATAAATATTCAGTTTCTTAATTTGAGAAAATCCATTGAACATTACTTTAGTCTTTTTAATATTTACCTTTAATCCTATTTTCTTACTTTTATCTGATAACTCTTGCAACATTTTCTGAAGCTCTAAAGCATTATTTGTCAAAACAACTTAACTGCATTATCTGCAAAATCTAGATAACTTAAATAGTTTCCATTTATTGTAATTATAGAATTTGCTATACATAAAATGAATGAATTAGAGTAACAAATTAAATTTGAAGTTAATAAATGTTTTTCTCTAAATATATAGAATGTATATAAGATCATTAGTTTGTCTATATATGTTTATGTATTCATAAATTAAAAAGAAAAAAAAATTAAAAGATGAAGCATGAGATACATAGATTAAAAAAAAAAACTTTAAAATAATGATGAAAAGCTAAAGACTAGAAATACTAAAATAAACCTGAGGTTTTTATCCAGTGGATTGGTAATAATTTAAAAACTGGTTGCATTTATATACTTCTTTAACAACTAAATGAAGCTTGAGAGAAAGAATAAAAAGTTAAAAAATAGGGAGAGAAAAGATGTAATAGAGCAAACATACAATCCCATTATAATGCAAAGATAACTAATAGCAAAAATGTTGTGCATGCATGACATTACTTAGAAATATCTACTTTTACAAATGTGTACATTACACATCGTTATGTTTATGCTTCATTTGTATGTATAAAAGGGAAACATAGAGTATGGATGAAAAAAATAAAATCAGATTTTCAGTTAGTATAGAAACCAAAGAACAATTCTCTTGATATGATGTTATAATATCTCCAATCCCAGACTGGTTTGGGCTTTTATTTTCATCACTGAAAACTACCATTCAAGAATGAAACTAATTCACTTATATATCTGGCAACCATTTTTTTCTTCTTTATATTATTCAAGCTAACAATCTAAAATGAAAAAAGAAAAACTAAGATTTTGAATCCATGATAATTTATTTGTATAATTTTCTATATATTTTAGATCCTTTATTTCTATGCCCACTATGGATTTCTTCTTCCCTTTCACATGAAAGATTATTTCAACAATGATATCAAATAACTTTACACTTTCAAAAGGAGTTAATTTCCCATTACTTGACAGTAGGCACCAGATAAGTATAATGCAATCACGATACATTGATTTTTTGCTTTTTCTTCAACATTAAAAACTAAAATTCAAAGCTATAACTAATACACTTATTACTTAATAAAATTGATAAGTATTTTTTTTTCTATGCCAAAGCATTGACTGGGAAGCAAACACAGGCCAGCTGCTTGGAAGGCAGCTATGCTAACCACTCGGCCACCAACACTTGACTAAAATTGATAAGTATTTTACCACTTTCTTTACAAAGATGATTCATTAATTTGAACATTAGGTAAATATTTATTAAAATGCTTAGGGCATGGTCCCAATGATATTTTAAAAGTGAGTTTATGATTGGTTATAGCTGATGACCAATATAAACTTCTATGACTTCAATGAAAAAGGAAAGAAATGTATTAATAATATTTTCCCAGATAATGTCCATCTCAAAGGTATTAGTAATAAAAGTAATTACCAAGCAATCTAAAATTGTTTCAGATATGTATAATAATGTTAACTGAGTTGATGCCACATCAGGTTTTAAAAGAGTTTTAATTAGCTCTGCTAAGAATAATGTGGAGAAATAATCCTGTGGTTATAACTTTGTTCTCATCTGGTATATAGTAATAATTTGGCTTGTAGCTAAGTAAAAGAACAGAAGCTGCTTCCATTGTGTAGGCTAATAATGTCCATTTGACATCATATCATTAAGCTAATGCAAATTAACTATCATGGGTAAAACTCTTGATATAAAAGTGGCAATCATCAGATTTTTGAAATGATTATTAATAATTGAGAGAAACTAGAATTTTAATCCTTCATTTGCTACAATATAAATAATAATTGTCATTAGAATTAAAACACTCAAAAAATTTGTAAGTAAAAAGCATGCTCTAATAAATACAATATATTTGACTAAAGACAAATTAATGGTTTCAAATACTTTTGAAAGTGAAGCATCTTTATTCAGCAAATAATAAGATTATATTAAAGTCATGAGAGCTGACATTGTAAAGTATGAGAGAATGCAAATAAATAACAAAAGAATGTGTTAAAGAATCTTTTTTACTGGATTTATGTGATGTTGTTTGTTATCAATACCAAAGGAAAATGACTTGATAAAGATGTGGTTGAGATAATATCTTAAATATAAAATTCCTATTTTCTCAGTTGTCTGTTTAGTGAATATAAGTTCATATGCAAGGCTATCACATGTCAAAAAAACTATTATATTTGCTCACATTATGAAGAATAGTTTATGTGAAAGAAGTAATTTTGCCATTAATAGTTTTCCATAACATTGTCAAATTCACATATTAATTATAACAGATATATTTAAAATTTTTAATTTTAATTCAGAGACTTTTTGATTATGCATTTTAGTCAAAGCAAGAAATTCTGCAAAGCAAAAAAAAATTGTTGAAGCAAACAATTAAAAATATATATAACATTCAAGCTAGTTAGAAAGTAATTCTGCCATTATTAAAGCAACCAATAAAAAAAAACTCACAGCCTTTATAAACCAGATATCAGAACAAACATATAATTAAAATTTATACATGTCATATTTTCAATGGCATATAGACTAACTAGATAACAGAGATAAAGCTATAATACTTGGTCACCATCAGTGGAAATTTGTCAATGCTTTTCACTTTCCTAACAATTTACCCAAGAAATTTCAATTTAAGATTTACACCATGAATTTTTATAAATTTTAATGTTATTAATTAGTAAACAAAAACATTAAGATTTTAAAGATGTGGATTTAGAAAAAATTAAAAAATATTTGAAAGATAAGTAATAACAAGGGTGAATGAAAATTAGATTTATTGAGAAAATATTTAAAAAAGAGAGAAAATAGATTAAGCATACACTTTTAATTAAAGGAAACTGGGGAAGTTAAAAAAAAAGATTAGAAGAAGTTGATAACCATACTTAAAAAGCAGACAAAATATGATTTAGAAATGGTCTGACTTAATAATAGATAAGGCTTGATTTTTGGTAGACAATTAGTAACAATGTTGACAAAAAAAAAGGATTTTTGGTAATAACAAAAAGAATATAAATAACTGTAATGCTGGAATACAATGCTTTTTTAAGAAAGTAATAGTAAGCAAAAACAAACAACTACTAGAATTGAATAAAAAGTATTAAACAACCATCTATTATCAATGATGCTACAGTAAAGATTAAAAAATTTACATTTACATATAAATTAAATATATGGTAAAGAGAAAAAGAGGATAATCAATGGATGAAAATTGGAAAATCTTTTTTAAAAAAGGCATTGAATAAAAACTTTTTTCACAGTTGAATGATGGTAATCGATATATAAAGTTTTTTCAGATGTTTAATATCCTTTTCATTCTTCTTGCATTGTTTATATATATATGGATATGTAAAAATGAGATTACTGTATATATCCTATAAAATATAATCCAATAAAATATAATTTTATAGCAATGAAGTAGTTGAAACTGTTAGATAAAAAAATTTATCTTAAAAATATTCTGATCAACTAAGTGATAATCTTGCACTGTTTGACATGATCACTATTTTATTATGTTATTAGCATCCATTGACTTGATAATAACTTCTAGCAATAGTCTGAAGGTTCTTTGGAATGCCATATAATATAAAACAGGGAGATGAATAATGAAGGGAAAATGATTAAACATTTTAAAAATAATGAATTTGGAGAGAATGAAAAATATAATTTGATGTGACAAAATTAGAAATGAAAATGAAGAAATACAAAAAATCAATTTGATTTAGTATGTATTTAAAGAGAAAAAAGAAATATGAGGGTGAGAGAAGTAAAAGAAAGAAATTGCTAAGTAATTATCCTGTAGCTTTGTTTATGGTATTATTGTCATTAAAAGCATTTCATTCAGATCCATAATCATTAGTTCTGAATAATATAAATATCAATCATATTCATCCTTAAGCTACTGCTAGTACACAATTATTTACTATCATAATATTTATTTGAGGCTAAGATTAATCCTAAGAGAATCTGCTAAACATCAATTTTACAATCAGCTTTTAAGATTTTCAAATCAAACATGTTCCTTCATTGGTAATGCATTGAACACATATTTTAAAATAAATAATTACCAAAAGCTTATATTTAAATTTGCATCATGAATTGTAATGATAGAAAATAAAATCAGTCCATGATGTGGGTATATGACAATTATCTGTGAAAAGTGCATCAATTATAATCATAAGATAAAGCGGGGATAACAATGAGTCCAACATGTAAATACCTCCCCCATCAGTAAACGGTGGATCATATTATAATTATTTTATATTTTTATATTCAATAAATATATGCTCATCTGCTCAACCTAAATTATTCTGGAATTTTCATTCAATATCCAAGATTAAGTAAAGATCTTACTTTCTGACTAATATTGAATATTTATCTTAGTTAGATATGGGTACTCTAATTAAAAACAAATGCTAAGTCTGTTTGTAATCTAAAATATTTTGAAGATGCATTCAGATCAGACTCAAATTCCAGGTTGTATAGCAGATGGATGTACTAACCATAATTACAATGATGCACTTTAATTATAATCAAGTTTTTCAATTACAGTTACTATACAAATACTGATCTAATCAAACATTTATTATCCATTATTGAATAGACAAGTATCTTGTCTATAAGTCAGATACCTAACTAAAATCTCTAAGCTGCACATGGATTTGTATCCAAGTAACAGGCAAAATAAGCCAATGCATTAGCCATTATATCTTGAAGACTTTTATAATCCTGGTATACTACTGTTTTTTTTATATCTGTAATAGATTATGATCTAAAATAGAAAGATATAATAAAATCTGATACTGGTGACATTTACTGGGTAGATTGTTTATCAATTACATAATTGTGGCTTGGGAATAAGAAATAATTTAAGTACTTTTTCATAGCTTTTATATTAGAAAGCTGGATTTAGATATCGAGGTGAAACAAATCAATAAGGTCATTACAGTGAAATAATTACAATAACTAAATTAGCTATTTGGCAAAGCTATAACATTATATAATTTATTGTGTGAAATTAAGACTTGGATCTTCTATCCAACTTAGCATAAAACATTAAAAAAAAATTATTTAAGAAACTTCCATAAATTTTTAAAATGTGATGGCAAGATCATAAGATCAATCAATATATTCTTTAAGTTAATGGATATGATACTATAAAGCCCACTATTATAAAATCATATCATCATTAGATTAAATAAATGAAAGAAACAAACAATACAAGACTCACTAAAAATGTATTTTATGGTGAACTTGAGTACAGTTTTCAAGAAAGAGGCAAAAACTACATTACAAAAATTATCTCAAAGACAATCAAAAGAAGTGCAATATTGATCCAAAGGAGAGTTACAATTAATTAAGATGAATAAGACTTACAGAAACAATAAGTTTGTTGCAGTTAAAAGACATTACAAAATGTCAAAAATCAGAATAATGAACTACAATGTTTTATATGTGGGCAATTTGTGTTTCACAGATTGGTTTATATAGTTATCAAAAAATTTATTGTTTTTGTTTTGTTTGTTTTTTAATCTTTTTTGTTCTCTTTGAACTAAAAGGGTCATATTTGTTTATGAGTGCTGGCTGCTACTGTTGTGCCATATCTCAAAACATAAATAAATAAATGTAAAGAATATGCTACATTTTTATTTTTGTTACTCTACATATATATTACATAAACTAATACATAAATTCCTCTAGGTTGGGTATAATATATTTATAAGTTATCAGTAATCCACTTTACATCAACTCTATTTATGAGGCATTCCTTTAAGCTTGAATAATAAATGAAATTAGATGGTAGTGACACAGTGTTATTTCCTCCCTCAAACATGAGTATGTAATCCTATTATGTTACTTAACATAATGACTTGAAATTTCAAAAATCCTAAAGATTTATATTCAAAAACACTTTCTTGATATTAGATTAATAACTATATATTTTAGTATTTTATTTAGGAACTTTCTGTGAACACATTTGACTCTTTTGAAAAAAATATATCTGATTAAAGTAACATCAAATCTTTCACATTACATACAAGCCAATATTTACATTGTATTTACTAGTTCATTTTTTAATATCATATTAGTTTCAATTTCATTATTTGTAATAATTTCATACATGAGAAGATTCTTCTTTACACATCACAACTTGGAAAATGCTAATCTCTTGGAACTATAGAACATTAAGACCCTGTTTGAATTCTCTTATAAAGACTTACAAAAATTTAATTACCCCATAGATGACTATAGATAAACTTGTTTATTGTCAAGGCTTTTGTTAAATTTCAAAGCATCTATTTACACTAAGTATTATTAAAATTTCTTTTAAATTTTCTGCAAATGACAATGTCAAAAAAGGAATATGCTATTAACTATTTTACAGTAATTTTGAATTAACACATAGATATGCATTTTCCAAACACAGTCATATTTTAATTAATTACGGTTGTTTTCTTTTTGTATTTCATAATCACACAATTGATTTGAAGTAATAGTTAATAAAATATGTTAAGCAATTCCAATCTTTGAATGCATCAATAATAGTTTGTAATTTTAAAATTATATGGCTTTTGTGAGTCTCAATTTTGATGGTAAAAATTAATAATGCATGTAAAAGAAATAACAAGATATGATCTAACAATTATTTATATGTTCTTATATTTCTATCCAGACACATTATGAGTAAAATATGGCAGTCTACAATCTTTATTAGCTGTTTATTCAGAATATATTTGTATATACTATTCAATTATACACAGATAAGATTTCATCATTCTTTCCTTGATCAGGTCCAATAATATATATTGACAACTAACAAATAAACTGTCGTTTTATTACAATGTATATATAAAACTGATATACATCTTGTTTGTACATGATTCTATTTTATTTATATATATATAAGTCTTTAATGTATAATTGTATGTATATTCATTTTTGTTAAATATATAAAGTTTTATGAACTTAAATAGAACCATTTAATAATTGTGATTCAACTTGCAACTTTTCGTAGCTATCTATGTATCAAATTATAAACATTTGGCAACTACTATATTACTCAATGTTTTGGCTATGAAAGATAAAAGATTAATACAACAGTTTTACCCAAAGATTACTGAAAGATTACAAGAGATGGCTATTCTTAAAAAAAACATCTCAATTTGGTCTTCACAGTTCCATGTGGACTGTTGTAAAAATATTTATCATGCCATGGGCTATTAGATGTTGTTTCTGTTTAGTTAATAGTAAAAAAAAAATATCGTTGGAAGAAGGGGTCATGCTTGAATATAAATTGTTAATATTTTTCTTTAATTTTTATCTACACTGTATACTTATTTATTTTAATAAACTTTTTCTTAAAATAAAAGTGTTGAACCTTTAGATTCATAAGTATTAGTAAACAACACACTCTTCAGAGGTTTTTTTTAGTGTGTTTATATATGGTTATTTTGATCTAGTCTATTAAAGATTTGTTAAAAAATACATATCTTTTAGCATATTTATATTATCTAAACCTTCTGAAACAAAAATAAAAAGTGAAAAATATATTTAACATTATTGACTAAAAATAAGTGTAAACATAGTTTCCTGCTTTTCATCTTGAATCATTAATTTCAGCAATTGGCAAAATCAAAATGTGTACATATATCCTTTTTTTAAAAAGTATAATTCAATAATGACAGCTGAATATCATCAAGTTTTAAAAAGTATCAAAACAAATTGAAACAAAATAGATGACAGTAAATTGAACACTCGACTCTTTTAAGATTTTTTTTTTTACCCAAGTACACAAAGCGTCAAGCGTTGTTAGCCGAGAGGTCATCGCAGCTGCCTTACAAGCAAGCAGTTGGTAGCACACAGTTGTGGGTTCGTCTCCTAGCCGATGCTATGACATATGAAATAAAAAAAAAAAGTACACAAGGCAGTTAAAATCTAGAAATATTGATATAAAAAAAATATCTGCAACAAACAACAATGAAAAGAAAACCAGCTCACTAATATAGCAAGCCATTAACAATGACAGTGGAAATGCAACCTCAGTAAATTAATTAATGAAATGCTAGCAGAAATAATCACTAAGCTGATGGAATGATATTGCCAATGTACCATATATTTGAATATCAGCTAAGTAAATCTTTTTTCACAACATAATCAGGCTTAAGATTACTTTTCAGATGACTAGCTAATAATTGCACCAGCTAACTATCCATCAGAAATAAGTACGTATCTAATTTCTTTTACATAGGAGATATGTCTCAAGCTAATATACGTGAGTTATGTAGGCGAGTTTTGATATGTAGATTGTAACAATTAAAAATATATAATCATAATATAATGTGGCATTCAATACATGCCATACTCCTAGAAGTACTGAACATAATTTGTAGTCACTTTTATTTTTTTAATAAATGAAAAAATGCCCATATAAATTTTTTAAGGATACACTTTAAATATATTCTTTAGCTTTCTTTTTTTGTTAGTTTTCTTTTTCTTGGAGGAGAATGGAAATATTTTTGAATATCTTCATATAATATTTTAAACTTTGCATTTAAATTGTCAAAAAACAAAAAAAACTTTGCATTTACTATGAAATATAGTAAGAGATGGCAGCGTGACTTTCTGCGTTAGTGGATGACCGCGATGTTGCGGAGTTAAAATGAGAGATTCATTAATAAAAATCAATCTTGAAAAAAATGCTTACATATAAATACGCACACGCACAAATACATTAACAAAATAAGAAAAACATTTACCAAAAGATATCATTTCTTCTCCAAACTCTTCTAACTTTTATTTGTTCTACTTTTGAAAAACTTGCAGCTAACTCTTTTTTAAGATCGGATAATGAACAAATAAAAAAAATATCAATTTAGTCGAATAATGTTTTAAATGTTTTTAAAAAATAGATGATAAATAGTCCTAAAAAAGCAATCTTCTCTTCCCTTGTACCTCTGGCTAATTTTCTTGCAATTAAACAAAGTAGTCTAACAAAACAAAACATTTTGACTTTTGAATAATTCAGTAGCCAATGTGAAACTGAAAATGTTTTTTTTTTAATATTAAAATTTAATTTTTAAGTGCATTATAGTACTTAAAACATTGTATTTAATTGATTAGTTTATCGGTAAATTCCTCCTAGCAACAATATCACTATACCAAACTGTAGACTGAGAAATGGTCTGTTAAGCAGAGATTTAATAGCAAAAATGACGGCTTGCAACTACTTTTAGAGCAAACAATTCTAGAGTAGTGAGAAAAAATTAAATGGTTCATATAAGCGGCAACAACAAAATCATGTATTTAATATTTTTATTGTTCCATGACAAATGTTTATATTTTGTTATACGTACAATATACACACATTTTAGAATATTATCTCTATGTTTTTTGCACATATAAAATAAATCAGCCTTTAAATTTTCCAGTACAAGCCCTAGATCTCTCCAATAGCTCTTCATAGGAAAAATAAGATAAGTAGTAAAGATTGGAGCAATTTTTTTTCTCATGTGTCATAGCATCAGCCAGGAAGCGAACCCGCTAACCCGGGACAACTGCCTGTAAAGCAGCTGTCGCTGACCTCTCGACCACCAATGCTTGACAATTTTTATTTTTATTCTAACTTTCCAGCTAAAAATAGAAAGTTACCCATTTATCATCTAATATTCAATAGCTAATTGTTTTGGCTATGGGCCATTGATTAATGCACTGTTGAGTGAAAGCTTACATTTTGAAGCTAGCATAATTGATTAATTATAAGATCTTTGAATTCACAATATTTAATAGCATATAATCTTCTATTCTTATTACTTGTATGCCACCTAGTGTACATTTTAATAATCAATAGATGTGAGGTGGTGGTGCTTAATAAATTTCTATCCAGTATTGTCCTAACCAAATAAATACCCCCAGATTAGTTTCTAGCTTGTGGCTCTCATCAGTGATGAGTGTTTGGATTTTTTGAATGACACTTCTAATCAATGAAGTAAGATAGAAACTAGTGTGTGAATATGATGATAAGATGACACTAGATAGGAATTTATTAAGCATTATCATCTAGCATTTATTGATTATTTAGGCTTACACAAGATGGCATAAAAATGGTGTTAGAATAGAAGATTGTGTTAATGAAGAGCAAGATGTAAGCAAAAGTAATGTGATGAATAGTCACCCATGCAATGTCATAAGGGTGAGACTGTATATTTCATTTTGATTTTTTATTGTGAGTCTATGGCTCACTTTATTTTATCAACAGTTTTTAAAGTAAGAGCTAGTTCAGTTTAAATAATATTATTTTTATAATTATTTCTATAGATTATACTTGGATGCTTTCACTGTAATATATATATATTGTAACGATCCGGAGAATGCACTTAACGTCATCTGCACTACGGGGTGCCATCTAGGCATTTGAACCTAGAAAAATTTATAAAGTAGGCAGATACGTAAGTCAAAAAAAAAAATTTTTTTTTTTTTTTTTAAATTTTGATTCCGGTCGTTAGCCCATGTCACTAGCTCAGTGGAATAGCAGAGATTAAATAATATAATATCTTATCTAATTATATTTCAATATTAAAAAAATAAATAAAATAAGCCACTGCCAGTAATTAGCATACAAACATTTATTTATGCACATATATATAAGATTTGAAATTATTTTAGTATTAGTTTACACTTTTACATTTAACATTATTTTTAACTTTGATTTTTGACTTTAATTTACATTTCATTACTATTAGATTCTAATTTTATATTTTTATTAAGTTCGCACAGATAAATTTATGAAAGCTTGTTTATCACGTTGAATATAGACCGGTTACATAGATTTCACGGTCAAAAACATTTCAAAGTAAACATAAACGATCAAAATACAAAATTATTGATTACTGACAATTGCGGAGGGAAATTTATACGTAACCCATAGTATTCACCATAAGATACTTGCATTGTCACCAATAACTTAAAAGACATCCGAATAAATACATTTTAGATACTCACCGTAAGGTATCATTATTTATCGAATGTCTATATATTTTGATCAAATATGAAAACGCAAAACATAGTTAACCGATAAACAATCCATGCAAGCGTCTATAAACAACTTAAATTTAATGCATTTTTATTTAGGGTAGAGCATGAATACTACATAGATTTGCATTGAAATTAAAATATTCTATCCCTATTTAACCTTAGGCTAAAATTCGCAGTCAAACTGGCATCAATCCATCTGATACATCGATGTATTCAATGTAATACGAAATACGGCAGCACCAAAAGAATTAAGAAAAGACATTGACTCTCAATCAGATAGGAATATTACATCTATCTAACGAGAAGAACAATAAAAAAAAACTCCATAGAAAGGAACTGCTTCTCCGTCTTATAATTCCTTCCATAGGCAAACGGGTGAGTCATATAAGCGATTTGTGTAGCAATCAATATTACATCTACTAATCACATCAATATATCCAATCCATTGACCCAATTAACCACTAAACAAATAACCTAAGATTACCTCCCCTAATATAACTTTACAAATCTATACAGCCATTCACGCCCACTTAAGTTTAACATTTATATAATTAATTTAACTAAGAACAAAAAATCATGATAAAACTTAAAGAATAAAAAATAAATAAATGGAAATGATTTTACATAAATAAATAAAAAATACATCAAATAACATTTTAACTACTTTAGTCAGATAGAAACTAATGCAATTTTTTAAATACTAAAAGTTTATAACTTAATGTTCATTAATTGTAAAGTTCTTACTTTTAAACAGTTCATCTTATCCGCTTGTGTTTAACGGAATTCCACCCCTGAAGATATTGGTATACATTTAGCTGATGTTTTATTTATTCATTCGAGGTTTTTAATTTAGTTTCAATGGAAACGATAGTTCATTTCTCCTTCTTTAACAGCTGAAAGAATTGACGGCGTCTGTCAATTCTCCAACTCGACTACTACATATAGCACATCGAATAATCAATTTCCAGTCACTGATTAATAATTTCCAAATTTCCTTTTATATTAATGTGAAGGATTGATTTACATTACGACAACTTGCTGCCGTTCCATAGGATTTCTTCTTATTTGCTAAAGTTTTTATTGTTTTCTTATCTGACCGATTTTTACATTTAAGCCCAAGCTGGTTTACATTTAACTAATTAACAATCATTTATTTCTGATTAATTAACCTGTTTTCCAAATCAAAAATTTTTAAAGAATTTAAAGATATAATTTTATCTCCAAATCTTTTTAAAATTTAGTTTTAAAATACTTTTCTTTATAAATTTTTATTTTAATAATTTTCATTATCTGTGCGATTTAATATATAAGAGTTTAAGTTGATATTTAATTTCAATTTTTAATTCTTATAGAAAATTTTTAAATGCGAACTTTTTAATTTACTTTCATGTTTAATAAATAAATAAAAAAAACGTTACAATGTAACGTTTTTTTTATTTATTTATTAAACATGAAAGTAAATTAAAAAGTTCGCATTTAAAAATTTTCTATAAGAATTAAAAATTGAAATTAAATATCAACTTAAACTCTTATATATTAAATCGCACAGATAATGAAAAATTATTAAAATAAAAATTTATTAAAGAAAAAGTATTTTAAAACTAAATTTTAAAAAGATTTGGAGATAAAATTATATCTTTAAATTTATCTTTAAACATATTTTTGATTTGGAAAACAGGTTAATTAATCAGAAATGGAAATGATTGTTAATTAGTTAAATGTAAACCAGCCTTGGGCATTTAAATGTAAAAATACCGGTCAGATAAGAAAACAATAAAAACTGTTAGCAAATAAGAAGAAATCCCTATGGAATCGGACCGCAGCGAAAGGACCATCGCATCGGTGACGTAATGTAAATTCAATCCTTCACATTAATATAAAAGGAAAATTTGGAAATTATTAATCAGTGACTGGAAATTGATTATTACGATGTGACTATATGTAGTAGTACGGAGTTGGAGGAATTGACAGACGCACGGTCAATTCTTTCAGCTGTTAAAGAAAGGAGAAATGAACTATCGTTTCCTACATTGAGGACCAACTAAATTAAAAAACCTCCGAATGAATAAATAAAACATCGCTAAATGTATACCAATATCTTCAGGACGGCTGGGAATTCCCGCTCAAACTTACAAACGACAGATAAAGATGAACTGTTTAAAACCGTAAGAACTTTACAATTAATGAACATTAAGTTATAAACTTTTCGTATTTAAAATAATTGCATTAGTTTCCTATCTGACTAAAGTAGTTAAAATGTTATTTGATGTATTTTTTATTTATTTATGTAAAATCATTTCCATTTATTTATTTTTTATTCTTTAAGTTTTTATCATGATTTTTTTTGTTCTTCGTTAAATTAATTATATAAATGTTAAACTTAAGTCGGGCATGAATGGCTGTATAGATTTGTAAAGTTATATTAGGGGAGGGTAATCTTAGGTTATTTGTTTCGTGGTTAAATTGGGTCAATGGATTGGATATATTGATGTGATTAGTAGATGTAATATTGATTCGCTACGGGCAGAATCGCTTCATACGCCGCACTCACCCGTTTGCCTATGGAAGGAATTATAAGACGGAGAACGCAGTTCCTTTCTATGGAGTTTTTTTTTTATTGTTCTTCTCGTTAGATAGATGTAATATTCCTATCTGATTGAGAGTCAATGTCTTTTCTTAATTCTTTTGGTGCTGCCGTATTTCGTATTACATTAAATACATCGATGTATCAGATGGATTGATGCCAGTTTGACTGCGAAATTTGTTGCCTAAGGTTAAATCAGGGAAGAATATTTTCCTTTCAAATGCAGACCTATGTAGTCCATTCATACTCGACCCTCTAAATAAAATATTAAACATTATAGCAAGCTATTTTAAATATAAAATTAAAAATTAAGATAAAAATCTAAATATTAAATTTATTCCTCAAAATTTAAATATTATTTTATATGTGCGTAAATAAATATTTTATGTGTTAATTTCTGGCAGTGGCTTATTATTTTTTTATATTTATATCTAAGGTTATATATTTTATTATCTCTGCGTCTCCACTGAGCTAATGACAATGGGCTAACGATCTAAATATGTAAATAAAGTGGAATCCTAACAGCGCGTATCTGCCTACTTTATAAATTTTTCTAGGCTCAAATGGCCTAGATGGCGCCCTTTGGTAGTGCGGTGCGATGCGATCTCCCACTTCGTTTGGATCGTTATAATTGGCCCCACGTTGGGCGCCAATTATAACGATCCAAACGAAGTGGGAGATCGCATCGCACCGCACCGCACTACCAAAGGGCGCCATCTAGGCATTTGAGCCTAGAAAAATTTATAAAGTAGGCAGATACGCGCTGTTAGGATTCCACTTTATTTACATATTTAGATCGTTAGCCCATTGTCACTAGCTCAGTGGAGACGCAGAGATAATAAAATATATAACCTTAGATATAAATATAAAAAAATAATAAGCCACTGCCAGAAATTAACACATAAAATATTTATTTACGCACATATAAAATAATATTTAAATTTTGAGGAATAAATTTAATATTTAGATTTTTATCTTAATTTTTGATTTTACATTTAAAATAGCTTGCTATAATGTTTAATATTTTATTTAGAGGGTCAAGTATGAATGGACTACATAGGTCTGCATTTGAAAGGAAAATATTCTTCCCTGATTTAACCTTAGGCAACAAATTTCGCAATCAACTGGCGCCAATCCATCTGATACATTCATGTATTCAATGTAGCATGATACGACAACACAAAATACTATATTGTCAGGAATGTACATCTGAGCAATAAGTAGAAATAGAGAAGAGATTGATTCTCCACCAACAGGAATGTGACATCTGTTGGCAAGTAGATCAATAAACTAAAAACTCCATAGGAATGGACTGCGGTCTTCTGCCGACTTACAAACCCATCCATAGGCAAACAGAGGGTGTGTGGCGTATATCTATAATCCTGCCCGTAGCGGATCTCATACTACATTTACTAATTACACATATATCCAATCCATTGAACCAATTCAACTACGAAATGAATAACCTAAGATTACCCTCCCTAAATACAACTTTACAAAACTATATAGCCATTCGCGCCCGACTTAATTTTAACATTTATATACGTTCGCACAGATTTATTTAAAAATGTTGGGTATAGATCGATTACACAGATTCCACGGTCAAAAACATTTCAAAATAAACATAAACGATCAAAATACAAAATTATTGATACCGACAATCGCAGAGGGAAACTTATAAGTAACCCAATAGTATTCACCATAAGATACTTGCGTTGTCACCAATAACTTAAAAGACATCCGAATAAATACATTTTAGATACTCACCGTAAGGTATCATTATTTATCGAATGTCTATATATTTTGATCAAATATGAAAACCAAAATCTAATTAACCGCAAACGAATCCATGCAAGCGTCTATAGACAACTTAAATGTAATGCATTTAATAATTTCTACAATAAAATATTACTACACATAAAAAATATTAAAAGGGAAATGATTCTTTTAACAATCGGGAAAGATATAAAATTAACCATTATTAATTTGATTTAAAACTTACAAAAAGTCAGATAAGAGTCCATTTTAAATAAGTCGGCTTGTTTATTAATTTATTCAACTTGACGAAAGTTCTTTATTGATTTTAAGAATTGTTCCTTTCCTATAGCTTACGGTAGCAGAACTTCCGGTTCCTGGTGTCAATGTCCACGGAGTCTTTAATTGAAAGATCGATCTAATGTTCAGGAGGTGGCATTTGCTGGTTCATGGTATCAGTCATTTCATTTCAGAGATAAGTGGGAGAGAACGATAAAGTGCATCTTTATCGCTCGTCTCCCCAACCAAGTTGAAAAAAAAAAAACTCATTGAACTCAATATTTCTTTCTTTTTATATCATCCACAAGGATTCACTGAACAAAACGTCACTAATCTGTTTTTTCGTTATGGTCCGGGCCAAGGCTTAGTGCTTCCATTTGTCAAGCTAAAATCTCTTTCTTCTCTTATCTAACTTTCCATCTGACTTTTTAATTAAACAGCTTTTAGATAATTAATAAACAACCATTTCCCTTTATAGATTACAGGAATTAATTAATACCTGTTTTTATTTTAACTTACGTTATTTTTTTATTAAAATATTTTTATATTTCAATCTTGTATTTTTTTATTAAAAAAAAAATACGTTCAAATACTTTTTTTTTTTGTTTATGAAAAAAATATTTTTAAAGTTTAACATCTGTGCGAATGTATACACGTTTAACAATGTTTTAATTTTAGCGTTTAGTTTTTTCCTTTTATTTGCGAACTTTTAAGTTTTTATTTTAAATTAATGTAACGACATATTTATATATCGTTACAATATATATATATATACTAACACATAAACAGGGTGACCAAAACAATGGTAGCAAGTGTAATTTTATATATGTCAATGAATGTTAAAAAAAATACAAAGAGTATGTGATAATGTAATGCCACTGTCATAAAAAAGATCAGATTTGTCAAAGTTAGAAAAATGCCACAAAAATATATTAAAAGTACAAAATTAAACATGGATATTTTTATAAATGTCATTAAATCCTTTCTATTTCCTATTATGCTATGTTATTTTATATAAATACAATGATACTCCTTTTTTTAAATACTTTATTGCAAACCTTTACATATAAACTGACATTTTGATTTGTCTTGGAATCTTCTTCAGTGATATAATACATTAATAAAGAAACAGTGTGAATAAAATAATATGAAACAAATAAATAACAGTACTTTTATTTTACTTGCACCGTTTTATATATTAATGCATTATAGCTGCTAAATAAGACTACAAAATAGTTGAAATGTCAGTTTATACATAAAAGTGTACAAAAGTGTTTTAAGAAAGAAGCATGGCTGTATTTATATGAATAGTTTTATTTTCATTTTGTGGAAATCATATAGTTTGAGGTATTTAATAACCTAATTCAATTAGAATATTGATATTCTTAATCATTTAACAAAATCTGCAAAATATTTGCAAAGAAATTAACATCAGCTGTATTCTCTATTGATCTCAGTACCCCCTCTTTTATTCTGCGAAATTCATAGTATTATGAATACTTACTACAATTATTTTCAATATAATATTATTATTTTTTTAAAGTATGTTTTCCAACTGCAAAATAATAATTTCTGTTTCTTTTTTTTTTTTTTTAAAGAAAAATATATCTATTAGCATTTATTTTAAAGTTACACATCTTGGAATCAAAATTAGATTGTACAATTTAAACAATATTAGAATTTGGGTATGTCTTACTTTAATCTGATTACCTCTCTTCCCTGTGCACACTTTTTTATTATAGATACAGTTTTGCTCAGTCTATGGTTATATATATATGGCAAATTTTTCTTAAAAACTGATTTTGAAGCTACTTATCTATACTAATGTACAAACAATAAATCATGTGATTTACATTATCTTTTTATTAATTAAATTTCTTTCATCAACTATGGTTTTATAAATTTTAAATTAATATTATATTGAAATAGTGTGATAGGAGGAAAATAAATATTTCTTGATTAATTTTATTTATCATTCTATAATATCTTTCTACACCACTAAATATCACATGATTACCATGAGTAGGCACTAGACAGAGATTTTATGCACAGACCTTCTTGCATCCATTGATTACACTGGCTTGCACTGGGTGGTATTACTATATGGAGAGTTTTGCCTCTGTTAATATCTTTCTAACTTAATTCATAACTTTTCATGTTTATATTAATTATTTGTATTTCTTTAAAGACTATGGTAAGACAGACAAAATAAGTATACTATTATTATAAATACGGGTGCATTCCAATATATAATTTTTAAAAAAATACACTGCTTGTACTTAATAAAAATAATAAGAAGAAATAGATTAATATTATGAAATTAAACTAAACTAACTTCTAGATACCATGAAAAATATTACTGGTACACTCAAGTCATTGCTCTCAAAGTGGCTATTTATTTTTCTCATAGTTCTTCATTAAATATCAGAAGAAAAGTTGTCTTATAAAAAAATATAAAAATGTTGCTAAGTAAATCACATTATTAACTTAAGATGTAGTTTTTCTACCTAAAATTCATCACAAATCAACATCCTCTTTCTAGATATTCAGACAAGAACTTCCTCAAGCAACCAATGATTTATGGCATAAAAATTGACATGTGAAATGTCAAACAAATTTCATTTTTAATAAACAATAAAGTCAGTTGAGTCTTATCTTCCTATATGTTACTGGAGTCTCATCAATAGATTCAGGACAGATTATAGCCATTACACTGATGAATGCCACAAGCCAGAAACTAGTCTGGGGATATTGGATGAGTAGGCACTAGATAGGGATTTTATGCACAAGCCTTCTGGTATCCATTGATTACTATGGTTGGCACAGGGTGGCACTACTGTATGGAGAGTTTTGCCTTGTTTAATAACAATTATGTGCTAGTATGAAAAAGTGATCATGTGATGTTTAGAATTAATCTTACAAAAAAGATCAAACACAAACCATTCACCATATAGTTAATGACTGTTAAATGGAGAGAAATAAAAGATGTAAAATATCTATTAGTGAATTTATCTCCTGGTTAGAATCTCTACAAGTTTCTTAGTAATACTTATTAATAGTTAAGCTATCTAAAAAAAATTCATTTACTAAATAAATAAATATAACTAAAACAAGATTTAATATAATATAAAAAAAGTCTGAATTATATTTATTTAAAACTGATTTTTTATTATTGGAATTAAATCAGAATGTTTTATGCAGATAATTTTGAAGAGAACTGGTGTAATCTATCTGTATTTTTAAAAGTATTATAATAACTTTTAAAATAAAAAGCTTTTTAATCAAATGTAAATAATTCTATGGTTAAATATTTATAACATCATGAGATATTCCATTCAACTCATTAAAGTACTTTTTTTTTTGCATTATTCAGTTGAAAATTAAGGCAGAAATCTTTATTTTCTAATAAGTTAGCTTACCATTATACTATTTTAATCTTCTTACATTGCTTGTGTTAAAAAACCTCTCTGTCAATTTTTTTATATGTACTTCTCATTCATTAAACTTAATTATGTTATTGCTGTATAACATGGTTTTTTTTTCAAAGTTATTATAAATTGGAAGAAGAAATGAAATTAGTTCAGAAAAATACTGCTAGTAGTCAAAACTGTAAAATAACTGAGTTCAATAAAGCATTATAAAGACTGCATATAGAAAGAATACAATTATTAATTTTCCTATTGTTATTAAATACCATCGAATCAAAATCAAATCCAGGTAATCATATTAACAAGGTTTTTTAGAATAATCTATGATCACACTGAATTTTTACTTGTTCAATTTTATGTATAATAAGTCTATTATTTCTTCTTTTTTTCATTAGTAAAGATTTATATTATATACATATGTGCTGTAATATTGTTTTTAATATGTCAATGATGTTAAATATAATGAATACTCTCAAACCAAAGCACAAGACAGAGACTTTGAAAAAATAAGATGGCTACTCTTATCTTTTCAAAGTCTTTATCATGGGCTTTGGTTTGAGAGTATTCATCATATTTAACATCATTGACATATTAAAAACATCACAGCATATGTATATAGGGTGTAAATCCCTTCTGATGAAAACAATATTCGAACACTGCACTAGTAAACTATATAGAAAGTTACACAGATTCTAATATTTCATTATATTAACAGGTAGTAAATCAGAAGATTTCACAATAGTTAATAGACAAGATATTTTAATGGATGTAAAGTAATTAATGAAAGAACTTCATACTCTCATTCCAAGATGCTTTAGATTGGCCTATATAAGTAAATTTAGGTACAAAGATAAGAAGGTCACTCTTATCTTGTCAAAGACTTTATCTTGTGCTGTTGTTTGAGAGTATTTATCATACTCAACAATACATTGTTAAATATTTAAAACAATACAGCACAAGTGTATCGGGCCTAAAACCCTTTTGATGAAAATTACATACAAATACTGTGCTAATAAATTAAATAAAAAGTTTTACATAAATCTACTATTTTAACTTAATATAGAATTGTAAATATATAATTTTTAGATGAATTTTCATTTTAAAAAGTACATGTAGCATGCTATCTTCAAATCTATTAGTTATACATGAATAGTTATGTAATTGCATGAAAATTAATTAAAATATATATATATAAAAGAATTTTTTAAATGTAAATAAACCTATGATATTATAACCCTTTCGTTAATTTATATAAAAATCATTAAAAATGATAAGAAAAAAAATTAATAAAGACTATATTCTTTCTCTATATTTTTTAAAATAAATTTGCAAGTAAAAATTTAAAAATTAATATTGCATTCAAAAATTCATTAATGGTTATCAAGTTCAGAGTATAACTTTTCTGCACACAGCTGATGAATCGATAGATAGGCTCAGACTTTATTTAACAGATATTCTTAATTAATGAAATACTAAGTTGTAATATAATAATTGTTTGATTGAATTTTCAGGTATAATGGTGATTACTAAATAATCAATTCAAACGTTAAACCACCAAACATCACATGATCACTATTCTGGCATCCATTGATTACTCTGGCTTGCACTGAGTGGCACTACTGTATGGAGAATTTTGCCTGTTTTAATAACAATTCAAAAGTTATAGGCTAAACCAGTTTTCAATACTAGATCTCTTGGTCAAAGATAATAAACGTAAATAACCAACAGTAATACATATAATATACTAATTAAATAAATGGGTATTAAGTATGATCGGGATTCTTTAATTTCACAAAATCTTTTCTAAACATCATATTAGCATTCTAATAAATAAATTTACACATTTTACACCAATATTTTATAAAGTATACAATATTTTCTCTTTGATTGTTTTTGTTTATATATATAAATCTTTGTAAGAATTGTTATTAAGATATAAAGAATAATTTATGATCATAAGAGCTATTCTAATATTAAAAAATAAACATTACTGCAAAAGTCGTTAATTTGCATCTAATATGGAAAATTAAGGTGTTTGATAAAGAAGAGAGAATATGTAATAGTGATCATAACTTTATTGTAATAGAAATGGTTAGTAATGTGACGGAGAATAGAAATAAAAGTAGAATCAATAGTGAAAGATGTGGATGGAGAGTGAATGATAAGAATAAGTTGGAAGAGTATAAAGTACAAGTTAAGGAAGCCATGGAACAGTTGGTTGGGGGTGAGTATAAGGATTCGTGTGGTGAAATAAAAAAAGTGGCAAATAGGGTTTTAGTTGAGAATATGCAGAGGAATAAAAGTAATAAAAAAATGAGAGTTAGTAAAAGTGTAAAAGAGAGTAAAGAAGAATGCAGAGAATATAAGTGTGCTATTAAGAACAAACAAAGTGAAAAAGATATTAATGCTAAATGGGAAAAGTACTTAGAAAAGAAGAAGTTGGCTAAAATAAATAATTAGAGAGAGAGAATGAAGTTGAATAGTAAATTGTTGGAGGATATTAATAAAAGTAGAAGAGATGATAATAAAAAAATTTGGAATTACATTAAAAGGAACAATATAGGGGAGATAGGCTTATTAGATGATGAGGGAATAGACTGTAGCTCTAGAGGAGAATTAGAGAGAATCGTAAATAGATACATAATGGATATAGAAAAGAGGTTAGATGAAGTAGTGATAGAAAACATGAAATCATTTAGCAATGGGAACATTAGGTTTACAAAAAATGAACTGAATGAGGCAGGCAAGAGATTGAAAAGTGGAAAGGCAAGAGGTTTAGATGGATGGGCAGCAGAGATGGTAATGAATTTAGGGTATAGAGTAAAAGTAAAGCTATTATCATATTTTAATAGGATGCCACAGAAGAGAGTTTTTCTGGGTAATTGGAGTAATACAAGAGTAGGATTATTATTTAAAGAAAAGGGTAAAGATCATAGAAAGTTAAATAATTATAGACCGATAGCATATGGTGGCTGCAAGAATTGTAAAATGGATGGAAGAGAATAATTTAGTGGGAAAAATGCAAGAAGGTTTTAGGTCAGATAGGCATATAGGAGATAGTTTATTTGTAGTTACACAACTTATGGATATGAATAGGAATTCAGATAAATTGTTAAATATAAGTTTTATAGATATAGAGAAGATATATGATAGAGTAAATAGAAATAAATTATGGGTAAGTTTAGCAAATTTGGGAATGGATGGCGCTTTAATAAATATTATTAAGAAATTATATGAAAATAATTACTATACTTATCAATTAGGAGATATAGAATCAATTAAAGTTAAAAATGAAGTAGGACTAAGGCAATGATGCCCTATGTCACCTATTTTGTTTTTGTTGTATTGAGTGAAATGGAGAAAGCAATAGAAAGACTAGGAAGAGGGATAGAGGTACCGTTAATAGGTGGCAAGGGAGTATATACAGGTCTTTTTTTTGTGTGGATGATGTCTTGTTGGGTGCAGAAAGAAGAGAATATATGGAAGTTATGCTGAGGACATACACAAGACTTGGTAAGGAGATGGGGATTAAATTTAGTAATGAAAAATCAAATATAAAGATGGTTAATATTGGGGAAAGAGAAAATGTAAAATTTTTATTGGGAGATATAAGTTATGTGGTGGATAGATATAGTTATTTGGGAATCATCTTAAGTAATCAGGAAAATTACTTGGATGAATGGGAGAAAAAATTGGTAAATGAAGCAAAGAAAAAAAAGGGTTTGGTAAAGAAATTTACAGTGTTTTCATATAATAAATATGATGTAGCTAGAATTATATGGAAGAGAGTTGCAGTAACAGGGTTAACATATAGTAATGATGTGTTATGTTTTAGTAATGGGGTATTAGATGACTTAGAGAAAGTACAAAAGGAAGTAGGAAGACATGCATTAGATGCAAAGGTGTGGACAGCAAAGGAAGCAATTCAAGGAGAAATGGGATGGTCAAGTTTTTATATGAGAGATACAAAAAGTAAAATGAAAATGTTTGGTAGGTTGCAGTTTATGGATAATAAAAGAATAGCCTAAATAGTATTTAATTGGGTTATGAGTAAGGGGTGGGCAATAAAAGGTAATGCAGTATGCAAAAAAATTGGATAAAGAACTTACATCAGTATACTTGTATAAAAGATGGGATGATAGTGTGTTGAATGTTATAGTGGTAAGGAAGGTGATAAAAGAATAGATGCATTAATAAAGAATAGGGAGTTGAAAAAATGGAGAACTAGTATGGAGAGTAAAAAGAGTTTAAATATATATAGAAGTAAATGGAAGATTGGGTGCGAGTTAATTTATGATAATAGTAAGGAAAGTAGTTTATTGTTTAGGGCTCAAACGGGATCTTTAGCAACAAGAGAATATACATGTAAATGAAAAAATATGGCTGATTTAGTCTGCATATTGTGTAAGGAAGGTATATAAAATATTAGGCATCTGTTGATTGATTGTAAATGCTTGAAAGCAGAAAGGGTACAAATAATGAAGTTATGGGAGAATAAATATGAACAAAGTGATTATACAGAAAGTGGGTTATTGGTTTTTATGCTGGGTTTAGGAAAAAATAAGGGGTATTTAAATATAAAGGCCATAGAGTTGATAAAGATTATGTTGTGGAAATAGGATGGAGCAGATTATGGGAAAGGTTGGGGTGGGGAATGGAAGGGAAAAGTAAAGTGGCTAACAGGTTTCTTTGGACATAGTTGCTAAGAGATTCCTGACTCCATTTAAGGAGAAGTCACAGTACATCACATCACATAGTCTTAAGGTTACAGCCTTAATATATATTACTTAGTTAATGAGTATGCACTTAACAAATTATTAATTACAACTTTAATAAAAGTAAATTATGCCTTTTAAAATAAGAATTGGTTATAAAAATAATATTTGATTATGATCTTCTTGAATATACAATCATAAGGAGAAAAAGATAATATTTTCAAAAAATCTTTTGTAAAATAATTTCACGTGTATCTTAGAAAACAGATTCATGCAAAATTTGATAATAGATATGGAAATAGAATAAAAAATTACTATAATCCTAAATTATTTTACAATTTAATTAATGAATTAAAAAACTTGCTACATTATAACAAAATAAAAAATCAAATTAAGAAGTAAGTATATTAATAAAAAAACAGGAACTCATAATATATCAGTGATGAATATAAAAAATAATTTGACTTAAAATTTTTATTATGCATAATTTAATATATAATTGTTTTCTTTTTAGCAATAGCATATTTTATATTATATTTAAAATAATAGAAATTGTAATTATTTGAATTTTTTTATGACAATCTTTCTTACATAGCTTGGTAAAATCATAATTAAATTTGGTATAAATATATTTTATTTATATAAATAAATAACAGTTAATATATATATATATTTAAAAAAATAATCCTTCCACAAAAATGATCATAATCCAAAAGGATAGGACATTAAATAAAATGTAATCACTATTTTGCCTGATTGAAAAGGCATCACAATATCTGTTAACATGTGCTATACAGATTACTTGAAAAAGTGAGTTTCAAATGTATCTGATATGTGGGAGGTTGGTTTGATTTTGGGGCTGATGAATGGTTATGATAGGATTTAGCTAAAGATGAAAAATGGACTGATAAAAAATGAAAAAAAAAAACTTGTCAATATATAATATAGTGTAATGATTGTACACCCCTTCACGAGGTGTTAAAAGTAGATAGAAACCAATTCCTACCCTACGTGAAAGCAGTGTAATGAAAGTTATCAAAATTGTTAACATGGGCACAGAATGAAAGTGGTATATATCTCCATAATTCTGCAGATATATTATTCATTAAGTGACACTTAAAGTATATATTTGTGCCATGAATAATGTCTAACCTAATAAATCATTAGTAAAAATTATTAATATATTTCCATAATGTGATTTGCATCAAAGTTGTAAAGCAGAAAATTTGAAACCTGTCAATTAAACTAGTAATTTTCTATATATATATTGAACAAATGATGAAGATATACATAAGAGATTGGGATCTGGCCCAACTGATGAGTGCTGGTTCAGCATAAAATATGTATATTGGAGATCATTTACCTTTTTTGCAGGTCTTTGATCATATATTTCAGTAATGTGTAATGAAATAGAAATTTGAAATATATTTAAACACTTTTTGTATGAAATTAACTTTAAGTAACAATATATTTACAGTTTATATTATTATAAAAAGATTTGAATTATATTTCTTTCAAAGATTTATTAATTTAACTATTGAAGTTATATGGTTTTTTTTATATTAAATATTATATTATTGCTTAAAATCACATCATTAATAAAGATATGAATGGTAATTTTAAATAATACATTTAAATGCACAATTATAAAAACAATAGTAATGATTCAATTAGGTGTAGATTGATGCAAAAAACAAAAGTTATTTGAGTTTCTAAACATTTTATCAAGTTTTTTTTTTAATAATTATGTAATACAAACCTAACATATAAAAACTAAGTCAAGTTTTAATTCCTATTTTTAATTAAATAATAAAACAATTTGCTTTCAAAAATTGCTCATTGTATTTATAGACAGCCATTGAATTACCTAAGTGTTCGTTTCACAAAATAGTATAGAATTTTAAATATGCATAACACATTATACTCTACACTGGTATTATGCTCAGCAATAAAAGTAAAATAAGCCTTAAATATAGAACACATATACAAAAATAAACTCTGAACATGTTTGTAATGTAGAATGATTTACTTAATGATTATAGTAATTCTGTATGTTATTATAAAAATAAAAATATATAAGTTTGAAAGATCATATAATGTTTGAGATCATAATGAAAGATTGAACACTTAATAGTTCATCAATAATACATGCTTTGAATGAATTATTCTATTGAACTCATGCTTTTCTAAAAAAGCCAAGAGAATGGTTATCTACTTGGAAGAATAGCTAGCTATTAATTATCCATCATTACCATGAGATCTTAAAGCTTCATTATTTAATTCATCAAAACCATTACTTATGTTGAAAAGATCATCAAACTGCTCGATATATAGAAAAATATATACTGAATGCTACAAAAATTTAAGACATTAGATAAACTTTGCTAATACAATGTTTGAATTTAACTGATTCAGGTAAATTTGCCTTAATTTTTTTAAACTCTTACTGGGAGATTGCAGAGATTTATAATATTTAAGAAATAGCGCATTATTGGAGATTGACTTCCTTTTGGATAATTTCTTAACAATTATAACTTTAAACTCATTTAAATTTAGCATTTCAAATATTTAAAATGAATAATATTTAATTTTTTATAGCTGTTATTCCAATTTTAGTCATTTCATTGTTGTAAATACTTATATACAGTATAAAGTGCTTTTAGGAAATTGATGTAAATATGCAAGTCAAAAAAATCACTAATTTGGTTGTAAAAAAAAAAAAAAGGTTATTTAATTAATTACTACCTTAAAAAAAATATTTTTAATTTTCTTCAAGTGTATTGTTTCTAGATAGAATTATTTTAGAAAAATTTTGAGATAATTTTGCTACCAGTTATTAACAAAGAAAAATATATATAAATCCCTAGATTTTGTTTTGTGCACTGAGAATTATTTGGTTAATTTAAAATATAATGAATTTCTTGTATTATTATTTAAATATATAATCAAATTTTATAAGCTATTAATTACATTTCTCATAATTTTGCATGTGCTAGTAATTCTTAGATGTGAAGGATTTTTGTTAATCTGTGTAATATATTTTAAAGTCTGAATCGGTGTTCTTGCAGACTATTTTTAATGACATTTGTATGAAAAAGAATAAACAATATTAAGGGATCTTGTGGCATGAAATCTTTCATAGTTTAACCAAAGAGTGGTGAATATTATTTTTATATCTCTAACTGATGGCATAGTCCTTTTATAATATTGTATGACTAAAAATAGTTTTCCAAGCAACCATATACCACATGCGTAAATATTAATCATAACAACCCTGTTAGATAACTAACACATTCTCCTTGTTTCTAACATTCCAATTATTGGAAATATTGTTGTTATTGATATTTTCAATACAGTATTTGTGCTTTAGATAAACATCATCCTCATTATAATGTTATATCTCTTTTATGCTCTTGCCAATTCTGATATATATATATATATATTGTAACGTTTTTCATTTTGCTAGGCCTTTACACGCTAATATAAACTGCGTGTGAGTTGATCAAGCTATGTCAAAAAAGAAGAAAGTTGTATTTCTATTCTAAAAACACAGCTATTTTTCCTGATCAACTTCAGCCTATTAATTGTTACGAATTGTGCTATTGACAAAATCAACTTTTAATTTTATTTACTATGGGCGCCAGAATTCCTAAGAATCCGCTGAAATATGTCACCAGCACCTCTCGCAAGTTGTAAAACAAAAAAAAATAAAAAGATTTTTATTATATATTTTTTTTGGGGGGGCGGTAATTCTACCGTAATGAGAATTAATGATTTTTACGATTATTAGTCCTGGGCGTATTGAAACATATTGGCAAAGGTAACTTACGTTTAAATCTTATTACACTAAAAATAAATTTAATAATAAAAAATAATAACTATTATTAATAACGCACAAATGAAAATTGATATTAGAAATATTTTTAATTTTGACAAACTAAAATACTTCATGTTAAGTAGCTAATTAATACCTTGGAGAGAACACATTTAATTCAGGTGGGAAATATCCAGAAAATATAAATATCAGTTAAAATAAACAAAAAGTTCTTGGTTAAATAAGAGTCTCTCATATAGAAAAATTAAAGTCACTATCGGGATTCTTTTATACGTATATTTTTACGAGTAGTTTTAAATAGTTAACTTTGTCACAATCAGGATAATTATTCTTACCGGTAAGTTTCATGAATTCAGTAGTAGATAACTATGCATAGTTTTTTGGTTATAATGAGCTCAGCCTTTTGGTTATTGCTTGATCTTGTGGTCCATTTCCCCAGTCGGTCACGAAGGCTTTTCCTGGTGTACATCATTAGGTCCGATGTCTTCAGAAGCTCCGGTTCACTGCGACATGCCGAATTCCTTCAGTGAAGAGCGATCTTGAATATATTAATGTTATCCAAGACCAACTAGAGAAACAAAACGAACAAGATGTTCCTTCAACCGGATCCCTCCTTTTTATATCCAGTTTTCAGGACTTCTGCGCATGCTAGTACCATGCCTTTTTAATCTTATCCAGTCTTTATAAATTTTATGTAATAAAGTCTTTATTTTCTTCAAGTTTTCGGCCATCTTTAATTAATTTGAGTATTTCTACTTTCAGCTTATCTAGATTGGTAATTTGTGTCTTTTGTTCTCTCCAATTCTAACTTTTATTTCTAATTACATAAAAAAAAAACCGAAAGAATAATTTAACTTTCATTGTACGTTATTTTTTTAAAAAAAAATTAGTCAAAAAAAATCTAAATTTACTTTTATTTTTTAGCTTCTACCAAATACCAATATATTTGTAACGTATATAAATAAACGTTACAATACCACCAGTGCCAGGAGATGAGAATAAAATAGGGGTTTACACTAATTTTATTCTTAAGTTTTTTTAAATTCATACTCGTATTTTTTTTTCCCTGTAGTAGCGTGCTGATATATTGTGTAGACTCATTCACAAGCGACGTTCGGCTTTAACGCCCACTTTTAGGTCTAACACGGCGGGAATGGAAAATATTTCAACATTCATCTGTGTCCTATCCGCTTTAGTGTAATATTAACGATAAGAAGCCCAAGTTATAAGCACAAACGAGCGTTGCCCATCGTTCTGAGTCTTACAGGCTCGTGGCAACTTGGTCCAACTTGATCCGCCTTCCCCTTTATTGGGATCTCTGCTAGAAATAGTCTGCCGAGCATTTAAAGACGGTCTTATGTTCATATACTGCGGATAAGGACTCGGGGCTATGTTATTCCCCTCTTCAGTAACCGCCTACCCGGTCAAATACTTGTGACTTACGTCTACATCAGCCACGATCGTGTTTTTAGACATATATAAAAAAATATACATATATATTTTTTCTTTCTGGAAGTCATATTAAAAAAATATCTTCTTTCATATTTTAATAATCAGGGTTTAATTAGTTAGTTTTTTTTTTTTTATAATTTTTTTCTTTTTTCAAAAAAATCATAATTTATTTTCCGGCTGTGAGTTTCTTTGAGTCATCATTGTAATGTTCTTTATCATTACAACTCATCTCAGGTTGTAGTTGTTAAATCGAAGCCCGAGTTGGGTCGCCATTGTAACGTTTTCCATTTTGATAGGCCTCTACACGCTAATATAAACTCCGCGTGAGTTGATCAAACTATGTCAAAAAAGAAGAAAGTTATATTTCTATTCTAAAAACATAGCTATATTTCCTGATCAACTCGGCCTATTAATTGTTGAGAATTGTGCTATTGACGAAATCAGCTTTTAATTTATTTAATCTGGGCGCCAGAATTCCTAAGAATTCGCTGAAATCGTCATATAACATCTCACAAATAAAAAAAAATACTTTTAAACTAATCGGTATTACATCATACCGTTACGAGAATTAATTTTTTTAAGATTATTATTCCTGGGCTTATTCAAACATATTGGCAAAGGTAAATTACATTTTTAAATCTTATTAAACTACTAATAGATTTAATAATAAAAAATAATAACTATTATTAATAACGCACAAATGAAAATTGGTATTGGAAATAATTTTATTCTAATAGACTAAAAAAATATTTGAAATAAATTACTTAGAGAGAACACAACTCAGACGTGAATCAATTAATAAAAAACAATTTTACAATTACTGTTCATATCTAAATTTCTTCTAGAAATTTCCTTAAAAAAATTGAATGTCTCTTGTACAAGAAAATTAATGTCTCTATCAGGATTGTTTAAACATACTTTTAGAAATTGTTTGAAAATGTTTAATTTGGTCACAATCAGGAGTAATGAAGTATAACTTACCGGTAAGTTTTGGGAATTCAGTAGTAGATAACTATGCATAGTTTTTTGGGTAGAATGAGCTCGGCCTTTTGGTTATTATTTGATCCTGTGGTCCATTCTCCTAGTCGGTCACGAAAGCTTTTCTGGTATACATCTTCAGGCACGATGTCTTCAGAGGCTCCTGTTCACTCCGACATGCCGAATTACTTCAGCGTAGAGCGATCTTGGATATATTATTGCTATCCAAGACCAACTAGAGAAACCAACGAACAGGACGTTCCTTCAACTGGATCCCTCCTTTTTATATCCAGTTTTCAGGACTTCTGCGCATGCTAGTACCATGCCTTTTTAATCTTATCCAGTCTTTATAAATTTTATGTAATAAAGTCTTTATTTTCTTCAAGTTTTCGGCCATCTTTAATTAATTTGAGTATTTGTACTTTCAGCTTATCTTTTTTTTACTTGCTTTTGGAATTCTTTTGTTCTCTCCAATTACTGTTATTACTAATCACATAAAAAAAAATAAGAAGAATAATTCAACCCTCATTGTACGTTTTTTTTTTTTTAAAAAAAAATTACTCAACAAAATTTTAAATCCGCTTTTATCTTTTAGTTTTTTTTTACCCAATGCCAATATATTTGTAACGTATATAAATAAACGTTATAATATATATATATAAGTGCATTGAGCTGTGATTATTTAATTATTTTCTTTTCCAAGGAATTCCATCTGTTAGATATATGTGTATTCTTTAATGCCTATCCATAAATATACACACAACATATATAATGTTATATTTAACATTTTCAATTATATGATATAAGTAAAGTTGTTTTTAGTTAAACTACATATTACTTTGTATTACTTCCCATTGTTTCAATGAAATAGCATCCGCCATTATCAAGGTTAAGTTTTTAAAGAAAAACCATTAGATCTCAAATAGTGATGAGATTGAGGGTGAGGTGAATAATGGCACTTACAAAAAGAATGTGAGATTTAGAAAAAAAAACCAAAATGTCTTATAAAATGTTCTATTATAGATGAGGATGTGAAAATTTAAATATCTTCAAAAGAAGATTCTTCATTATATTCTAAATTTTATGAGTTTCCTAAAATTCATAAGTCTGAGATACCATTGCACTCTATTTGCATCCTATAGTTTCTTCCACACATGATTTGGCTTGACATTTCAACTATTTAAACACTTAAAACTAACAAATACTGATTTATTGGTAAGTCGTGATATTTCTTCTATGTTTACTAGTATTCCTATTTAAGAAGCTTTATTTATAATAGCTCAATACAATAATTAAACTGATTTTATTATTCCATTGACAAAATATTGCCTTGAAAATACATTTCTTATTTATGATTTTTAAAAGTATAAACAAATTAAAGAACTTTCTATAAGATCCTCACTGACAGCTGTAATTTCTGATCTCTTCGTGGATAATTTTGAAAATCAAGTATTAAATAAAGCTACTAAAATAACTAATGTGATGACTCTATTATCAATATTGGTTTACAGAAAATCCATCCATACAAACAGATATCTTAATTTCATTCTCATCATCATCCTGCTGAAGTATTTTCTGCAGCAAAAATCTTTTGATGAGAGCTTGCAGTTTTGCTGATATAGATAATCTTACTCAAGAAATAGAACAAAAACTATTCTACTTTTTAATGAATACAATAAAATATCATATATAAGGCTTTTACCTAGCATTGTTACTAAATAATAAAAAAGGATGATTCAACTAGTTATAGAGTGGTTTTACCTTATATTAAAAATATCACTGATAAGATTAGTAGAAGACTATCTAACTTTAACTTAAAGACTACTTTTTTTACTAGTAAAAAAATGGAGATTTTTTCCATAAACCTTGGGATACCAGGGTGTTTATAAAATTCTATGTTACAGTACTCAAAAAGCTATGTAGGTCAATCTAATAACCAAATTAATGTCAAAATTAAGGAATACAAAAATGCCTTCCATCAGCTTTTACGTCACATTTTTTAGAAATTGATCACAAACCTGATTTTGACAATACTAAAATACTTGCTAATTTTGAAAAGTATAATATGAGAACCATGAGGGAGTCTATTGAGATATTTAAAAGACCAACTGGTTTAAATAAAGTTGTTGAAGCACAATATATTCCAGATTTGTGAAGATCACTTATTTTATCTCTTTCTTCTAATATAAACTTGAAATCAATTAATAGTTGAAACTGAAGGAAATAAACATTTTTTGTTAATCCACACATTCTGAATGCTCAACTATTTCATGTTAATTTGGAATTTATCATTAACTATTTCATGTTCAGTCTCATTCTTTACCTCACACTAATCCCGTTACTACTTGAGTTATAATAGTTTTTCTTTAAAAACATAACCGTGATAATGGCATATGTTATTTCGTCAAAACGTTGGAAAGTAATACAAAATAATACACGATTTAACTCAAAAACTACTTTAATCACATATATATATATATTTGTGTGTGTGCGTGTAGAATATTTAATATTTTCACATTATATGATAAAAAGAAAGTTTTTGTGGATTATACCATTTCGGAAATTAAAACAAAATAATATATGGTATAACCCACAAAACTCATGTGTGTATATTGTTACATACGCACACATGCAAGTCCACAAATCAATTGACATATCTTTATAGCACACAAATAACACACACACTCATTCAGGACAAATGATACAGAATTGCACATGCGAGTTTTAGCATTCAGATATATAATAAATGTAATCATGTAATGGAAGGCGCATATTTCAATACTTTGCTTTATTTTCCATAGTTGTTTTTACTAATCTAGGAATGTTTTTCAGAATCTAAAAATTAACAAACATGTAAAATATATATATTATTTTATACATTGAGTGTTTTTTAAATTAATCGTTAGTAGGATATTATTTTTAAAAATAATCTATTATTTACTTAGTATATGTAAACATTGCAGGATGATTGAAACAATGAAAAATTAAAATATCTATGGCTTTTTTTTTCTTAAAAAAAAAAAATTTAAAATAATGTTTATATTTAATACTATTTAGAGTAATAGATAACAATCATGCAAGCAAGGAGAAACTTTTGTACGTTCATGCACACTACATGCATGGATACATAAACACATAAAAATCTCTTTACCGTATATATACTAATCTCTCATACAGATAAAATGAGAATCACTGTACTGAATAATAAATCTTTTTTAAAAGTTTCATACTTAAAAAAGGTTTAATTGGCTGTATAATTTAAGTTTGGTGGGAAATCAGACTTATTATCCTGGTATTTCCTATAGTTACAATCAGTTCGTTGCTTAGGCAACTATCTATCAAATCTCATTAAAGCACTTTATCAAAAGTCTGCTCTCAGGTAGGTCATTCAACTTCAAAAATAATCATAAAAAATGATTTTAATTTATATTACTGAATTTGATAAAACTATCTATGAGAAAAAAATTTAATCAGATTAAAACATTTACAAATGATATATTTAAGAAAAGGGTAATAGGATTTTAAGCTAGTTCCCAGTGAAACATTACAAACCAATTCCAATAAATGCCTGAAGTGATCCAAGCTAACAAAAAATAACTGGCACATTAAAGGGGGTGCGGTCCCTAAAACACTCAACATGGAAGAAACAAATCAAATTGCATATATGTTCTGAATATTTATATATATACACATACATCTTTATATAATAATCAATAATTTAAATAATAGAATAGTTAGTTATTCGGGATGTCATGTGCGGTTAAACACTTGAAGTGATAAATTAAGCTTTAATTCAAAATTCTTAAACTCACTCATTCATTATTCTATACTGTGTTTTAACTCCTATACTGTAATACAATCAACGATTTTTATCGATAAATTTCCAAATACGATTAAAAATAATTAGTATTCTATACATGAAAACAAGGATATAAATAATGCAAAATTCAAGTATTAAAATTTTTCAATTCCATGCTTTATTTCTTGGTCACACTCTACATAAAACCAGCCGAAATCTATATAAAATTGATGAACTGATCTTTAAATGTGAATATGAAAAGCATTAGACTTTTTAAACAAAATTCCTGGATACCCATGTATGTTTGATCATAAGGATTTCATGTCTTTCCATGTGAATGTATGTTTGTTTATAAAGTTGCCACATGTCAAATTCACAATTGAAAAATGAAAAAACCAAAACTTAATTCCACCATTAATAAAAAATGCTTGGAAAAAAATTAGTATATGGACTTTTAACCTCAGTACAGAACTGAAAAGGTATAGTATTTAAGTTGTAATAATAAAGTGATTACAGTACATAAATTCATGTTTGAAATGTGATATTTAGTGACAGAAAAATAGATGCTATAATATGGTGTTTACATTTAGTTTTGGTTAGTGTATAATTGAAGCCATGTAGTTTGATATCACATAGTTCACCCTAATTCTGCCATTAGGAATTGGGCCAGCTAATTTAGAGGTTTAATTTGATTATGAGCATTTTATTCAAAGTAAGTAATTCCACAAAGCAACAAAAAAAATTTGTTAAAGAGACCAATTATGAGGGCCTTTAAGGCCAGCCACATTTCTCATATTTATTTCTATAATATTATTTTTTTTATTTTTTTTTAAATCCTTAAAAAAAAATTGTTAAAGCAACCAATTAAAAACAAAGATAGCCTTCACAGAGGCTGGATATATTTGGTGGTATGATAAAAATCATTAATAACAATGATATGATTGAACAGGCAAAACTCCATACAGAAGTGTCACTTAGTGCAAGCCAGAGTAATCAATGGATGCCAGAAGGCTTGTGCATAAAATCCCTATCTGGTGCCTCCTCATCCAATATCCCCAGACTAGTTTTTGGCTTTTGGCCTTCGTCAGTGAGGAGCCTTGGATCTGAGAGCACTGCACATAGATCTTAGGATCTAATGCAACCCCTCCAGCAGCACATTTTATCTTTACTTAACTACAAAATTATGAGAAACAAATTGAAAACACAATAATATTTTCAATCTAAGCTCATTAGCTTATATAGTTATGAGCAAGCATAAGAAATAGTTATCATGTAATAACATGATTGCTTAGCAAATACAACCTTTTCAAGAGATATATTTATTACAGGGGTGACAGTTAAGCAGTAATCATGAGTCTTTATCACTGGAGTCTGCAATTCTATCACTGCATATAGTAACACTGTTTTCTATTTATTAACCAATATATTGAATACCTGAATGTAAATTATTCAGGATGTCATGTGATGTTTGAGCACTGGAAGTAACAGGATAATTTTGAATCAGAAACCTTTTATATCTTAAACCATTCTATCAATGCATTAAACTGCTATTTAAAAACAAGAAGCAAGAGTATAAGTCAATGGTTAATCCAAGTATTAAAATCAATCATCTTTACAAATTTCTGTTATGCAGTTGTTGGTCACTTTTCATCAGATGAAGTGCAAAAGAACACTAAAAAGTTTAGAGCCAGTTAAAACATATTCAAACATTAGAAACTTTCATAATTTATACTCTTCTTTAATTCAAATTATATTGCCTATGAATAGTACAATGAGAAGGATTAATGACTTTTGATATTAAACATTCAGTACTTTTTTATGTTCGAGTTCTTATATAAATCTACTAATTTAAGCTTTCTGAGCTTTTCTTCATATTATCTAATCAGTAATCAAAGCCATGAACAAGACTGTTGTAAAGTTCAATGTTTTTAATGCACGGTTTCTCTGTGCAGCATAGTAATTGTTATGCTCTTAAAAGTATATTTGATACTTAAATGGCATATGACCTACTAAGCAAAAACTAACTGATTATGTTTTTTAAAGCAAAGTTTATGTTTACTTTATATTAGCATAGAAAAAGGGTGGCACATATGGCTGTGAACTAAGGTTCAATTTTAAAAGACTACTGATAAATTTTCTAACAAGGCTTTAAAACAAATTTAAAATATTTTCATCTGAAGCAACCCATAGTCAACTCAGGTAAGTATATAATTATTGATTAATAAAGAAGTATGCAGCTATTCTTAGTTACAGAATATTTAAAAAAATTTACAAAAAACTCCATGACTTGGGAAGTCATTAGTCTATTAATGCTTTTTTTTTAGAATCAAGCAAAACTTATGAGTCTTTTGCCTGAATGGCGATTTGAGGTTATTTTATTAGTATTATATATTGCTACTTAAAAGTTGTACATTTTCTGTACTGCAAACCTGTATTATAATATATAACTAAAAATAAATAAATAATATTGTAATAAAGTTTAAAACTGCCACTTATAAAAGAAGATCTTGAATTCATTTTGTCCTTTGTGTGTGAGTGCATACTTATTCAATTAATTTTATCTACATTTAATTCATGCCTTTTTTGGATGGTAGGTAATATATACACTCATCGCTATCTTAATAAAATAAATCTAACAAGATAAAGTAATGAAAATATCAGGGATAAAAAGTTATAAAAAATGGCAGCTCACACTTTCTTGGGGAAAAACTTTTTTTATCACTATTCAAAAAAACAATTTTTTAACATAAAAAAGTACATATTTTAGATGTATTTTATTTAGAATCAATACAAATGAACTTTAATTAATTCAACAACATTATATTGAGATGAAGTTTATTTTTAATACATATATATATATTGATGAAACCAGATGTTACATAAAATGTAAAGATTCTCTTGGTCAAAGACATTGCATCAATATTCCATAATCAGATCCGGTTCAAACCTAAGCTGGATAAAATTTTATAATAAAAAACTTCTGATTGTAATCATGCTTAATATTTATATCTTCTAGGTAGCCAGCCAATCATCTGATAATGGACATAAAGAACATATTCAACTATGCTGTTTGGCAATGAGTGAGGTCTACATCCTGGGCCTGCCATTGGGAGGAGGAGGATCGGGAGTGATGATATGTACAAGATTGACAGGAAAATGACTTATGAGAGTGAGGATAATGTGAGTTTTCTGGATCAGAAAAGTGTTGATGGAGTGCAGGCCTGGCCCATTGAGGTTTTTAGGAAAACTAATTTTTTTAGGCTGCTGGCCACCACCTTTCTGCCCCAGAAAAAATGGGGCAAAAGGCATTGATTTTGAAAATGAAGAAATGTGTAGGTAGAACAATGGGGAGGTAATATGCTATCTTGTAAAACCCTAGAAGATTGAGGAGGATGACTTCCATAAAAGGAGAGGTAGATGTCTGTGATAGAGCTGAGGGTGGATATGTTTTGATACAATGCAGTTTGGATCCGAACCCTCAGTCCTTAGGAGACAACATGAGGGGAAATCTGAGGAAGTTGTGTAGCTTGGTGGTGAAGATGGTAGAGATTTGTTTACCAGAAAGTTGCCCAGCCACTGATTTGTTACTGCTAAATTCCAGCCTGTATGTTTCGGTGTACCAGGAGAGGATCTGTTGAAGCTTGGGGATGAGATCAACTGAGGAAAAGAAGATTATGTTGTCATCTATGTAAGCAAGGCATTTGATACTTTTGCTGAGCCCAGGAATGAGGATTCCAAGGAAGTCATGTTCGAGCCTAAGCAAGAGGGAATTCAGAAATGCAGTGAATAACAATGTGCTAAGTGGAGAGCCCTGAGGAATGAATACATTGGGCATGAGGCCGGGAGCAACTTTCCCATCAAGGGTAACTAGGATTTCTCTGTTGGACAAAAGATTGTGGAGGATGGACAGGAGGGTCTCTGAGAATGACAAGGGGCAGGTTGATCCTGACAGAGTCAAAGTCTGCCTGGATGTTCAGCTGGACAGTGATGGCCTGCCACTTTAAGATTGCCTAACATGCTCAGTGATCATCTTAAAGAGTGTGGCAACCCCAGCATGGAGCACCCCTTACAAGCAAACTGTGAGCCTGAAAGGCCAGGGAGTAAGGCTGGCTTTGCCATATCTTCCATCTGCAGCAAATTAAAGCACTGGGAGGTTTTCAATATGACCATAAACTCCTCCATTGTCTCCCCTACATTCCTCAAACTTACCAATACTTAATTAATCTGCAAATTCAAAAGATGGTCCCTTGAGGCAAAATACCTTGATTTCCTCCTCAAAATCAACCTTCATCCTTTTCCCACCAATCAATTTTTGGTTAACCATAGGGGTTTCACCAAAATCTCTCCCCTATGCCATCTCTGTAAAACTGACAATAAAACCCTCCAACACTTCCTACTCGAATGTCCCTTTTTGCTTAGAGTGAAACATGTCATCAACTCCTGCCTTTCCCCACACAAGAACACTATCTTCAAACTCCAAGGATCCAATGAAACAGGGGTCTTTGCAACTATCAGACTTTCAGTTTTCCTCATTTATGCACTTTAGCTGCTCTGACGTGTTATTTTTGATCAGAGAGTACAATCAGCAAATCAAAAACTATTGGACCTAACTCACTCTCTCAAAATCAGATACCAAACTAGCCCCACCTCTGCTCCTCACAGACACCTGGGCAATCCTCCATCTCCCACCCACTCAGCCTGTCACAGGACTCATTCATATAATGGGTTGCTTGCTCAATGAGGATGGGCATCTCAGACTTGCTACCAAAGGCTATTCTTGGCCTGGACTACACACCATTTTCACATCCCTTTCCCTTTTTTATGTATTCTTCCCCTTTCACCATGTTGCTCCTGAATTTCATTTTACCATGTAATCATTTCTTTGTAAACTTTTTTTTAACTGTATCTGTACCTGTTTTTTTGATGAATAAACTTTCATTACTGAGGGAAAAAAAGAACATATCCAACTATTTTTAGTTAAAGAGTAAAATAAGATGGAAAACCATTGAACCCCTTACTAACAGAGAAAGTTATAGGCCTTTTAAAAATGAATCCTTTTTTCACTTAAAACTAGCCACATCAAATTTTCTGCAAGCAGATTTAAATATCTATGTAAAATAATATCATAGCCAACAGTTGATATTTTTAAAATTTTATCATAGAAAACAGTTGATATTTCATTGCTAATTTGTCACCTTTAAAACCCCTTTTATCCCAATATTTTATATGTATAGCTAGCTACATTATATATACTTTTAATAAATTGCACTATCCGAGTTACATTATAAAATAATTTCTGAAACATATTTTATAATTAAGACATATGATGAATATATGAATATTGTGAATTTATATACCTTTAATCTCATCTGAATATTTTTTCTATGTTTAAATGAATAAAAAATATTTTATCAGGAATCTTATGTTGAACTTAGCTCCATAATTATTTTAATTATAATCTCAGTCATTTAAACTAAAATTCTTTTTGAAGTCATCCAACTTTCTTTTAGCTTTTGAAATGTTATTTTTGTTAATATGGTCAACATTTATTTTTTTTATTAAATAATGAAATAGATATATTCCAAAATCTTATTAAATAAAATTTTACTGAAGTCAGAAATAAAATTCTTTTATTTAAAAAAAAAAAGTAAATTTGTTTAAAATATTATATACAAAGACTAAAAGAGAAAATTAAAGAAGTTTTTGAAGAATATTATGTATGAAACTTCCAAATTAAGAAATTCTTATGAAGTATAGTCAAAAACCATTTAAGTCTTTTAAAAGGTCTTTATCTTCAGACACAAAATCCTCTCCATTGAAGAATTTAGATAAATTTTTAGCTCTCCTTGTTAAAGCTATGATTTTTTTTTTTAAATAATAATTTTCTTCACAACAATTATTCACAAAAATTATTTTTCAATTAATTTTAAACTATTACTAATCACTATTTTACTAAGTTAAAAATTATTACATGCTGTTTAATCATAGATATGAAATTTTAAATTTAATAAAGTGTAAATATATTTATAAGATTCTTTATATAAATGCACAAGAATCTTTTATTTTTAATCACATTATTTCTGCTTGCATGTTGTTCTCTTATTTTTTGAAAATTACAACTTACTTTAATTTTATGTTTCAAGTAATAGTACTTATCATTTTAAAAAGCTATTGAGACATGACTTAATTGAAGAAACATTAAATGATTGACTGAAATCTATCTTAAAAAGACTACTAGCAAGTTTTTATATATCCATATAAAATATGTAGATTATTAATTATTTCAGTGGTATAATTTTCTTTACAAATCTTTCTTTTTTCTTTTATAAATCATCTGTGTATATATAATAAAAATTAACAAATATTATAGTAATAAATTTTAAACAATATTACTTTACTAAGCCAGGCTTTCAATATGAAGTATTTTTGTCAACTAAATATTCACTTTAGGCATGCTTCGACAAAAATACACCATATCAAAAGCCTGGCTTAGCAAAGTAGTAAATATTGTTTTAAATTTATTACCATAACATTTGATAATTATAATTATTATTGTAGAATTTACTTTTATTACATATTATCTATAGTATATACGTATATTATAATTTATTTTTATATAGATATCATCATATATTTCATCAATAATTTCATCACACTCTATGGTCATTTTAAAAATATACATATTTTTAAAATTATTTACAACAAAAAAATTTGAAAATGACTTTAGAATGTGATTGAAACATTGGTGGAATACGTAATGATATATATATATATATATTATTTTATATAGTAAAAAACAAAATTTCCACAAAAAAAAATTATCGAATTAAATGATAATATATAATATATCATTAAAAACCAGTCAACACCTAGACAATTCCAATATCAATAACAATCAACAATTCCAAACTATTGTCAAGGCAACCTCTTTTTAACAATAAGAGTGGAATTCTCCCTTTATAAATGGTCCAATATATTTATATAGACAATAAAATTTGCAACTTGACCACATAAATTGAATTATATATATATACTTACAAAACCATGGTAACATTGTCAATGATTATATAAAAATAACTGAAAACTTCTACCATTTAGTTAATTATTTAAAAGTTAAATGTTATCATGATTTGTGTTTTTATTTATTTTATATATATATATGTTGTGGTTTATATTGATATTAAGGATGTGTGTAGTGGATAAATTGATCAATTTAATGAAAAAAAAACTGGATTTTTTTACAATTTATTTAAATTTCTTTTCTTCTAATGTATGCAACTTTAAACCTGTAATATGTAATAAAAGAAATGGTAGTTTGTAGAAAGTATCATCATCAACAATTATCAATCCACTGCATGATGAAGGTCTCCCCAAGTTCAATCGATCTTCTTTGATCTCTAGCATTTCTTCTTTACATCACTCCTGCACACTTTCTTATTTCATCCATTCATATCACATGTGGTCTCTTTTGGGTCTTTTACAATCTCTTGGAATCCAGTTTAAGATTTCAATTGTCCATCTATTATCATTTCTTCTAGCAATATGTCCAGCCCAACTCCACTTCAGTCTTTTAATTTTTTCAATGAGGTCAGTAACACCTGTTTGTTCTCTTACCCATATATTGCATTTTCAATCTCTTCTTGTCACTCCCAACATGCATCTGTCCATACTTCTTTGAGTGGTCTGAAGTCTCTGTATTGCTCTTTTATTAAAGTGTCCAAGTCTCAGATCCATAAATAAGAACTGGTAAAACACATTTATTAAAAACTTTCCTTTTCAAACACATAGGCATATTTCCTTTTAGTACCAAGTTATTTCTATCAAAAGCACTCCAACCAAGTTTAATTCTATGATTAATTTCATCCATTATGTTTTCATCTATAAAATCATATATATTGCATGAGTAGAAAGAACTTTAATTGGTAAAATAAAGATTATCAGCCATTATTGTAAAGAATATTATAGATATATTTCCACTATTTTAAGTATAAAGTTAATATTTAAGATTAAAATAAAATAATAGTTTTTACTTCACCTTTGATTAGTAATTAATTGTGCTTGCGCTTTACGCAAAAAAAGTGAAGCTTGTCTAAATCTTACAAAGTTATATATGGCTTAGCGCTTTCGGAGATCTTGAGTCTCCATAATCATAGCCTACTTTTAACTGAAGTTACGGTGTGGTTTATGTAAAATTTTATGCAAATTTTTTTTTTATATATATAATGACCATTTTCTGGAGATTGTAAAGCATGATTCTTTCCGGTTTATTGCATCACTGTCATTTACAATAAACATGCCTCTTTGATTTTTTGCTTCACATCATTGCATTCTGTGCACAGTGCCCTTGCTATAGTGGGTTCAAAACTATGGCCAGTTGTTCTTTGGAGCTCAAAGAATATAGATTTGTTTTCATCATTAATTATTGCTTTCCTGTACAAATAATGATGTTGAGCTGTTCTAGTTGTGATGTTGGCACGGAACGCAATGATGTGAAGCAAAAGGTCAAAGAGGCATGTTTTATTGCAAATGACAGTGACGCAATAAACTGGAAAGAATTGTGCTTTACAATCTCCAGAAAATGGTCATTATATATATATATAAAAAAAAAAATTTGCATAAAAATTTTACATAAACCACAATGTAACTTCAGTTAAAAGTAGGCTATGATTATGGAGACTCAAGATCTCCGAAAGCGCTAAGCCATATAACTTTGTAAGATTTAGACAAGCTTCACTTTTTTGCGTAAAGCGCAAGCACAATTATTTAAGATTAAATGAAATACAATAATTTATAACTTAATAAAGAATAATTAAAAATTCTTTAAGTTTTTTTTGAAAAGTTATTATTGTGATTAAGTATTTAATAAAATTTAGGTTAACCCTATTGTGATTAAGTACTTGTTCAAGAACAATGCATTTGCAAATTATATTTGTATACATACACCAATAAATACAAATTTTCAAATGTTTGAGTGTCTGCATATCAAAGTAATTTTTTTTCTATATAACCTAATGCTAAATGCATTATCTGTGAAGTTCACCACAACCAGAGCTATAATTATAGTGAACTTCACAAAAAGTGCACTTTGCATTAGGTTATAATATTGCACCTTTGGTGAGGTTCACCATAATCAGAACTATAATTATGCTGAACTTCATTGAAAGTACACTTAGCATTAGGTTATAAAGAATAAACCACTTCAAAATACAGATGAACAAACATTTGCAAATTTGAATTACAAATGCAAATGAAAGGAAAAATATGCATCAATAAATATAAAATCACACTGCATTTTTTCACTATATGCAATTGTATATGTTGAAATATAAAAGTTAGGTTGATGGTAAATTTTACAATACCTAAAATATTAAAACTTGTACAGCAGAAAATCTGCAATTATATTCAGTGTGAAGAAATCTCCAAATACTGCATATAAATAATGAAAAAAGTCTTGCTGCAGTAATGTATAGTTGCCATGGTGATAAGACTGAATTCTATTTTTTTACAATACAGTAAGCTAATCTAGACAAAGCAAACTTCAAGAATAAAATTTACTTTGTAGATGTTAACAATGTTTAATTAAGCAAACTCAAACTCACATTCCTGTGGCAGAATTACTAAATAATCATTTTTAATAACTTTGTGAAAAGTTGTATGCATATAAACAAAACAAGTATCAACTAAAAATCTGACTATTAAATTTATTATTATAAAAACAATCTAGAAGATATTTTTCTTTTCTATGTTAATTTTTAAACTGATTTCTTTTTAAAGTATTTTTAAAAGTAATACATGTTGAGAATTGTATTTTAAAAATCATTTTAAACATTTTAATAAACTGGAAATTTACATTTATTAAAGTATTTAAAACAATTCTATTTTTAAAAAATAAATAAATAAAAATGTTTTTAATTAAAAAGTTATTTTGTTAAAATGTAGAACGTTAAGAAACAAAACCTCATGGCACATCTGGGTTTGAATTCAGATCAAATAATTTTTTTTCATGTCCTAATCAAGTTTAAAAGGTTTGCAAAACGAATATATAATTATCCCAGTCAATTATTATATATTGATTGATAAAAGATATCCAGATATTGTTTACAATTATGAATGGAAAAACACTCAAATTCTCAGCTTGCAGAAATTGGAAAACTAATTTAGTAGCATCTTATTCTTTATTGTTGCATCTAATAAAACTATTGTTTGATTTTGGTTCTGTGGGAGAATTTTTTTAAAAAAAAAATCAGAATAATTAATTCTTTTTTTAAAAAAAAAAAAATCTTCAAGTTCTGTTTTTTTTTTTTTATATAATAAAAATGATTTATATGAATAGCATTTGTGTTTGTGGTATTGGCATTTATAATCTAATCAGTCACTGATAATAAACTTTAAAAATCAATGAGTGATCATGTGACCACTTAGTTTTTATTATAGATTATTGATAAGAGTTTAGAACTAAGTTCTCATTACGCAATAACATTTTAAAACTAAACCGCTCACGTGATTGTATATTTTCTAAACACTCTTGTATGTCAGTATGACTTTAAAGAGTAAGTATCGTTCATTATTGTTTAATATAAAAAAAAATGGAAGAGCTAAAGTATTATTAATTAAAATAATATTTACTCATTCAATTGCTTATTAAATATATATATATCAATTGTCAAATGATTTTGATTACACAATAAACTCGAGCAAATAAAACATCATTTATCCCAAATTTCTGATCCAATAGTTATCAGTATTATAAAATTTTTAGATTTCAAGAATAGATATTTTTACCCTTTCATTGTAAATTCAAAAATAGCATGTGTCAGATAATAGAAATTCGAATTAATGATGTTTCATATATATAATATTTAATTGCTATTTTATTAGCTGAATGGTGGCTCTAGAGCTTAAAATCCATGAAGAGTAGAACAACTCTGTCCCATCCAACGATCATTTGGATTCCTGAGCAATAAATCATTTGATTTTTTTTTATTAGCAGCCATTACTAAATAAATATACTCATACTAACTCTAGAAAAAAAAAAGCAAAGAAAAATATTCCATGATTAATTTTATCTATTATGCTTCCATCTGTAATAATAATCTGCCCAAGGTATTTGTGGTTGTTAACTTTTCTAACTCATCATTATCAATCTTTATTTCTATTTTTTGAGAAAATCCATAGAACATTACTTTGAAGTTTTTAACATTTACCATTAGTCATACTTTCTTACTTTCATCTGATATCTCTTGCAACATTTCCTGAAGCACTAAAGCATTATTTGGAAAACTAATTATATCATCTGCAAAATCTAAATGATTTAAATAATCTCCACTTACTTTTACTCCATTGGTTTCCCATTTTAATCTATGAAATACTTCTTGCAAAACTGGTCTAAAATATTTTGGAAATATGGAGTCAATCTGTTGTACACCCTTCTCAATGTTAATTATCCACATACCATTATGTAATTTAATTGTAGTTGTTGCATTTTTATAAATATTCTTCAGAATATGACAATATCCTCAAATACCTTTTCATAATCTAAAATTCCAAAGCAAAATGGCAACTCTTATTTATTGGTTCTTTCTATATCTTCCCTCAATACTTGGAATGATCCATTATGCTAAAACCACTTTTAAATCCAGCTTGTTCTTTTGGTTGGTTAAAATCCAAAGTTTGTTGTTGACAAGTTGTAATTATCTTGGTATAAATTTTATATAGAACTGATAAAAGACTGATAGATCTATAATTTCTAATATTTTCTTTATCACTTTTTTTAAATATTAATATTATTACTGCATTCTTTCAATCATCAGGTACATCTTTATCACTTAGACTTTTGGTATACAACTATTCCAAAAAAAAATTATATTTTTCCACCTGCTTCTTTTAAGATGTCTATTATAATTCCATCATTACCTAGAACTTTATTCAGGTCAATTCAAAAGTTATAGTAATTGCAGGAGATACTTTTTCTTGTTCTTTTTGCTATAAAATACTTAATAGAAGAACTGTTCTACACATTTTAAGATGTAATCTCTCTTTTTAGTAATAGCTGCATCTTTTTTCTTATTACAAAAATAAGTTTCCTATCAATAGCATAATATTGTTTTACACTTTTGAAACTTTTATTCTTTTCTACAACTTTCCTTGCTAGTTCATAATGATACGTTCTTATATTGTTATCAATTCCTTTTCACAGCATTTTACAAAATTTCTAGATATTAAATCATTTCCAATGTATCATTTTTATATATTTTTAAAACCCTTCTTTTCTTTATAAATTGTCTTATATGAATGGAAATTTTACTAATCAAGTGCTGCTTTTTTGCCAGCTATCCTTGTTGCAGTTTTTAGAAATGTATCAGTTATCTTCCTATTGTTTTGTTCAAATCTGAATCATATTCAAAATCTGCTAATATTTAAATATAATTTGAAAATTCTAATTTAAATTCAGTAGAATATTTCTCAAGATTAAAAATATCAACTGTGAATATTGTTTTTTTAAATAATTTTTCTCTCTAGTTTTATGAACTTACATCTCACTAATCAAAGATGAATTCCTATGTTGAATTTATTAAGAACATTACAATCTTGATGTACATATTTTCTATTAGTCAAAATATAATCCAATTCTGCTGTAACTTCATTTGGATACTTCCATATCCATTTTTGTTAGCATTTTTCTAAAAAAAAAAAAAAATCATAATATAAAGTTTTTATTTTTCTGCAAACTCCACAAATCTATATCCTCTCTCATTTCTAGCAACATAGTTCTCTACAGCACTTTCATCATTCAATTGTTTACAAATTCTAGAATTAAAGTCTATGACAATTTTAAAATGTTATTTGGTCTGATAAAAAGCCTTTTGTACATCCATGTAAAATCATCTACTTGTTGGGGCTTGTTTGATACACCATCAATCTCCACAGTGTTGTTCTTACACTTTTTATTAATACTGAATTCTACTTCATGTGTACCTCCAATGTGTGTGCCTTAATAGTACCATATTTGTCCATTTTTAAAATCAGATGTCTTCTAACTTCACAAAGTTCAATAAAGTCCCATTTAATATGAAACAGTTTTTTTCAATTCTTGACATCTTCATTCACTTAAAAATGATCTGCAATTGTAAGTACCTAAATAAAAGGTTGCCATCAAATGACAGCCTGGGTCCACAATCAAGAGATTCTTAGCACCCTCCACCTTCAGCCACCAACTGCTGACTTGTTGGCAACTTTACAGTCTCCTGAAAATCACAAGCATGATTTATTTTTGTCCGACATGATTGTAATTATCTATTTGAAAAAAAAAAATTCACCCATTCTGCCTTCAAGAAAACTCAACTGATATTTCAGTTAAAACCTATCATGCAACTGAAAGAATAAAGTCAATAAATTCACCAATGCAGGTCAATGTCTGTTGGTTAGCAGTCTATCCATATTTGTATGTTATATGAGTAATCACACAGTAATGCTGCAATGACAAAAACATAGAGAATGGGCATTAAGAATTTTCCCTGATTCAAGTCTGCAGTAATGACATTCAAATAAAGAAATGAAATCAAATCTCTGTTTTTGAGAATATAATGATGACTGACAGAACAAATTTTAATTCAGCCAAGCTATTAATGAAATTCCATTCTAAGCTATTGATGAAATTCCACTCTAATCGATTTAGCAAAGCAGAAAAATTTCTTTTCATTTTAACAATCTTGTAAACAAACTACTCTAATATAATAAATGTGGAGTTTATCAAATCAGCTGATTTGAAATTCATCTTGTTATCACTATCTGAGTTATGGTCTATTTAAAAGCTTAGGTGCAAATGAAAAGTTGTTCCATTTTTTTATTTGAATGTAATTTATCTTGAGAGGGGTGATGTTGGATAAATACATAAATGTTAATAAATATGTATAATGACAAGTCTGAAGTAATCTATACATCATCTCCCTATAGAAATACTTCGATGGGATTATTTATTTATTGTTAAATCAGTTGCTTACAAGATTAAATAATATTTGAAACTCAAAATTATAAATTGACCATAAATAATATCTTCATGTGATGAAACTAATTATTTTTCTTTAACTTTTTTTTAAAAAGTATTGGTTCCAGAACACTTTTATCTTTAAATCTTTTCCAGAATTGTTTAAGAGCAAATACATTGTGTATAGTCATACTAGATTGACTCATGGGGTTGCACAACATTATCATATGAGCAGCTTCTTTAAATTTTTATTTTTGTATCTTTTCATCTCTATCCAATATTATTGTATTTTCCCAACTGAACTTCTATTCACCAGTTTGTGTTCTTGCAATTGTTTTACAAGGGGGTGAATGGTCTCACCAATACACATTCTTCCACATTCACATGGCATTTCATAGACACAGTTTTTTTCTTTTCAGCCTTTCAAGCTTAGGCTTTGTAGATGTTAGAATTTCTCATAGTGTGGTATGGCTCTGGAAAGATGTTGTGATGTTATATCAGTAAGACCAGTCAACTCATTGAAAGCAATTTCCAGAATATAAACTGGTGATTAGAAGAGAGAAATCTGAAGTTTCCAAAGTAGCATACCAAGTATGTACCAATGAACATGTATTCTATTGGGAAAATACAAAACTATTGGATAAAGAAAAGATACAATGATAAAAATTTAAAGAAGCTGCTCATATGACAATAGTGGACAACCTCATAAGTCAACCTAGTGTGACTATACTCAATGTATGGAAACCAGTAATCAACCCTGCTCTTAAGAAAAAGGGGAGAAATCAGAAGGAACCTCATAGATAATTATATGAAATTTCTACTGACTATTGACTTCAGTTGGATGGCTCAGTTGGCTAGTGTTACCTTACAATTCAATATTCAAGAATCTAAAGGTCCAGGTTAGATTACCATGCTAGTACTGCCACTGATCAGGCCAGCAACACCTGAAGAAGAAAGAAGAATAATACTTCTCGAATCATTTTGCATATACTAACCTGTGTTTTATTACTAACAGTTGAATGTATTTAGAATATTTAAAATAAAGTTAATTTTTTCTAAGACATTCAATACTTATATTAGATGATGGAAATAGTTTAATATATAAATATAACTACATACACATTTACTGAATTGTGTTAAATGACTCTCTGGGTTGACCATAGGTTATCTACCTAGGAGAGTGGTGCTAAGCTTGTTTATGACCTGAAAAAAATTGAAATTTCACAAAATTTGGAATGAATCCTGAGGATGTGGATAATAAAAATATAAAAAAGAGTATTAAAAATAATTTTATTAGCATATAAGAAGTTACGAAAATGAGAGTGAAAGGCACTATGAAGGGAAAATGCTAAAAAATGATGATTGCTCTTTTCTTTTTTTTAAATCATTTAAAAATAATTGAATGATCCAGAAGTGATACTTTGTCCATTATCTATGGGTTGATAGCTCCAGACACTGATATTCTATCATCTCATTAAAACATACAGTGCAAAATAATCAAATGGTTTATTATTGTTCAGGAACAGTGAAGGGCCATAATCCATTAAGATTGAGCAACAGAATCTGCCACTCTATTACTGTATCAAACTATGCAGGCTAAGAAAGAAAACTGGGAGAGTGGAATAAAATATTCTTGAGGGAAAAAGACATTTAGGATCAACATTCTGAGGAAGGATTATTAATATTGAGAAACGAGGCACATTGAACTTTTTCAAATTCTTTTCCAACAGAAATTAAACTAGGAGATTTTTATCACACAACTGTTTGGCCAGAGTAGGCAAATCAAATACAAAACGATGATCATCAAATACTTTTATTGCTTGATTAATATGCTAGTCTTCTTTAACTTTTACAATCAATAAACCTGCTTTTTCAGTACAAAATGTGTAAGTATATATGGATTTTTTTTCTTCTATTTATTAAAGAAAGCAAATCAACTAATTATAAACGTTCATTAATTTAATTTAGAAAAAAAGGAAATTTTTCCGTTTTCAACAGCAACAGATGGTGAGTTCTGAAAAAGAATAGACAATTTTTTAAAAGTAGAGAGATCCATAATTCATTCAACAATTACTTGGCAATTCATTCCAAGTCTGTTATTCAGTTTGCTTCAACATTTTTATAATTGCTAAAACATATGATTTCTATTTCCCAGAGATGGGGAAGAGGGAATAAAATAAAAAAAAAGAAAAGATGCTTCTATTTAAAGATGCTAAAAAAGTAATCTCATTTTATATACGGTCATGGTTTATAAAGGTAGATTCGTGGGTTGGACAAAATAACTGGAACACCAGTATTATTGATATACAGCGCATGTCAACGTAATACAGTTTTTATATGAAAAAAAAATCTTAAGAAAATAATTAAAAGTATCTGAAAGGAAATAAATAGTTTTGTAAATCTGCGAAAAAAGGGACGTGCCTTCATAAATTTAAAAGGATTCAAATTGTGTGTACAAAAATCGAACAGTAATAATAATATTCACTATGGTTGAAAGAATGCAACTTTTCTAAAGCAGAGATCTAAATTCGGGCTACATATATTGCAAAAATTTTATAGCAAAAACACATGTACGATCACAACCAAACAATTCATTATAAAAGTCATTACACATATGAACATTACAGTGTCAAAGAAAATAAGGTGGTATAAGTTTTATAAATGCAATTATGTAAAATTATGACAAAAAACTATCAATCATCTCTCAATTATAAAGTATAGTGACAAACTGACAGATCATAGTAATCTGGTTTATTCAATCACTGCTTTGAGAGAACATCATAGCTTAGACTATTTAAAATACTTTAAAGAATCAAGTTTACTTATAATGCAAAAAGCAAACATTGTCAAGTAACACAGTCAATTCTCTGAAATAAATAAAATATTAGAAAGGCTTGGTGATTAGGCAGCCCTATGCCATTCAAACACTATATGTGAGTGATTAAGTTCCGACCCATGAACATTTAGTTTTTGAGAATTTTATTTTATCACTGCACTAAAACATGCATGACATCATTTTAAATAGAAGGGTCCAATTTATACAGCTCATAGTATGAAATATTTAATATGATAATTATAAAAATGATGAAATTGGAACACCTACCTCTCAAAGCATAATCAATGAATATCTCAAGTTGAATATAATATAAGCAGTTCTTAATACAAATGTGTAAATTTACCATAATAATACATATATTACAGGTTTCTGTAGCTTTGTTTAGCTTTTGCATAAAAACCATCAACAGTTATTTGCCAAAATCAGTCGTACACCCCAGCCTTAATACTCCTACACTATACTCTTCTCACAAACCATTGAACATTCAGCAACTTTTTTTTAAATTACTAATTTATTAAGATCAACTGTCAACTTCTTCTTTATACCTCTCCCTATCTGTTTCATACAATATCTATCTACATATCTTTTATTTTTTACACTATATACATATTTATTAATATTCAGTAAAATCCATTTCCACACTTATTAATTCCATTAATAAAAGTATCTTCATTCACTTAACAATCATTAATTAAACTTCTAGCTAGTTTGTTATAGATGTGCTTTCTGAAAAGGGGGTAAAAAATATTGCACTTGCAAAAAATCTTCAACTATTGAAAATTATTTAGCTCTGTCTAGATTCAAATTCTTGGTTATGCTGCATAATTGGTAAATATGCAAACTCTACAAGGGTGAGCCTCTTCAAATATATATATTAGTATATTTAAAATACGGAAAGTGATGTTATATTGTTTTTAGTAGAATTAATATTTATACAATGTATTGTTTTTATTATTTTCAACTCATTTTGGAAAACAAAAATATGATTGTAATACAACATACTCATTTCCACTGGAAAAGAAGATCTCATACTTCTAAAGATGCAGAGTCCAAAGTTTATCTTTATATTTTTAAAAGACAAATATTACTTTTTTAAAAAATACAATAAAAATTGGACCATCGTTATTAAAAATAAAAGAAATATATATATATTATTATACAGTGATTTACAAGTATCAAACTTTTTGTATTCATATCTTTGATACTATCCACTTTAGATAAATATATTCATGTTTATCGTTAATTATTTATTAGACTAGAGATTATCATATCATTCTTAGTTTAAACAAACTTTACTTAGTTAAATATTAATATATTTTATTATTATTATTAAATGAAATCCCACAGTATTATAAATCCAAATTCATTCCTTATTTTTCCATGTATATTATTCTTTTAGATATACTGGCTCAATTGAAAAATTCTAAGTTCAGCATGAACTATAAATTTAGAATCATTTACCTTTTTGAAATATCTTTATAGATTTCAAAAATTTCAACAAGTATGTTGTAAAAATGAAATTTTTAAATTTATCTAAAAAATGACAATTTAGGAGAAGAAAAAAGAGATGAAATAAATTAAGGATAGAATGTGAAGGTTAATAATAATAATTTAAATATATATATATATTAATCTTAGCTGCAGTTTTAAAGTTTATAACTGACTTGATAATATATAGTGAAATAAATAGTTGCTGTATTTATTTAATGTGGATGGTATGTTATGAGTGCAGAAATTGAGACTCTTGTAAATCAATATGCAGAAGAACAAATGATGAAAATATACATGAGTTTGTAATTTGAGTCAGTGGAAGAGTTTTGTTAAACATGTAATGCCTCCTGAGGATAATTTACCTTTTTCTTAGATGCTCATTTATATTTCAAAAAATATGATAGAATCAAAGTTTTAAATATATCTAAATATGATGCAGTGATTAATGCATTCAAAATCTGAAGTTTGAATTCGGTTAAAGTTAGGATTTTTTTCATATAACTAATAATTTTCAAGCTATTCCATTTGAACATCCAATTATTGATTGATTAATAAGAGTATGTTCTTAGCTAAAGAATAAAAAACAAGTAAAGTTGAGTAATGCACATTATTCATTATAGAGACACTAAGATATCATATACCAGAATACCAAACAATACTTCTTAGGTCATACAAATTGGCAATACCCTAGTAGTTCATACTTTTCATGCAACTTATTTCAAATAGTATGCCTAAATCCTTGATGAATTGCAAAAGACAGTAATCAGCACACTCACTCACTATATCAATAATACTGTGTCAAAATATGGATAAAATGTATGGTGAAAATTTTTCAAGAATGTTTTTTTTTTCTTTTAGATGAACAACTAATAGCCATCCATCCAATTATAGAATATCTACTTGTGATTAGTTAATGGTTAAAACTCAGCAGAAAACTTCACACAATTGGTACTTGACTGTTCTATGGAAAAATCTGAAAAGACTATGCTCTGCAGTGGACAATTTAAAGTTGTTTTACCTTCCTTTATCATTATTTTTAACCTCATTAATTAATTGCAGAATAAAAGTTGATCCAAGTATAATCCATCTTTTTCTTTCCTAGTTTTTTTTTCTCCACATCATTCTAGCAAGCTTCCTTATCTCATCAAAACATCTTATGTGTGATCTTCTTCTAAGACCTTAACAAGATCTCAGAATTTCGCTTAAAACATCACTGTTTCCCTTCTGTCATATTTTCTAAAAACATGATAGCTTCATTTTTTCATAAATTATACAGTTTTTATTTACTCATTAGCAGTCTCTAATAAATGAATATAGCCAGTCTAAGTCTGAAAGAAAAAAGACAGGTAATAAAAAAGAGTGAGAAATCCAAATTTAAAAGTTGAATTTTGCAATGCCTATAAAATAACAAGAAAAAAAAAATAGAAATTAGAATTGCCATGTAATGTAATCAAAGAATGAGAATAATGACACTCCTATAATCCCTTCTATTACAGAATGGTAGCCAATGGCTTAAACAGGTTCATAAGAAATTGAACCTTATATCAATTTTAGTAATCAAAAATAAAAAGTCTGTTTGTATAATAACTTGCTCAGAAGGGCATGTGATGGTTAAGAACCCAAATGAGAGATTGAACATTTATACCTTTATTTAAAAATCACTTTTATAATTTTATTATAGAAGGGCAATACAGAGACTTCAGACCACTCAAAGAAGTATGGAGAGATGCATGTTGGGAGTAACAAGAAGAGATCGAAAATGCAATGTATGGGTAAGAGAACAAAAAGATGTTACTGATCTCATTAAAAAAAATAAAAGATTGAAGTGGAATTGGGCTGGACCTATTGCTAGAAGAGATGATAATAGATGGACAATTGAAATCCTAAACTGGATTCCAAGAGATTGTAAAAGATACAGAAAGAGACCACATGTTAGATGGATGGATGAAATAAGAAAGTGTGCAGAGGTGATGTGGAGAAGAGAAGCTAAAGATCGGAGAGACCTTCATCCTGCAGTGTATTGATAATGGTTGGTAATGATGATGAGTAAACAAAAAAAGAAGTTAAAATTAAAATGTGTTAATTGTAGAATTAGGAAAAAGAGCTTTATAAATTAAATCACACAAACTATATCTGATGAAATATAACTTTAAAAGCACCGATAATGATGACATTTAATTGTCTGTTTTTAGATAAAAAATACAAATCAATCTAATTCTATAATTTTTTTTTACATTCTAATATATCCAGAAGCTAGTGGCTTTTTAAAAAATCGCCAGGTGAAACTGTTGGTAATGTAGGAGACTGGGTCACTGAGGTAATATACTAATCCGGGGTCATGGGGAATGTCAGATGCTATATATGCTTCAAGGAAAACTAAAAACATAAAGAATTGTAAGTAATTTATTAATCAGTTTTAATTGCATTTCTTGTTTAAACTTAATTAGCAAATTTCTTATTGTTTAAATTTCAACAAAAATCTTAGAGTGACATTCTGACTATAAATAACTTGTTTTCTCGATGGGTAGAATGTATAATTTTTTTTAAAAAAAACTTTGAATATGAAGTGTAAATATATGAATGGATGAATACAATGTGTGTATGCACTTGTTTATCAAAAGGCAAATTAAATAACGTGAAAAAAATATTATGGGCCATGGTTTGGTTTCAAACAATGTCAAAATTATTTTATAAAACCATTTTTAATTTTGTCACAGTATATGTATTAATTACAATTGTGAAAAGTATTTCAGAACATTCTAAAACATTTTTATTAAAAAAACTATAATTGATGTCATTTTTAAAAAATGATGTATAAGATGGAGGGATGAATTAATACTAATTGTTTTTTAAAAAAAGTTGCCATGACAACAGATTGAGATTGGTGATTGTTATCAACATTGTTTAAATGAGGTCTGCTTTCATGTATTTGCATTTACAGTATTATTTACTAAGGCAATAAACCTTTAAGCATATGCGCTTGAAAATGTGATGGTAGGGACCTCTACAGGTCTTAACCACAAGCTTATCCTTTGGAAGAAAATTACAACTTTAAATTTACAGTATTTCTAAACTAGCTTTGAACATTATAAATAATACATAGTTTGAATGCAGTTTAAAAGTTATAATTGACTATTTCTGAATCTACTTTCAGAATATGCTACATTTGCCTGATTAATGAGGTTTATTTAAACTACTTTGAATTAATAATCTTACTCTCTATAATCAAGTTGCAATTTTTAGAGCCTATATAAACTTATTAGACTATAGAAAAAAGTGGGTATCCACCTTTAGTACATAAAAAAAGATTGCCTTGAAAACATATTGAGATTGTTGATTGTTATTGATATTGGTATTGTTTAAGTGTGCACTGCATTCATGTATTTGTATTAAATTATTTATTTTTCAGGATTTCAAAAGATGTTTAAGTATTAGAAATAACAGCTAATACCATGATCTTTGAGCTCCAGAATTGACCACTCTACATTATATTAAACCATGCAGGGCAAATGGAAGATGCAACAGCAGAAAGATTCTTTCCATAAAAATAGAAAACATTAAGAAGCTTTGCAGATAAATCATGATAACTTCAGTGGTGAAATTTAACATTTATATACATATTTATACAATAATAACATTAAATTGGCCATATTTCTTTCACTCAATCATCTGAGTGTCTTCAACTCTTGTATTATGTTAGAAATTATTATATCACTTTAAGACCAGACATAAATTACAATGAACTAAATATTGAATATGATGAAGATATGTGAAAAATTTTGGCCTGGATGAACTAAAGACGGTATTTAAGTTGAAATGCAACTTAAAGATCACTTGTTCTTTTTTCAAATGTCTTTATTCACATGCTTCAGGTGTGTAGAAAAATAATTTTAAATATTTACAGTATATAGAAAAATCTCATAATGAGTGGCAAGTGCATCTTTATATAAGTTACAAATGTTGGTCAAAGATGGTTTTGGGGTAAATTGTTCATGGCCAATCTAAGAGTTATTCATGTGTTGCCTGATAAATAGGTATTGCATTAGTCTTAACAAGATAGTTACAATGAATAACAAAAACCAATAAGATCTTTGACGATCTGCTAGTTAACTAATAGTATAACATCTCCAATATTCAACTATGGTAGGGTATTATATAATGAACAGTGATTTAAGCATACGTTTTTTATTTTGCTTTAGAATCATAAAATGATATTTGAATATTTTTGCTAAACTGATATCATCTTTATAATAACTCTTTCTAAAATTAGTAAAGACATTTTAAAACTAATGAAGTGGAAAATTGCTTGGAAGTTTCTATATCATCTGAATACCAAAAATAAGAATTTTAGTTTCATCTACCATTGCACAGTGCAAATTAATGATTGTTGAGTAGCCCAATCATGTAATATTCCAAGAACCAGAAATCATTAATTCTTGCTGTCAGTAACCCAATGTCTGCACTTAACATAACGGGAAAATTATAAAATATTATTTCAAAACTAATCCATTTGAAAAAATAAACTTTTCTATTCTTTTATTAATTTTTGTATGAATAAGAAAACGAGAGAACAAAAATGCCCAAGCATTTATAAAACTAATCAACAATATGTAGAGTATGGTCTTGTCATAATTTTGAATAAATTATGCACAAACTTTCAGTACACTTAATAAAATCTTTAGATATTTTTAAAAAAGAGAAGAAAGTAAACTAATTTAAGTATTTTTTTAAAATACTGCAGAAAAAAAAAGTGAAATATTTTAAATAGCCCTCTGCAGAATAAAGGTCTCTTCAACTTTCTCTCATAGAAAAAAATGATGAGAATTGCAATGGTTACTAGATTTGCTATTTATTAAGTGGTAATATTTTAAGTGATTTTTATTTTTGTTATACCATTTACTAAAAATAGCTACTCACTTACTTATCAGCCAATACTAAATGCCATCTGAGTTGGTTATGAGCCAGTTATTTTAAGAAAAATTTCTAAGCTAATTAAAACTGAAAAAATATTTTCAAGTTCTACTAGTACTGAATTTAAACTCAGACTACAAACATGTTAATTTACACCACTTGTTAATCATGCTTGTAATCTGATTAAAACCATCTGTTTCAAAGAAATGTCTTAATTGATGAAAGTTATGATAGTTTTCATTTCTTGTTTCATTCTGTATTTAAAAAGAGATAAGATACTTATTTAATTATTACTTTGTGTAAGGAGATGCTGAATAGTAAAAAATACTTTTGGCATTTCCACACTAATTAAAAAATTTAGATGACATGTCCCATACTTATATATTCTAACATCTTAAGCAATATTTTTACAATGAGAATTTTTTCCCCAATGTACTTCAACTTTTAATGCTTTTTGCTAATCATGCTTTTATTTTCAAACAAACATTTCAGACTTCTTCAGAAGCTGAATGTAACAATAAATATTTATATAAATATCTTTTATATAAAAAAAGTTCAAACATAAATATAAGAATATATATATATATAAGATCTTGGAATGGATGTAATAGTTACACTATCCTTGTTACACCCATGACTTGATGTTAAAATCTGGGTAAAATCTAAAAACTGTTTTTGTGTGAAAATGTATTGATAAGCTTTAATTTTACAAATCGGACTGTTTTATATTTTTACCTGCATATAAATAAGTGTTTAAATATTTAGTATTAGTATATGGTGTCTTTGCATACATCAAATTTGTTTCAAATCTTCATAAAATTATTATTGTCCCATACATATATTAGTGTATGTGTGTATGCATGTTTAACAAGTGTTTATATATATATACTCATTTGTAAAAAAGTTAATACATAACATATAGTACACATTTATGTATGTACAGTGGAGCCATAATATTTATTATTCTTCATTCCAAATCCCCTGGCATATACTATTTATGGTGAATAAGAACTCATGTTTTGTTTATTAATGTTTTTGTAATACAATACATATTGTTTACAGTACTGCATTATAGTTGTAACATATGCAAATTAACAATATAGTACCAACATTTTTTTAAAAAAATATATAGCTATTAATAATAAATAGAAAGGGAGCAAATTTACATACTTATTTGTTTGTGTTTATTCATGAATTCACATTAACTCAAAAAATAAATGAAATAAAAAATAATTATAGCATATTTTTATTTTGTAAAATTAAATAAACAATAAAAAATAAATAAATAACCAATAGTTTTTAACACAAACAGTGAAATGTTAGACTGTGAACTTCTGAAGCTTTATTGCAATTGAACACTTGCTATTCTTCTACAATCTTTCTTTTTTTGTAAGAAAAGATAGACAACAGATAAGCTTCTTCATTTATTTTGATATTATTAAGTTTGTATCAGTTGTGGAATCTATTTTATTCCTGATTCAGTTATCCACTTCAGATTCTCAACTAAATTCTGCATACAAACTGTTTTTAATGTTATTTTTTGCCATTGTTAAATTGGTAACTTTCATTTTATTCCTTGAGTAAAAAACTTTATGAATCTTTGTAAATTTTATAAAGTTTCTAATTTTTTACTTAAATAGATTTAATTGTGTGAAATACTGTAGCATCAAACTTTTTGAAAGGCAAAAAAAATAAAAAACAAGAAAAAAAATTAATGTGCTTTAAGCATAATCCCAACAAATCCCATGAATAATAAATGAGATTGTGCAATCTAAAATGCAACATTTAGTAAGTTAGATTTAATGAGAGCACTCGAAAAAGAAAAATGGCAGCTGCTGTACTGTAAGTTACATAACTCATAAAATGTATTCTTTAACACTTTTTTTTTTGTTGGATAATATACTGATGCAGGGTAATTCACCGTTTATTGTGTATCTTTTTTTCTTTACTATAATTTATTTTATCACATAAATAAAGTACTTCATAATCTGTTTTAAACTGGATAGAATGGCCTTGTCACTGACATTATGCAAACAAATTATTTATTTAACACTTTAGTAACCATCTTGCTGAGAGAATAATTATACTTCAAGTTTTCCAAAATGAGTTTCATGATTTCCAAAGATTTATTTGCTTTAATAGCAATTTTCTGCTTTTCTCATGATTTTCCTATTAAATATTAGTTTCAAATTTAACCACTAGATTAAAATCTTAAGCATAAAAAAAATCAACATAAGTTCTTGAAAAAAAAAAACTTCTGGAGATGACGGACTGTATGAAAAATTAATAAATTGAGCTTTTTTTTTCAATAGAAGCAAATAACTGCACCACTTCTACTTATTTAGTATTTATTATTTAATCATTACTTTTTAGTAAATTATTATTTTCTAATATATTTTATGTATTCTGTAATGTAGAAAACTTATCATTTGGGACAAAATATAATATAAATGTACATTTTTTTTTTGTTTTAGATCAATAATGTTCAGAAAGTTTTAAAAAATATTTTATCACACTTTATTTTGGAATATATGGAATACAAATTTTCTAAAAATAAAACTTTAAGTAAATATGCTAATAAATTACATCTGAAAATCACCTCTAAATTTTCAAAAATTAATGCAAACAGAATGAACAAATTTTGCTATACAAAAGATTTTAGGAATCCATAACAGTTTCACTATAAGTATAAAATTCTTTCACTATGATAGCAATCACTTGATTAAGTGCATACTGAATGCATGAAAGCACACAAATATCTAAAAGATAATTCACTTTGCTGCATGTGTAGGCAGGCATGCGAGAAATTTATGAAATTATATGCATGAAATTCCACTTTTTGTTTTTTCAGTTAAATATATTTTAACAATGAGTTCTAAAAGTACAGATACTGTGATGTAGATCTGAGATGGATAATCTATTTATATAATAACTATAAATAGATATTGATAGAGAAGTACCTCATAATTTGCTTCAAACAATGCAATGTTTATAATAGGATGGTTTGTAATTTTTGAGTAAAATGCATTTACAGTTTATAAATGCATTTCTAAATATTCAAAATCATTTGCATAAAGCTTCATTCTATTTTAATTAAAAGCTAATGTTTTAGGATGATGAATACATTAATATCTATAACAATAATTCTTTTTCTGACTGTCTATAAAAATGTATTATTAATTCTTTCTTTATCATTTGCAAAAACGTTCATGATGGCCCAGCTGAAACACAGTTTGTGTTGCCTGAGACATGTCTGTTATCATTACAGCTAATTAAATTTACTTATACATTAATTATAGCTTTTTTTAAGGTAAAACCTCTACATTATAACAAAAAAATGTTGTGTTGTTATGGTAGCAAAGACTATTATATGAGGAAAGATAGTAACTTTAATGAATACCATTGGATTTAAATATATATATATAAATGAATACACCAAACTTCTTTTTAAAACTTGTTTTTTATATGACTATTATAAAATAAAATGACACACCAACATTTCGACTATTTTATAATATAGTCTTTTTCAAGGAACATTATAAAATAAAAATACCAATATATAATAATAAATATAAAATAACACATATTCCAAACAAATTCAAAAACATTAAAAAAAATACTAAAAAATTTATTATTATATATTTTTATTTTTTAGTGTTCCTTGAAAAAGACTATTATAAAATAGTTGAAACGTTGGTGTGTTATTTTATTTTTATAATAGCCATATAAAAAAACAAGTTTTTAAAAAAAGAAGTTTGATGTATTCATTTATATATATGGAAAATTATGAACTATTTTTGAAAAGAAAAACTGTGTAGATGATCTTTAAAAATTTGTGGATTTAAAAAGCAGAAAGAATATTGTAATTTTGTATATTTTTATTTAATTGCTTTATGGATATACATACATAATATTAAATAATCAATAAGGTTTAAATTTAGTTCACTTTTTGTACATAATTTAAAATTCTGCACATATAATAATATATTAAAATAGGAGTTTTTAATGTTAGAGGGTTAAACTCCCCACAAAAAATTGATCTCCTCGCTAAATGGTACGACATTGTTAAACTGCAGATAATGGGCATTATCGAAACAAAAATCTACAGTGGCTCATTAATCAACCCTACAGACAAGCTAAATTCCAAGGGCTTTACAGCCTTCTCAAACACATCTGACACTCCATCAGCGGGTACAGGCATTATCATTGATAAAGCCTGCCCATTTAGTTCTTTCAAAATCCTACATATTGATGCACACTTGCTGATAATTACATTCACTCATAAAGCCATTACCTTAAACATAGCAATTGTTTATATCCCCCCAGGTCCCACTATTATAAATAGAATTATACAAACACTTAACTCTAGGTTCATAAATGCTATGTATCCGACGATTATTTTGGGAGATTTCAACATGACATATCAGACCTTCACCGGCAAATGGTTACATCAGCTGTCCTTTCCGATGATGAGTGGAAAAGGTTTTCTGCTGGAGAAGGCCGTGTCATTTAACAATGGTAGACATTCATCACTTATAGATCTGGTTTTCTATTCGCCATCATTACATAACATGATATGCGTTCAATTAAAGAATTCCCCCTCTCTGATCATGCAGCTGTTTTAGGGTCACTGGAAATTAATTTTGATAATAGAACAACAATTAATACAGGAAGAACCATCAGAGTTCTATTACCATCACACACACCAGAATATCTTTTTTTCAGAAGTATACATATATCTACACAAGTTGAAGAATATTACAATGGATCCAGTCCAAGCATGGTGTGCTTTTACTAACCTGCTTTCATTTAATATTGATCATCTTACCAGGACAACAATATCCCCAACAAAACTACTAAAGCTTATGGATGATACCTATAAAAAAATTATTGGCACTTCTCAATCAAATCTTGATCATCCCTGTCTGATGGCTTTAAAGAAGACATATCAAGAGTTAACAAACCAGCTTAAAGAATATATCTCCATTAAAAAGAAAAGGTTATATTTAAATAAGCCACACATATATACCAGAAACTTCATTAGATGGGCGCTAGGCCACCCCTCCCAGGTGCGAGTCCCAGCAGCTATTAAAGTTCAAACTGAAATTGTCTATGGAGATTTTATGATGGAGTGGCTTTACATATTGTATAGAGAAAAATTCCAGAGGGCATCCTCTCCAAGTCTAATGGCCTTTTCACAAGATAGATCAGAAAATGAATTTAAAATTTCTCTAAAAGATTTCATTAAAAAAATAGAAGCGATGCCAGATTCATGTCATCCTGGCATAGATGGAGTTCTCAAGTTTGTATACAAACATATTGATAAAATTGCTGCACAATATATGCTTAACCTAGTCTCCTACCTCACTAAAGGCATCTATAAAATACAGGGCTTAAATCAAATTATGCTTGTGCCATTTATGAAAAAGAAACAATTAATCTCAAACACCACTAACCTATGTCCAATTTCAATGTGCTCCCTTGGCATAAAAATAATAGAATCAGTGATAAAAGATAAAATAGAGCCATTCATTTTGCCAAACCTATCAAAAATGCAATTTGCCAAAAAAGAATCCTCAACAGGTCAGGCAGCCTTTCTATTCAAGTCAACTATAGAAACTGTTAGAGATAATAAAAAATACAGTCCAGTTGTTATTCAACTAGATATTGAAGCCGCTTTTGACATGATTTTCATCAGTACTCTTCTTAAAACTCTGCAAAAATACTCAGTTCCGAATGCATATCTAAACTTGCTTGCTAACTTGCTTTTAAACCGTGAGATTTATGTTTCCCCAAATGGGAAAACTTCACCACCAATAGTGCCACATCAGTCCATTCCTCAGGGCTCACCTCTCAGTGCCTTACTGTTCACTGCCTATATCAACCCTCTTATAAAAATAATAGAAAATGAATTTTCAGGAATCTACGTGCCCACCATCAATGACATCTCATGTATCGCATATATGGATGATGTAGCAATAATTCTATCATCTCAAAAACAAATTCCCAAACTTCTTAAGATACTTAATAATTTTACAAAAGGATACAAGCTAACATTCAATATGAAGAAATTGTGTGCATGGCAGATCTTCACTGGTAATAGCATTAATAAAGTTTTCAAAGGTAGACCAAGCGCATTTCTTGGGTTCAACTTTTATTTACGACATTCACCTATGAGATCGCTCATACAGAAAAATTTGATAGAGAAAGTGGAAAAGACTGTCAATTCACTCTCCAAAGCCTACCTCTCTCTATATACAAAAATGGCCTTGCTTAACATGCTAGTGATTACAAAAATCTCTTATTTTACTCCAACGATCATTTATACCAAGGCATTTACAAATTAAATAGACTCCTTATGCAGAAAATTATTCTGGGGAAAAAAGATTATTTCAATATCAATAAAACACCTAAGAAAACCCCTTTCACAAAATGGCCTTGGCCCTCACTCAATACATGTCTTCAGGATACAAAAAACATTAAACATAATATCTACATGTGCACAAAAATTCCCATATTTAGAAATTGCTGCCAAGATACCCCTACAGATAGACCACCTCCTCTCCAAGGATATCTGAACACACTACTTACACCATTATTAACAATTCACACTCTTAACTTTAAACCACCACAAGCCAAATATAAATATTGGGAAGTTTATCAACTTCTACATCCAAACCAAGATGATGTACAAACTCCACTTCATATTAATAATAAACAATTATGTCGCAAATTCAAACTATGGTCACTTGAACCAAAATATTTTGACTTTCTCCTAAAGATAAATCTAGACTCACTAACTACACAACACTTTTTGAAATATCAAAGAAACTATAAAGATATAGATGATATATGTAATCTTTGCCATAGGGACTCGGAGACACAAAACCACCTTTTTTTCTCATGCTCAAGTCTAGAAAACATTCGTGAAATTATTAGCACTTCACTCAAGGATAAAAAAATCAATATGAAAACTCTTTTTGACTCTTTTAAAAGGGGTATCTTTGCTGAAATAAGAATCTGCACATTTTTACTCTATGTTTTATGGTGTACAAGGTGTAATTTCATATACAATTATAATCCCAGAAGACATCCAAACACGTTCAGAAATAAGCTGCAAACCATACGTGAAAGAGACATGAAGATTACAGATCGATCTAAGTACATTGACACCTGTAATATACAAGAACTTATATAAAAGCACTAACAAAAAAAAAACTATATCTAACATGGATCCTTGTGCCAGTTTTAAAGCCAACTGACACAAACTAGATGCATTCCTGCTTTAATTTAATTGTATATCTAATTGAATATTATCATATGATTGAGTGATCATCATTGATTTTGTTGAACTTTTTTTCTTAGAGACTTCTAGTTTGATAACGCATACAGTTGCTGATCAAATCATTGTACATATGCAGTTTTGTGAAACTAATTTATATGTAAGAACTATGTGTCAAATGTAACTTGTATAACCTTTTAGAATACTAAGAAAGTTTATCCTTTGAAACATAATTCAGATTTTTTTTTTTTACCAACAGAATTATAAGAATGTTTATATCTTTTTTAATATCTAACATTTTAAATAATTTATTATTTTTAAAATTACTTTTTTATTATTTTTAAAGGGATATATAAAAAATATTTTATTTTTACACAAATAATTGCTTTATTGAAACACCATATATGGAGGGGGGGGGTTCCTTTTTAACAAAACCAATAAAAAAAAGAATCTATATTGGAAAGATTAAATTTAAATATAAAATAATTTAAAATATTTGAAAAATATTGGATACAATATAGCAAACATATTTAATAACCAGCTATAATTTATAAAATTTCTTTTAATATTAAAATAAAATTAAAAATAATTAGAAGCCCTTGAACAGCATTTTTAATTGTTGTAGGTTTACAAATAACTAGATTTCATAAAAAATAAAGAGCTCTGCTAATTTGCTCTAACAAGGTTTATTGATAAATGCCAGCTAAACAAAGCATTTAAAAATCTCTATCTTGAAAACCACTTGTTAGTCTCAGACCAATGGTTTCATGCTTTGGCACTCCTCAGTGAGGTGCTAGGATAGTTTCAGACCCTAGATCTAAAAATATCAAGCCAAAACCAGCATTTAGCTAAAAGTTAACTATTAAGTAGAAAATCTGACATTTTTAGATAGCTAAATGTCTTCAAACCCAGCTATCTTACTTAAATAGCTATATGGAGCTGTGAGATCTTCAGCCAAACCATATATTAATAGTCTTAAGCAATATTAGGCTATTAATATATGATTTGACTGAAGATCTCTCAGCCCCATATAGCTGTGTTTGAAGACATTTAGGTGTCTAAAAATTTCAGATTTTCTTCTTAATAGTCAATTTTTAAATAAATGCTGGCTTTGGCTTGATATTTTTAGATCTAGAGTCTAAAACTATTCTAGCGCTCCAGTGAGGAGTGCCAAAGCATAAAACCATTGGTCTGAGGCAAAGGAGTGGTTTTCAAAATAGATATTTTTAAATGCTTTGTTTAGCTAGCATTTATCAATAAACCTTATTAGAGCAAATTGGCAGAGCTCTTTATTTTTTATTTACAATGTTAAAAATTGAGTCATGTGATATATGACTTTGATTTTTTGTTAACTAGATTTCATTATTAAATTTTTTTTAAAAATAATTTAGTATTTATGAGAAAAAAAATGTTTTAACTTTAATCCAAAATTATAAAAATTTAACAATATGAAATTAATTTTAAAAAAATTTCTGATTAAATAACTTGTTAGAATCAAAAAATATTATTTTCTAATCTAGGAACTTTTATGCAATATTTTGAAGTGTTGTAGGCTTACAATAAGTTTCTTTTACTCAGCTTTAATTTTTTTTTAATTAAAAAGTATACTAGCTTAGAATATTTATATAAAAAACATTTTTATAAATTTAAATTAAGTACTCTAAGCAATAAATAATAACATTGGCATTTTTCATTAGCAGTCTATATCCCAGTTTTTTTTTTAATATTAATTAAATAAAATTTTTAATTAATATAAAATGCAACACTTTAATTTATTTTCATGATCTATACCTTGTGTAATCTATTAGGAAGCAGTAATAACTTATAAAAGCCAAATATGCTATTTCTTGAACTTTTCAGTTTTAAACAGCTTCATATTTACTTCAGAGCATATATCCAGAACTGATATTTCAGAATGCATGCTTGGAAGTTAAAGTTTGTAAAACATTGCTAAAATAGAATGTAATTATAATCATCATGCTAACATACCATGTAGTGTAAAATGTTGACATTATTAAAGATAGCTTTTTAGAGACAGATTTTTTTTTTAAAAAAATGGAGGGGGTATAATGCATGACCAGATTAAGATATGCCTAGTGGTTTTTTTAAAAAAAAAAATAAAGTAAAAAAGAACTTAAGAACAAATTAAAATGAATTTAAATTCTAGTATATACATATTTAATACAGTCTAATTTGAATTCTAGATTTGCAATGTTAGGATTCATTGAAGGGATAAAAAAAATACTGGGAAAGTTATTTGCATCATAATTATTTAACTCAACATTCTGCTTCAAAGATCCTTATTAATGGTTCACATGTAATATTATTATTAAGATATCTACCCAAGGGCAGATGCAGTTATTGTGGCCAAGTGATAACATTAGTAAGAAATAATTTACAATTATGTTTTACTGTCAGAGCACTATCATAATTTTTTTGTGAACCTTACTTAAATCATTAAAATGCATAAAGCTATGAATACTGCTTAATAGGTTTTTGCTATCATATATATGCACTTATTATAAACTATGTTCAATCCTATAGGAATAATTTCATTTAATATAGAACTCAATGGACAACACCAAAACTGTATATCACTTATACATATCTGCAGATTTATTTTCTTTAAGATCAATTTACCTAAGATTACAAGGGCTTGGACATAACAAATTGATATTTCAAACCTGCTGTTAAGTTAATATTAAACTAAGTATATATGTTTTTGTGTTTTTTTAGTTGGATAGCCAAGAACTTTGCAAACTTTATCAATGTCCGAGTTTGGTTAGTCAAGCTTTCATGAATGTAGAAAATTAAAATAAAAAAGCTCTTTTATCTTATAATTCTCATTTGAGAACTATGATAGCAAAAAACTCAACAAAAAGCATAATGTTAACATTAAATGTCACAGTGACCCAATAGCCTGTTAATAGAAAATGTGTGCATGTTTATACACATATAAACTATAAAGGGTTAAATTGATTTCATACAGAAGTGGTTGCGATATAAATTTACTACTACCACGATGCGTTCCCAAATTTTCCTCATTTTTTGATAAAAATGGCAAACCATCTGTTGATTATAGAAATAGATATTTTTTTCCCATGGTAAACCATCCAAAACGTCAAAATACAAGTCTGAAATGCCTTCCAATGCATTATTTTCATATTTATCTAAAAACAAAAATGATTTATGATCATGTTTATCTTTAATGAGATATTTGAAAGTCATATGATAGTAATCAACCAATGGAAAGATAGTATTAGGTTTTAGAAATTTTCTGCTATTTTTAAAAGTAAATCAGTTTGGACAGCTAGTCGAAAATACATTTTGGTTAGTTTTATTATTTGCCATTTGATGTTGCTATTGGAGCAAGAAAAAAAATGCAAAAATATACATATATAAGAAACAAAATTAAAAAACAATTTTCATGTTAAGAATATTTTGTTACAGGATGTTGAAATTACAACTGTGGCTCTTAGAATATACAAAGAACATAAATATTAAAATCTGTACTAACAAATATATTTATACTGTTATACAGAAATGTACAAATTATATATGTAATAGCCTAAAAATATAGAAACTACATTCACAAAGCCATGCCTATGATCTAGATTCAAAATTTGACCAAATAAAGCTTTAAAATAATTTTTGATTCGAATAGGGCTTTTTTTTTTTCAGAAGTTCTTAACTAATCATCCAATATTGTTCAGCAGATAAATAGATCTAAATCATCATCATCATCAACCATTATCAATCCACTGCAGGATGAAGCTCTCTCCAAGTTCAATCCATCTTTTCCTATCTTTAGCTTCTCTTCTCCATTACACCCCTGCACACTGTCTTATTTCATCCATCCATCTCACATGTGGTCTCCTTCTGGGTCTTTTACAATCTCTCGGAATCCGGTTTAAAATTTCAATTGTCCATCTAAATACTCTTAGTTAAATAATAAAACAATAATAAAAAGCAAACATATACTACATTTGTCAATTCTGATAATGAATGCCTTCACTCATTAATAAAAAGTTATCAGTGTGCCCTTGGCATTAAAATGAACTATTTAATGACTGTTATTAATTTTTACTGTATGTGTTCACAAATATGTGTACAACAAAAAATGTCATGGGATAGTGATTAATGCAACAGACTACCATGCATGAGAAATGAGTTTCAAACCTAGCTGGATTTAAGAATTTTTTTAGTAGTTAAAACTACGATACTGGCTTTTATTTCAGAACAGTTCTAGAAGAGTCAATGAACTGGTGTAAAAAGAAAATCAAATAATAATAAATTTAAAATATAAATTTCCATCAATGATAAAAAAATCATACATATATAGGTTCTGATTTTTTGATTTATCTTCACTATGTTAAGTTCTTTGCAAAATAAGTTAAGGTAAAACAAGACAAATGAAACATTATTATATGATTAATAGCAATGAGTTGTTGTCTATTAACAAAATTTATTTCTAGCATATTATTATATAAGACAACATCTTAAATGTTTTCGTGAAGGTTTGTCATGATTGTATGTTAGTTGTATTCATATACTGGACTATTTCCATCATTGTCTTTAGAAAAATTTATTTAAATATTCCAATTACATTCAACTAATAGAAATAGAAAACAGGTTAGTATATGCACAATGTATGGAGATATATTAATCTCCTCTCTTCTTTAGGTGTTGTTGGCCTGACTAGTGACAGTACTAGCATGAGAATCCAATCTGGACCCTTAGATTCTTGGATATTGTATTTTAAGTCAGAAAACCTTCTCAGTTGGTTAGAGAATTATCTTAAAATTCAATATTCAAAAATCTAAGGTTTCAGGTTCAATTCCCATGCTAGTACTGTCATTGGTCAGGCCAGCAACACCTGAAGAAGACAGAAAAATATCTTGAAATATTGTACATATACTAACCTGTTTGCTATTGCTAACAGTTGAATGTAATAGGAATTATTTAAATAAAGTTATTTTTTCTAAAAACATGATGGAAATAGTTCAATATATAAACATAACTTCATAAATGCTAATGAGACTATTACATCATTACTTTTTATGGGTTTACAATTAGTATCTGATAGTTTGACAAGCCTGAATTAATATAATATTTTTATCTATTGATTATGCCTCTTAACTTATACAGAAATCCATAGCTTTTTCATTTCTTTTCTAATAATTTTTCATAATAATGATCTATCTCTTTGTTTTTTATTTATTTATTCTTTTCTATTTGGCAATACTTTCTTTTATTTGCATTTGACAGATTAGTTTATTCTATTGATTCTACTCTAAAACAGCCTATTGAAAGTTTAAATAAGCACTGGACAATATGCTTAATGCCACATCCAGATCATTGGACTAGTGTCTAGATATTGACTTTTATAATAAAATACACTAAATTTACACTAATCCAATCAAGATTTATTTCTATTATAGTGTTCAAACTAATAACCTGAGATTCATTCAACTAAAAGTTTTGAACTCAAGATAACTTGTTGTACAGTTATATATGTCTATTACTATCCACAAGTAATTATTTTAATAGCTCACCTTAATGCTGATTGCAAACACTTTTATATCACAAGACTTTTGTTGCTTGCTGTGAGCATTTGTATTAGAAGTAATAATTCATTCTATTTACTTTATTCCAGAGCCACCTATTATAAGCATCAATTTTTTATTAATATCTTATTACTAATACAGATACTTGATATCAGCAATATAGAATAAAATTGGTCACTGTTGTGTAAATAGCAAAACATCATTTCAAACTTGATATTGGCAATAACAATTACATATCAAAATACATTAAATAAAAGTTTAATAAGAGAGAAAATAATAATACATCGTTTAAGTCAGTAATAAAATAAAATATTATAAGAGAAGCATAAAATCACTCAGATAATAATAATTAAATGATTTATTCGTTGGCAGTTCATAAGAAGTTTGAGACTACAAAAACAAAAATGGAATCATGATCTATAGGTCTTGAACTTCAATGTCTGCCATTCTATCAGCAACTAAACCATTTATAATATTCAGCTGTTAAAGGGAGAGTAGTGCAATAAAATAAGCAAAGAAAAAAATAAGATTAAATATTATAACGCAACCAATATTTCAACGTTTTCTTGAATTTAATAGAAGAAATACTTTTACATCAATATTATTATTTTTGAAGAATGACATTAACTGTATAAATAGAATTCTAAAAGTAGTTTGTACTAAGATGTGAACAAAATCTTAAAATAGAACTGAAGATGAAATAACCCTAAAATAAAATCTTAATTTATTATATATTCGAATCATTGAAACTTCTTTAAATAATTAATGGTAAAATACTGCATATAATAGTAGAATAATGGATTTAGAGGCTAAAGATTTTTGGTTAAATCTACAATTGAGGAAATCAAGGCTATCAGTTTGGTCAATTAAATGAAATTGGTGTCCTCAAACTATCACTTGATGTGCTCAAGTATCATGACTTCTCAAAGCCAATGGCATATAATCTAAAATTATATATGCTAAATTGTTTGCACTTTTTTTTTAAAAAAAGTATTTGATTTTAAAGATTAGAAAAAATAAAATAATTTTATCACTCAAACATTCATAAGAAATTTGGTCAATGAAAGCAATTGAGCTGAGCCAAGATCCACAGATATTGAGCTCCAGAATTTGTGTATTTTACCACACTGCACTAAATCTGCCAAACACCTTAAAGACTGATATAATATAGAGGTATTCATTCTTTACTAATCTGAGAGCAACTTTTTTTCTGAGCAACAACTTCCATAACCTGCTTTTCACATAAACTCAATAATACTCATCTACATATCTAGATCAGAATATTGAATCATATTTAAGTAATCAATAGATTTTTAACATTTATTTTCAACTAAAATTAACACCATGTTTCAAGAGTAAACCATATCATAAATGATCAGAAATCAGAAATCAAATAAAAACTTTGTCACTGAGGCACAAAAAAGATAAGCACACAAAATAGCAAATGCATTAAACTGACACAGTGATTAACAAATATTTGAGTGTGAGTGCTGAAGAACATTGGGTATTTTTAAAAGCTGGTTCATCAGAAATGCTTTTGCACATTCATATAGTGGTTTTTAAATGAAAAATTATGAATAAGCAAACTTGGAGATTATATTAAGATAAAATAATCACATATTTACTCATTTTTTCAAAATGTTTTGTTTGAGATTTTTCTCAATACATAAACCCATACACTACTTGATAGTTTATATTTATGCATGTTTGGAGTGGTTGATTAAATGTTTATATATTATGAATGCCAGTAAATATAATTTTGTAGAACACCATTCACAATAAACTGAAGATTAAATAAAAAATATTTGGATATGTGAGCTGTGCATGTCATCCATTTTAACATAGTTTGGTTTAGCTAGAATCATATTTTTTTCATAAATGAAATTAAATGTAAACAATTGTAAAGTTCCGTGATATGCTGAAATATTCTGTTAGTACCATTTATGAAACAACACTTCATTGCCAAAACATGTTCTACAACAGAACTAATAAAAAGAAGATAAATGATTAATAAAATAATTTAGATTTGAGCAATTTAGAATTTTAAAAAAATCAGGTCACAAATACATGTGTGCATATATATATATATTTGTGTTAAAATTGGGATACAACTTTTAATGCAATTTACAAAAAAATAGATAGTCATGTTGAAATAATTATAAGTAATAAAAATATACTAAAATATCAAATATTGTTGATTATTATCTATACATTTGTTTAAGAGCATTGATAAAATAACAGACTCAAAAGATAATGGTTAAAATACAGTTCAGCTTTATCATGTCCAGAGCACAAACATTTTATGACTTCTTAAAAAGATGAATAGTCAACAAATCACTCCAAACTTCCTCTGGACTAATGTCTATTTCCTTTAGAAAAGATGTTTAAAAGTATTTATTAATACTTAGGAAAATCCTTCTGGATGAATCAATATTTATTTTTCATGTAATTCATCTTTGAAAGTGATTATGGATTTATAACCTTGTTACTGGACTTGCTACAAATAATATATAGCAAAAATATAAAATAGACTTTAAATAATCATTTCATGGCAAAGGCCTCTTTAGCAGTTTCTCATAAAAAAATAGTAAAAAAAAGAAGAAAATCACCAGTCTTACCAATTGTCAAATATTGCCAGATATTAAGTTTATCACACTCAAATTTAAACTTACATCATAAAGAAAGTAAGTGTAAATACTACTTGTATATCATGAGGACTCCCTATGAACTAGATTTTTATTGAGATGGTATTTCAAAACAGAAATTTCAAATATAATGTGGCAAATATATAAATATTATATGTTATCCAAATTATAACATTTTGCATCTAGGTTTATCCTATATCAAGATCTCTATACAGCTTGCTATAGAGCCATATGCTTAAAAATTGCAGGATTTATTCTCAGTTGAGTAACAGTAATTTAACACAAGAACAACCACAGTAACTGAATGACACTGTTAAATACTCAATTTGTAACTAGGGTGCATGAATGTTGGATGGCTACTCAAGCAATTTACTATTTAATTACATTAAATCTTGATCATAACATTTAATGTTCAAGAAACTGCAATATTTTGTTAATTATACAAACATCATTTATTTATATAAATAATTAATTGAACACCACTTGAATATATAATAATATGGAATAATATCTACAGATATTTCCAATCAAAATTTTAAGCACCAGTTTTTAATTTAAAAATCACTCAATCTTGACCACACATATATTTCTATAAGAACCAGTCAACAGAAGCCTGGAAACCACTAAGAGGCACCACACCAGACACAGCAATGCAATGTTTATTCAAACATCATCACAATATTTAATTTGATTTTAAAAGTTTAAGCCTAATTTTCATGATAATTAAAGCCTTTTTTATAATGGCATATTAACTAGTTTCCAATCTGCTGATCTCATTGGTTATGAAGGAAATATATATGCAGCCGAGATTGGTTGATTTTTTCCATCAAAAATTGCTGCTTAAAAAAATCATAACTTCTATTGACAATGCAAGTCAATGTTTTTTAATATTTTATATACACAATGAATTTATAATTTTATAATAACTACTTATTCAATTTATAACTATAAAGCATTTATTCACTGCACACCCTCTAATTTTTAAATTGTAGTTTCTGATGTTGAGAGGGGGTTAATTGATAGGGAGGTTTTTTAAAATTAAAAACTTTAGTACTAGCTCCTTTATGTCATTGGTTTATTTTTCAGCAATTGACAACTGCATAACATCTAAAGAATAAATTTCTTAATGTAATTAAATAGCATGCCTTACCTTATACAATCATATATGTGTATCAGTTGTATAAGATAGAGTGGATAGTTGTAGGAAGCTTGAAAATCTGCTAAAGAATAGATTTCTTAATATAATTAAATAGGGTACCTTACATTATACATACATATATGTGTATCGGTAGTATAAGATAGAGTGGATAGTTGTAGGGAACTTGAAAGTCTGAGTTCAAGTCCTTCTAATTACATTAAGTTTAGTAAAGCCAATATTCATGTATTTAAATATTACATATTTAGCCTGTATTCCTTCCATCCCTCTTCTGTATATTTAAATGGACATATTAAAATCCTATATGTGAAGAAGTGAGTTCAACATGGGTATGACAATAATGTTGTCTTCAACAAGGGCTTTTAGCATTACAACCTTGAATTTTCAATGATATGGATGGCTGAAGAGGAGATTGAAGCTTGTCCATTAAAGTTTGAAGATTTACTATTTTAATATAAACTGAAGCATTGATTGTATAAATGTGTGGAAGATGGTGTTCTGAACCAAATGATGGGTGTTGATTCAGCACGAAATAAGTATATTGGAGATCATTTATATTTTCACATGTATGTGGTCATATTTATCAGTTGTATAAGATAGAGTGGATAGTTGTAGGGAGCTTGAAAGTCTGAGTTCAAGTCCTCCTAATTACATTAAGTTTAATATAGACAATATTTATGTATTTAAATATTTTATATATTAGAATATGTATAAATCTATAAGGGAGTTAGATGCAACAAATATCACATCAGCTAACATTACATTTTCCAGCCATACTGCATATGTATTACAAAGTTTCAAATCAAACAGAGTGAAAATGAAAATCTTTATCTGTCAGATTAATATAAAAACTTTTTAACACATAGGTAGCAGTGCTTGACAATATTGTCTTAAATAGTGTGATATTTGATAATATATATATATATGTACATTCTTTGACTAAAGGTAGATTGAGATAAATAGTCATGAGATTATTATACACAAATAAAAATATTCGATTAATTTAAGGACAGTTTGTCATTACTTGTCATCTCCTAAATTAATGTTACTCTATAATTTCACTATTTAAAGCTATATTAGAACATAACATCACCAATATACTTGGTATGTGTGTATACATAAACTATAATGGATTTTGTACTTTTAGAAGTCGCATTAATAGCATATTATAAATGCTATCAAAGTTTTAAACAGAGCAGCTGATTGATACAAAAAATTAGGCTTTTACTTTCATATTATGCTTAACCTTTATCTATGCATAAAAAAATTCGGTTAAGTATATCAGTAATCATGAAAATTGTATAATATAAATAGAAATTATAATAAGAGATTATAAATATATTTCAGTTGGCTACTTATGTATTCTATACGTATAAAAAATAGTACAAACTGACAACACATCTGTACTGCATTTAAAAAGAGTCAAGATATATTGAAGATTGGGGCTACAAAGACTAGATATAAATAAAATAGAACAGAAATTTTTAAAAATTCCAAAATCTGATTTATCAGATTATTAATCAACAATAAAAATTTCAAGTTATTTATTTAAAAAATGCATTTTGATTAATTAAATTTTTTATTTTACATTTTAAAAAAATTCTATAATAAATTATTTTTATTAAAGATGTAATCAACAATATATATATATATTTAAATCTACATTCATTTGACATGTATATATTCAGACTGAAAATTGCTACCATGACATAAAGCAAACTCGAGTTACAACTTGATATATTTTATTAGGTTAAGTGTATTTTTGTTTTGCCATTATCAATTATTTTATCTTTGACTATCACATTAGTGAATTTATTATTGCATTAATATATAAGTAGTTAAAAATTATATTTATAAAAATGATTACTCCGATTAAACCCTAACTTGGTAAAAATGACTTGAAAAATAAATAACTGATACAAAAATTATTAATTTAATAGAAAAGTAAAATGTATAGTTATTAACATAAAATTTCAAATGTAATCCAAAAATTAGATTTAAATGTTTCATTTCATCAAATTTCTACAAGTAAAAGATGATCAAAAATTCTGATAATAACATACACATTGGACTGTTTTATTGTAACTAACCACTTTTTGGTATAACAACATTTCCAAATGTATTTTAACTAATAATCTCTATATTTTTTTTTTTTAATGGGGTAAAAATATCATTTTTTAACTTTTTAAATATTTTAAAGTTGTTTAAAATTCCCTGTACTTTCTTCTTAAAAAAAAAAAAAAATCCTCTGAAACTTTATTTATTAATAAGTGCCATTTTTAACTTATTCTATTTTATTATTATTTAATTTGTTATACAAAGCATGGAGTTACAATAAATTTTAAATTCATCTTGTGACTTTCCAAGTGGTTGACCTATTCAGCTACAGTTATTCAAGTTATTCTATATCTGCCTTTAAATTGGACAATCATATGGTACCCATTTTAGAATTATTTTTTCTACGTTTTTGATCTTTTTCATCTATAATTCTCCAAATTGCTCTATATGTGCTTCTACATTGGTCATTCACACGTACTCATTTTAGAATCTTCTCTTTCTAGTATATAATCTATCAATTACTTTCTTCAAAAAATAATCTCTGGCTGGGTAAAATTATGAATTTTTTATTTAATACAAATAGAATAGCATTAATGCAAAAACTTAAGATACAAAAGTTATTTATTCAAACAAAATTTTAAAGATGATCTTTATGCAATAAATAATTTAATTTACACATTTATTAAAATTAAAAATAACTGAAACATAGGCTTATTTATACCTGTGTCTATATATATGTAATATTAGGGTATGAGCACAGACTTTCACACAATCCACCACTCTCCACTCCATCTAATAACACTGATACACTCAAGCACATATATGCTGAAAAGATAAATAATCGCCAATATACGTATTTCATGCTAAACCAGCAATCATCAACACCCATGTTGACCTAAGGTCAATCTGAACCCCACATGTACAGGACATAATCCATTAAATACATATGCAAGGATGGCAGACATCTCTATAATGTAATAACTGAAACATAGGCTTATTTATACCTGTGTCTATATATATGTAATATTAGGGTATGAGCACAAACTGTGACAAGAATCTCGGTCTCAGGGTGGCCTTTGAGAATTCCATCATCAGATTTTCAATTGGATGGATGGTTGAAGAGTTGGAGTGTGGAGTAGATTGGAGCCAGTCCATTAAAAAAAAAAATATGAAGATTGTCTATCTTAATATATAGCTGAGCACTTATAGTATATCTGGACCAACTGATGATTGCTGGTTTAGCATGAAATACGTATATTGGTGATTATTTATCTTTTCAGCATATATGTGCTTGAGTGTATCAGTGTTATTAGATGGAGTGGAGAGTGGTGGATTGTGTGAAAGTCTGTGCTCATACCCTAATATTACATATATATAGACACAGGTATAAATAAGCCTATATTTCAGTTATTACATTATAGAGATGTCTGCCCATCCTTGCATATGTATTTAATGGATTATGTCCTGTACATGTGGGGTTCAGATTGACCTTAGGTCAACATGGGTGTGACAAGAATCTCGGCCTCAGGGTGGCCTTTGAGCATTCCATCATCAGATTTTCAATTGGATGGACGGTTGAAGAGTTGGAGTGTGGAGTAGATTGGAGCCAGTCCATTAAAAAAATATGAAGATTGTCTATCTTAATATATAGCTGAGCACTTATAGTATATATGTGTGGGAGATGATAATCTGGACCAACTGATGATTGCTGGTTTAGCATGAAATACGTATATTGGTGATTATTTATCTTTTCAGCATATATGTGCTTGAGTGTATCCGTGTTATTAGATGGAGTGGAGAGTGGTGGATTGTGTGAAAGTCTGTGCTCATACCCTAATATTACATAAAATTAAAAATGAAAATCAGTAAATGCTTATAAAGTCTAATTATAGTGAATTCCCCTCCCCCTTCAATTTTAGAAAAATTTGAGTTTACAGTGAGGGAGTAAAAGCTCTATTTCTAAACTCAAAAAAAAAAAAAAAAAATCACAAATCCATAAAATGTCCTGAAACCACAAATTTCATATTAATAGTTTTTATCATTATTATCTTTGGTCATCATATAAGAAAAGTATCATAATGACATCTATTGATAAGTGCTTGTAGCTTCTGGATTAGTTATTTTCTGTGTTAGTTATTCACATGGAAGTACGGATTTTTTGCTGCTCTTTAAAATAAACTGTGCTTCATTTTCTGTTTATGGATTTTTATATTGCAAATTCATAAATAAGATGCTAGCTCCATTTATTACTTTAAATGTATTCCACACTTCCCATTTTAAATTTCATAAAATCATCATTAAACTCATATATAGTAAAAATCAGCATCATTTATTTAAAATATTATTTTAAAAGCTGAATCTACCAAAAGTAAGCTTAAGTGAAATTATATTTTACCTAAACTTGCATTTGTATCTAATAAAGCCTTCTTCTGTATCTCACAATCATTTTTAATGACTAGTACCATTGCACTGGTTAAGGGGATGGGAATTGTAAGTGAATTGCTGTCAGCTAAAGTTGAAATATTGGGATATACACCAATTGCTTAACCCTACAACAGCTGCTCCTCATGGTTTCTTGGGATTTTCAAATAATCTGTTAATTAGGAAATTCAAATTCTGGATGTTGGAGGGAACATTTCTGGATTTCATCATAAAAGTACATTTAACTGCACTCCCCACCAGTGAATTTTTAGTCATGAGGAGAGGCTTTGCCAAACTAAATCCAGTTTTCCAGATGTGCACTCGAGAGAACAAATCAATGCAGCATCTTTTCTTTGGTTGAGCAATATTAAATAAATGCAGAGCAATACTCAATGGTTGGCTCACATCCTATAAACAAAGAGTTTTTAACCTAAATGAATGCCTAAAAAGTGGAATCTTCGAATTAATTAGACTGCCAATCATGATGAACTATATAGTCTGGACATTGAGATGCCATCTGATATTTGGGAAGAATAACGGTAATTTACACAATGAACTTTTGTGCAAGATCAGGGCTGTCAGGAAGAGGGATCATATGATCTTGCTGGAAAAAATCTATAATGATACCTGGAAGCTTGTGGTGTTGCCAGAATAGTTTTTGTTTCAGCACTGGCAGGTTTTCTTCACAGTCTGTCCAAAAGTCACTCTATATAAGCCATGATCTGTCCAAAAGTCACTCTACATAAGCCACTAAGATGGCTCTGGCCATGGTTAGATATGCCTGCTTTGGGTGATTGAAAGCCAAAGGATCAGCCCTTCTATAATGATCAGAATACTGGAGAATGTGTATAGTTTCCCTGCTCATGTTTTGTCATGGAAAGATGCCAAACTCTCAATTTTAGAGAAATGACAAGATTGTTGAAAAGAGTGCATGTTGTTCAAACTGTCCAAATGCTCATCATGACTCAAGATAATCTATTTGTTTTTTCACTTTGTATTTCCTCTACTATTTCCTTTGTATTCAAAGGCAATAAATTTATTTTTGAAAATAGTACCATTGTTTGGAAATGCCAATATATGGTTTACTTTTTTCCTATTAAAATTTTATTTTTATAACTACAACCTTTTTTTTCTCACTGATGAAAGTTTATTTATCAAAAAAAAAAAAACAGATACAAATACAGTTAGAAAAAGAATACAATGGAGTGATTACACATAGTTAAATGAAAATTCAGAAGCAACGTGGTAAGAGGGAAAGGATCCAGGCCAAAAAAGATCTTTGATTGCAAATCCAAGATGCACGTCTTCATTGAGTGAGCAACCGCACAGGTCGCAAACATTTAAATGGTTGAGTCCTATGACAGAGGCTGAAAGGATGGGAGTTGGAGGATTGCCCAAGTGTCTGTGAGGAGTGATGGTGGAACTAGTTTGGTATCTCTGGTTTTGAGAGAATGAATTAGGTCCAATAGTTTTTGATTCGGTGAGTGTACACTCTGGTCAAAAATAATAGCATATCGGAGCAGCCAGAGTGCATAGATGAGGAAAATTGATAGTCTGATAGTTGCAAAGACCCCTGTTTCTATGGATTCTTGGAGGTTGAAGTTGGTATTCCTGTGCAAGGAAAGGCAGAAGTTGATGGCATGTCTCACTCCAAGCAAAAAGAGACATTTGAATAGGAAGTGCTGGAGGGTTTCATTGTCAGTTTTACAGAGCTTATAATCAAATTGATCAATTTTATGTGACAAACAATTTTTATAAATGAAGTCCAGTTTAGGTCTTTTAAGGATTATTTATTTTTCAAAAAATAAATATTTTATATTTAACAATCTATCAGGCCACATGCAGTTCATCAAATGTATAAAAAGAATCCCTGTTATAAGCATTTCAGATAAGTGACTATAATAGAAAACTTGTCTTATAGATGTACAATATTACAATTTTTTAATGTAATGAAAGTTGATCCACATTAAAAGTCAGTGCACTGTCATTTCTCTAATCATGAAACAGTAATTTATTTCAATTTACTCTGTTAGATCCATCTTCACTGAAGAGCTGGATTTATATTCAAGCTTCTAACTATCAACTTTATATTTTTTTGTTTCCAAAATTCAAAACACTTTCTCACTAAAATAAACAATATTCATAAACTAATTATGTGAGGGAAGAAGTGTCAATATTAGTATTACCAACTAGTTTTCATTGATTACTCAAATGTTGAAAATAATATGAGAAACAATGCGATTTGCTTATTTCTTTTCACCTATTAAAAATAATTTGACATCTTATTATCTATTAGATATTTAATAATTATCTAAATGCTTAATAATAGAAGATATTTGTTGTGTAAAGACAGCACATCTACTAACAATGATAATGACCTCACTTTTAAATTTAAAATAAAATTATTTTCAAACGGCTTAAGATTTTTTCCTAAGATAGCTGAATTATAGTCTATCAAGTTAACTTTACAATACTAGTCAATAAATGGATATTTAACTATTCTTGGCTAGAGGATAAAACAAGGATGGAAATCTGTTCAAATCCTCACTACCTAAGAATTGGTAAGCTTGACAAATACTGCTTTCTCTTTCACTATTCTTTTATGAAAGACTGTTGGAGATATCTTTAATCTATAATGGTCTATTTATTTAAAAGATTGTTTTATTCTTTTATCTAATAATGAAGCCGAATTAAATTGTCCATCTATTGACTACCTAAAGAATTTTAACTTTTTTCTTAACTAAAAAAAAAAAGGAACTAAAGTGAAAATCTCCCCAGATTCAAACTAATAAGTTCAAGAAATGTATATACTAACCCCTCTATGACTAGATACTTTGTCATTAAAAAGGTACAAGTAAAACTTAGAGTCAATGTCAATTTTAAAAAAAGTACACCTCCCATACCAATATTTTGACATAATAGATTTTTTATTTTCACTTTTTGGTTAGTACAATAACTCCTGTGTGACCAATCTAGGTTGAACAACAATCTCTACTCTCTAAGAAAAAGATGCTTAACATCCATTTATAAACCAATACTTGAATTCTAGATCAGAATCTGGGCTTGATAAAGCAGTCCTGCACTTTGTTTTAGTTATATAAAAAATGTTTCTGAAAATTTAAGTAGCAGTAAGGCATGCATGAATTTTTCCATAGTTAGTTGTGGGAATTTTATTTGTTCAGTATAAATTTTTCATCTTGCAAACTGTCTCATTTTATTTATTAATGTTCTATAATGTCAGTTTTGAGAATTTCTGATATGGGATAAGCAATATTTTATTAACAGTAACATGGGCTGAATGGAAAATAAAATAATATATTTTTTATTAAAAAATCATGTGGCAGTTCACTAACAATCATTTCTAAAATATTAAATATAGTAAAATTTTCAATAATAAAAAACAGATGGAAATTGAAACTATAGTTATTTTAATTCTTTCACAACTAAAATATTTTGTATCTAATAAATAACACAATTTCATGGCTCAATGACAATTTATAATAATGGTGTTGTTTCTTAATTACGTATAATGCTATAATAGTGGATTTTAACAATAGACATTTAACATCTAAGTTTAAAAATTATATCAAGTCCCTGTTTTTAGAGTTTCAGTCTGTTTGTTGTATTTGTATGAATATTTGACAATTTTAGAAAACTTTATAAAATTATTATATATTGTGTTTTTACTTTTAATATTTTTATTATTAATTAAATGGCAGCTACATTTAGTATTTATTTCCTTAATTATGTTACTTTATTACATTATTTTTTAATTAATTTCTGTTTAATTTAATTATTTTATCATAATGGATTTTTTTTTTATAGTTTTGATTTGATTTGGGATTTTACTGAGACCATTACTGTGTGTTTACTGTCTGGCCCAGATTCTTTCATGAACATTTATTCTTATTTTTAGGCAATTGATATTGTTCTTATAAATTTGTATATTCAATTGTACGAAAATCTTAATATGCGCTATATCTATGAGATAAATTTAGGTGGAAATCAGTTACTTAATTAAAACAGTCCTCCTCCTTACGCAAAAAAAAAAAAAATTAGTTATTGTTATAAGATAAATAAAATGAATAAGATTTGTAATTTTTTGCTTTATTTTAAAATAAAATAATTATGTTAAATATTATGTTTAAATATTCATATTTTTCTACAGCAATTCAGACAGATAATTTGTAATTATAGTGTTAATTTCTTTATTATCAGTAAAAACAGCAATCATTCACATTAATAAATGTGGCCATTTCAACTCCATGAGGAAAAAAAATGGAAACAAAAATATATTAGAAATTAATTTTACAATGACCCACAAATATGTCCCCCTAGAAAACACACTGTCTTTTAATTTGCAACAAACTTTTTTCTTTGAAAGACTTAAACATTCTGTCTAATTATAATTCATCATTGCAGTCTATCTTCAAATATATCTTCCTAATAAAAATAACAATATTACACTTCTTTCTAATGTGTTTGAGATAATTTTTATAATTTAAATGGCATTTGCCTTTTCCATGAAAACCATTATCAAGTTTATTATAAAGTATTTTTTTAGGGTGTTTTGTGTCATATTCAACAAATGCAGTTGTAATTTTACAGTACTGGAATCTATAATATCATATCCTCCAAGCTAAAAAAAACACCTTGATTGGTTTGCTAATCATATACTTTTAGAATTTTCAAATTATTCTTAAATGAAATTTCTTTAATGACTTTATAGTGATATTAACGAATAAGCGCATGTGCATTGCCTTAATCGCTAATGTCACTATTACAGTATTAAAACATAGCGCTATATAAAATAATATCTCATTAATGACTTTATGTTATATTGATAAGGAATCTAATATTGCTTATTTATTAAATATATTTCTGATTTATTGAAAATAAAAATGTAATAGAAGAAATAAATGTTTTTTTATTTTTAAAAAAAAACGCTAAATAAATCTAGAAATACTGAATAAAAATTTGATCATAAATACAAATAGTTAATGAAATACAGAGCTGTGTTAATATAATAATACACTAGTACAACTTTTGATACAGCCTGTACAAAGTAACATATTAATAATAACATATGATTTTATTAGTATACACCTATAGTATGACTTTATTAGTATACACATTTGAAAGTTTTAAAAAACAATAATAAGGATCTGTTTTGTAATTGTTGCAAGATGTTTCTGTATTTTATGAAGAAATATTATTCATTATTTAGAACTTTTTATTTTTACTATATTTCAAACATAAAATAATAAAATTAAATATATAGATATACAAATGTCTATTATTGTTTTTCTGAAGGTTTGTGATGATGGTGTTCTAGCTGTATTTTTATATTGGACTATTTCCATCATCTAATATGTGTGTTGAATGTCTTTAGAAAAGTTTAATTTTTAGTTAAATATTCCAAATGCATTCAACTGTTAGTAATATCACAGCAAACAGGTTAGTATATGCACCAACTGTTAGTAATATCACAGCAAACAAATGTTAATAATATCACAGCAAACAGGTTAGTATATGCACTAACTGTTAATAATATCACAGCAAACAAACAATTTTAAAAAATGTATATATTTATTTAAATTTTAATTAAGCATTTCACCTCTTTTTTAAAAATACATTACTAGAATTCTGTTTTACATTCAATTATATATTCAGATTTCACCACATATGATATATCCTTACCATAAATTTTAACAATAATGTAAACTACATTTTAAAATTTTAATGATAATACTTGCTAATTGTCAGATATATTTGCATTAATATTTCTGACATCTTCAGTAATGGAAACTATCTATATATCAATTTTAAGCTATCTGCATAAAACTGTTAATGCTAAAACACTCTTTTATGTTAAATATTATTTTAATATTATGTTATTGACTGACATTTAGAATGTAAATGAGAAAAATAGCCTTTAATTAGTTCCCCGTGTATGGTTTGATGCAGAGAGAGAATAGAGATAATATGGAACTCAATATCCATGGGTTTGGGCTTTATTTCTGTCATTTCCAATGTTCAAACTTTTTTATAAATCCCCAAGCAATAAGGCATTAAATTATTATGATACCTTACTGCATAACAAAATTCCAACAGTCCAACATAAAAAAAAGCAATGAAAAAGATATTGCTTATTAAATTTTATCAATTGAGAATTTGAGTTTTTCATCCTTACTTTACTATATAAAAATAATTACAAACCTATTTGCTAATGTAAATAATACAAACAACACATACATTTTTAAAAGCTTGTTTAATACTTTAAAATAAATATTGAATGGTTCTCTTGATTGATCATCAATTATCACCTACTTAAATTATATATTCTAAATCAGGTTATAACAAGAAATAATATTTTCCTGGCCTGGAATCCAAACCAAGTCATAGAGAATGGCAGATAGGCACACTAGCATTGTATCATAAAAATTTTATCATTATTTAGTATTAAACTATAAATAAATGTATCAAAGAGTTATCTTTTATCACATGAATTCCTACTTTGGAAAAATAATGCAAAAAATAAAAAGATGTAAATAAATATAAAAATGTTAAAATTCATAATTTTACAATAACCTACTTTTCTGCCTTGAAATACTGTGCATGATCAATATTAATAATGAAGGTTTTCCATCTCAAAGCACTGCATATGACAATGTTTATTAATAATGTTTCTTCAAATTAAAAACATATTATTTATTCTTTGCTTTGATATGGTACATTACTCACATAATAAAATGTTTTCTAAGTATAAAGCTAAAAATGTTACGAAATTTAACAAGAAATGTATCTGAAAGCTTAAAGTTTGAAGAATTCAACAAAAGTTTGAAGTGGATAACAGCATTCCAGTGCTCACGAGTTAAAAATTTCAAAACAATTAGAAAAATAATTAAGCCAATAAACATCACATATAGTGAGTTTTGCCTGTTTTAGAAAAATAATTATTTGCTGATAACAAGACTTCTAGTAATATCTCCATAAGGGATTGGGGGTTATTGAAGAGAAAAGATAACCAATGCTTCACTATTCATGCTATTTAAAAAATAAAGATGAAATACAGTCTTTCATTATTCTTATTCTATGAGAAAATGTATATGAGTGGGCACACATGCAATACATATGTAAATGTGCTCCCTCAATGGTTAATCAATAACTATATTTTTTTTAAAATTTTGTTTATATTATAATATTAGTTTATATGTGCATACTAGATATATAAACAAGCAGTTATATGTACATGTTGAAAAATATTGTACACTTGCAGTTTAATAAACAATTTAATCTATTATAATCAAAGACTTATTAACAAAACAATCTATTATATATAGTATATGATGTATGTGTTCATGACTTCGTTTTGTTTTCAAATATCAATATTTTTGAATTTGTTCAAATAGATCTTTCAAGTTTGCTGTGCAAATTAATCGTATAAGGTTCATTAATGTTTATAATGCACTTTTGAAATCTTTACCATACAGTTAATAATAAACAGATATTCATTGACTGGGAAATAGCTGGGTTTGTTAAGAATGAGATCTCAGAACAAGTCCTGAGCTGGCTAAAGAAATCTTCAATTACAGAAAAAAACCTCTATTTCTACTTTTCCAAATCAGGAGCATGGCTGAGTAATTCATTAATTATATTCTACTAATGTGTTATTGTCTTTGGATTCAAAAACATATTTAGTTTGATTTTGTTTCAAATAGTTGAACAAGCTTATTGCATCTTCAGATATTTTGATTTTAGCTGACCCAACTTGTTAACCTGTGCTAAAAGAATTCCTTAATGCTATAGTTTAGTCAGTAAAGTGTTGATGTGTAAACTAATATTACTGTATCACAATTTGACAAGTGAGCGTAAAAACATTATTAAAGATCTATAGGCACTGAGTACATAGTTTTACTTTTAATACAATGACGTCTTTATAAAACACATAAAAATTTGTGTATTAGTTAAATTAATTTTACTTTTTTTAAAAAAAAGTTCGTACTGTTTATTAAAATGAAACAATTTGTAATTTCAAAAAGCTCCCATTCTCAGTTGTAACACAAAATAGCAAAGCTAGCAAAAAAAAAGCTTGGTTACAAATAACTTAAGGTGAACCTTCCACTTCAATTCCTCCACCCATCTTGTCGTATTTTATTGCCATCCCACCTTGCTTCTATCAACCAATGATCTCTTTAATTAAATGTCTAAAAGTAGAAGAACTTTAACCAGGATGAACTTTGAATAACATTGGCTTTGAAAATAAAATGTTTTAAAACGAGAAAAAAATAGATTTTGAATATACTAGGCTGACATATTTTTTTTTTTTTAAAAAAAGTATTTCCCTGTTATAAGAAAACTGTCAAAAGTTGCCAAAAGGTATTTATCACATTTCCACACAGTGAAATCAGTGACGGAATAAATATAAATACTTTATTTGACTGCACAGGCTAATAAATAAGTGCAATAGACTAAAATGAAATATTAGCAACTTAAAATAATTACCACTTTTGCAAGGATTATAACAACTGCCACTTTACAGCTGTTTTCCAATCTTTCCAAGAATAAATTGTTATATGCAGAAACCTCTTCTTTTATTTTTATCTTGACTATCTATAGCAAAGATATCCATCAGTTCTGTCAGTTTTTATTATTTCTAGTCTAATTTTTTAATCTATCTCTGAGCCTAGTTTCTTTTATTTTCATTATATTAATATTACTATTCAATATGTAGTTTATACTTAACTCACCACACTATTTCACTCTATTTTTACAATAACATCATCTATTGGTTCAAATCCAACTTTCTTTCTTAAATCAGCAATGGTTTTCTTTTTATTCTCTAATATCTCACATATATCTAAAAGTGCTAAATATATGGTTATCTCTTTTACTTCCTTTTACTTAATTTGTATTATACCCATGCTTAACATGAGAAAGCTTTCTGTTTATGCATGATAATATTTTCTCCCTGTTCTCTTACTTTTGCTCTTAAGCTTTTGCAAACAGTAATACAGTATACACCTAAGTATTATTCTTTTCTTAATCTGTTTTATCTTTTCTACAAGTTCAATCGTTGTTGGTCAAAACATTTAATCACATATTTCAAAAAGTAGAAGCTGTTCTGTCATATATTTCAAAGACTCAAAAATGGCTTTTAAAAATAGTTGAAATTTAACAATTAGAATTAATATAAGAAGTAAAAAGTATTTATGACATTTTTATATAACAAGTTATTTTACATCAGTAGTAGGATAATAATTATCAAATGAATGAACTTAAGTCTTCCATCTTGCATAGTATGTAGATGGTGATTTTTGCTATTTATCTCTGTGTGAAATGTCTTTTTCACTGGCTTTTCTGTTTACATTATATTTTACTATATTCAGCATTATTTTTGCAGTTACTATTTGTAAACCATAATTGTAATTTTACTCACCAGATAAAATCTTTAATATTAATTTTAAAAATGATTATGCATGATTAGCAAAATTTCTTTTGATAGTATTAAAGCATATAAATTTTATTTTAAATAAAATTTGATGTAATAAAAAAAAGTATATATATTTATCTAAAATAGTATTCAAAGTGTAATTATTTTTAATTAAATATTAATATAATTTTTTTTTTTAATTTTTGAAAATTTGATGAAATGTATTTACTTGATTATAACTTCTAGAATATATTTTAAATCATATTTAATAAATAGTCATAATTTTTTTTATTAAATTTTATATCTTTTTTTTTCTTTTCTAATTTTTGAAAATTTATTAGAAATGAAATATCCATAAAAATAAGTTGTCTTTGCTTTAAATCATTTGAAACATATGTTATTTTGTCAAGCGTTGGTGGCCTAGTGGTTAGCATATCTGCCTTCCAAGCAGCTGGCCCAGGTTTGCTTCCCAGTCAACGCATTTGGCACATGAAAAAAAAAAATGTTATTTGATTTTTTATTTTGAAAAGTACATTATAAATATAAAAAACAAACATGATAAAAAATACATTATTTCAAACAAATATACTAATAAATTACCCTTAAAGAATCTTAAGAAAACTCAACAAAATAGCATAACAAAGAAACAACCTGTATTAACATAACTTTAAGCAAATGAGTTAAGAAATTACTACATTATACTCTTCATTTTGACTATGATTCAAAATTATTAGAAACAAAGATATTATCTAGATAATGAAATGTTTCACAATAGAAGGGTTGACTTAGTTTAATATAAAAAAAAAAAAGGATATGTAAAATGCATAAAAATGCAAAATAATAACTTCTTGTGAAATAATTATAGATAGAACTCAGAAGGTAAAAAAAAGTCATTGTTGTAAATTATTTATTAGCATATGGGGCTTTTTAGACAATTTAATTATAAAACAAAATATCATAAAAAAACTAGTTTTCAACCATAGAATCACTAGTGGCTTTATTAAATACTTCAATTGCATCACACTATCTATAGGTTAAACCATAATATCTATAAATTAGACAATCATTGACTAAATAATTCAAAGATTGTATTTATCTATTTTATCACTCAATGTTTATCAGATAATATTACAGCAATGTTTTATAATTTATTTTGTCCATGAATATGAGGGAAAAACCTCAAAAGTACTAGGCCTAGATTAATTTAATTGTTTTTGTTACTACTCACAGCTTCTTCTTCAGCATGTTAAAGTGCTTATATATATATTATTTATAAAATAGATAAATATAATGATTATGGGTTATCCTCAATCTGATAATGAAACTCCAATAACATCTGGGAAGATCAAATTCATATGACTTTTTTGTTAGATCTGGACTTCACAAGAAGTCCATTTTTTATGTTATATTCTTTGGTTTCAGATTCTTAGCTAAACATCCAGAAAGGAGATCTTAATTTGATATGAGGTTTAACTGATAAAACTATATCTTGAATTATTTGACAAATCTGCATTTTTTTGTGAAGCAAATTTTCTTCTGATATCAGGAGAGGAATTTGTGGAAAAATATGAAACCATTGCTGACATTTATAGGTACATATTTTCCCAATAAGGCACATATTTTTCTGACAAATCATAAATTAATATGCTCCCAAATAAATACAAAAAAAAAAAATGTTTATTTTTTAGAAACATTTTTATCAGCCAATAAAAATTAAAATAAAGAGTTTCAATATTTAAACGACATATTTCTGAGATATAAAATTCTCTTAAAGGTTGTATTGTATATATAAATAAATCCATTATTTGGTTTAGAAAAAAAATGTTTTTTTTTTATCACATTATATTATTAATGAACAAGCAGAAAGCATATGTGAGTTACTTTTTTAATAACAAATTATTTTACAGCATCTATTGTCTAGGATAAAAATTCTTAAATAATTATAGAACTCATTGTGACTGAACTTATGAAACTATTGCATTATTCTATAAATGTTTACATAAAAAAAATACATAAAATTTATGTATTTTATAGTTCTAAAGAGGCCCATGTACAGTTGGTAATATATCGAGGACAGATGGGAAATGTATGCCCATATTAAACAAATGTTTTTGCAATCAATGCTAAGTACATGTGATTTGCATAAATATAAAATATATGATGTATTTGCAATTCAGAATTCCAGAATCAAATGATTTATAAAAAAATCATGTTAAGAAATTTCAATTATGATATGTATAGAGCACACTATTGTAATAAGAAATAGTACAATAGTAATCAGAAAAGATTACCACTTCACATTCAGAAATATTTTAAGTGCTTTAGTTTACATATAGGCTAAACTATTCTTACAGTAGCTTTACTCAGTGCAAGTCAGAGTATCAATGGATGCTTGTGTAAGCATACAAAATGGTGATCATGTGATGTTTAGTGTTTTAGTTTAGCAAAAAAAATTAATTATACTTTAAAAAACAAGCAACTTCAGCTTTGTTGGAAGAATTTTAAGACTTGAAAATTAAGTTTTTTCTAAATGGCCCATTTGCCCTCCCCCCTGCTATCCTGGTCTAGTTCCAAGCATAAAAGCATTAAGTAATAGAACAATGATAGAAACAGCACCTTTATACAAAGAAGAATATTATCCAATCCGTAAAAAACAAATAGAAAGATGATGAAAAAAAATAATTGAAATAAAAATACATAGATAATAACTAGATAAAACAAAACAAAAAATAAATGAAGTATTTAGAAGAACAAAAAAGAATGTGATATTAAGAATAAAATGAGAATAGCAAAATTTTACTGAAATGCATCATCATCAACCATTATCAATCCACTGCAGGATGAAGGTCTATATTGCTTACAATAACTCCCCTCATATAGACTTTAATGCAAAAAAATTAAATATAATTCCTTTATTGTCCTGACAGTTTTGACTCCCCTGCAGTCTTCATCAGAGCATTCTTAACCTCCTCTAATTGAGGGGAGTTATTGTAAGCAATATATATGAATATATGAAGAAATGCAAAGAAAGTAAAGGAAAAGAATATACTTCTAAAAATGCATATATAAAAAGTAGGGATTCAACTTATCTAGAAAGCAATTTATAACAAAGGTAAGAATTTCAAATAGAAACAAGAATAATAAACATGGAATATGATTTTCTCAAGATAACTCACAAGTATCGAAATTTAAAAATTTCAATGGAGTAGAAAAGAAAGTTTGAAAAAAAAACATCTATTTGCCAAACTCAGCCCACTGAAATAATATAAAGATATGGTTCTACATATTACGATGTGTGCCATCTCCTTTCTATTAATTGATTACCATGGTAACCTAAGAAATTACCAATGTGATGAAGTGAAATTTTTATCTTTCATGTATAATGCAATAAACTATGAAAGACATCCTATCTAATTATCAACAAAGCTTCTTGTCATATTATTTTAACAAAATTTTGAAAGAGATGGGCCAAACATAATTCTGAAATTCATTCTATTTGGTTGAACTCACTAGCAGCTAAATTTCCATTGATATAGAATATCTCAAAACTTTAATGTTATATTTTTCCTCTGTTAGAATTATAAGCAAAACTTTTACTCATTCAAAAGTTGATATGTTATAAAATCAATTTTATGATATAAAATTAAACATAAAAGATCATGTAAGTGTTATTAGTCTATTCATGGAAATCATATGATGACACTTCTCCAGAATAATCAGTCATCTATTTGTATCTTCAGATTCTTCAATGATCATTCATTATTAAAATAATGGAGTTCATCCATCCTATTTTTTCAACTTTTCTGAGCATTAACTACTTTCTACTTCTACTCTAAACAACAAATTATTCTAGTTCTAAGAATAAAAACTTATTAGGAGATACTAAAATCAGATCCATTTAATATGTATATTAAAAATATAAGGGTGGTAAGACAATACAAACTATAACTATGTTAATTAAGTTTTATTGTTGATTTGTAGTATCTTGCTATTCTGTTGACCTACTAGCTTCAGACAGAGAATATATGAAACAACCATTCCCATATATATATATATGTTTTTAAAAAAATATTAACTTTTTTTTTTTGACAACCAAAAACAACAACAAAAAAATCCAATATGAATGAAGTGCCTTTAAAACAAATTTATTAAGATACATTACTATCAGGATGACAAAGTAACATTGATTTTTTTCTATCAGGTGGTTGCTTGAACTTAGATTTAAAAAATATATCTTAAAAAATTATAAAATTTTATCATAGTTTCAATTTGAAAACTTCAAAGTGTGAATCAGTCAACATAAATATTTTGTTTGTGTGTGTGTGTGTGTTTATTTCTTCTTTTTTTTAAATATACAATTTAGTATCTGACAGATTTCAGATGTATATAGAGACAAAACTAAAACAAGAATCCAAAATATTTTTTCCAAATATTTATCATTTGAGATCAATTTAACATACCTAAAACATAAGCACATTCACAAACCTACATTTTAGTATTTATATAAATGATAGACTTTTAAAAAAGGTAATACACTTTAAATAGTTCACTGCATAGTAAGAATATTTCAAATATCCTTGCTATAAAGTAAAGTGCAAGAGAATAACTTTTTAAATTTTAAGTGGTAAAATACTTTATAGATATATTAAACAACTTCCATACTTCTCCATTTAATAATCATTATTGTATTTATCTGAGGTAGATGATGTCAAAGTTGCGGGTGGAGTGAGTTTGACAATGGTAAATAAAAATGTAAGTTTGATAAAATAACTAAGATTTCGGTTATTCTTGTGTGTACTCTAGCAAAAATAGTTAGATACTCTTTTACTAACAAATGTTGGATAATTAGTTGAATTAGTTATGGCTTGCTACTTGAAAAAATTATTTAGTTGCTTGAACTTGAAACACTGTTAACAAGTTTTAAATAGTCAAGCATTGGTGGTCAAGAGGTAGCGGGTTCACTTTCCGGCTAATGCTATGACACATGAAAAAAAAAAAAGCTTTAAATATATGTGGGCATATACATTTGTGAAGGTATAGTATTAAGCTTTAACAAAATGCTGGTATATTCAATTAATGATGACCAAACAAAGCATTAGATCTCCTCAGTTTGTCCTAATAAAGTCTGTTTCATGACACTTAGCCATTAGTTATTTGAAGAGTAAAAGAAATTTAAAAAATCTATATTCAGCCAAGATTTAATTAAGATGAGATGAACTAAGAATTTAGATATATTTTAAGTTCTTTAAAATATATAGTGTTGTGCTTATCTATTGAGAAAGTTCAACTATATAAATCATATAATTTTTTATAAATGAAAGTTCTTTTGGTATTGAATTAATTAAGCAATCATATATGATAATCTGTTATTTATGGCATTTTTTTTATACAACAAAATTTGAATGTCCTGGGGATTTTGATGTAAAAAGATTAGATTATTTTATATTAAAGTTTTTAAATCAACTCATATTGCTTGCATAAACCTTGGTAGGATCTACATACATTTTCCAATTTTCTAAATTTAAAGTAAGTGATGAGTTTTATGGCTTGAATTGTCCAATGGTAAATACTCTAGCTTCTTAAAGTATATTTTATCTTCATAAATCACATGATATAAACATTTTTTATTGTTGATTTTGACCATATCAGATAACACCAATCTATGAAATAAATTGCATGTACTAATGGCAAATGAACATAGTACAATGTATCTAAAAATAAGTTCAAAATAAATGAATTTGTTAATATATAGGTTTGGTAAAACAGCCATTAATTAAATAAGTTACTGCACAGTAAAGCCTTTTTCATATAGCCTTTCCTAGAGGCATTATTAAAAAAAAACCATTGCTCAATACATATAAATTATTTGTTGGTTAAAAATAAACAGTTTTCATCAACATATCAATTAATTGTTGAATAGTAAGAGTGTAATGACATATAATGATAGTTTGAACAGTTTTCATTATTTGTTTTACCTTTTAGATAAAAGTAGCTAGATATCTATTAACCAGCCAGTATTAAATGGTTAGCTAGCTTTTGTATAGGTTGTCTATTTGAAAAAAAATTCTACACCTTTAAAAAATTTCTAAGTTCATCTGGCTCATATTCATAACCAGGTCAATACATGACTGATAATATTTTACCACTTTATTGTAAAACTCTTCAAAAGAATATCTGAATATAAATCTCTACATAAATGTCAAAATTGTGGTGTGTGTGTGTGTGTGTGATAACTAATAATGTGTTCATGATTATTTATAAATCTATGTTAATATTCAAGGGAAAGATGAAGGGTCCTTTTTTTAACTAGTATGCCAAATATTACTTTTGATAAAAAAATTGATCAAGATTACAATACAAATCATTTCTCTTTTGCAAATAAAAAAAAATTAAATTAAATTGTCAAAATATTTTATCATCCTCTTAGCAAGAAATAATAATATCAAATAACAATAATACAAATTATGAACTTTGCAATCTTAGAAAGATTGTTTACATTGTGCACCACTACAATTTTTTTTTTTTATCAACTACACATCAAACTCAATTGATTAACTAATCCAATCTGGGACTTCTGGATAATCATTGCTATATACTTATTTATCAACCAATATCTTAATGATATCTATAATATTGCTACATGTTAAAATTGCTTGTAGTTAACAAATACTTAAGGGTGCAAACATATATAGTTATCAGTTTAACAAATCTATTTAGCTAAATCTGTACATGGTTTAGGTTTAAAGCCTTAACCTGTTTGAATCTCAGGTCACCAGCTTAGATAATATTAAAAAACAACTGCCAGATGTGAGTTCAATCTAAAGCTCCTTATTTTTGGAAGCCAATATTTAAATACTATTCTCTACTTTGGATATGGCATGATCATCTAATATTTATTGATTATTCTAAATTTGCAATAACCTTCTATGGAATAGAATTAATAGAGCAATGCAAATTTTAATTTGTGTGAAAATTTCTTAACTATCTGAAAATCTCATATCAGAAGATGGTAGGCATTTGTTCTAATTATTACACCATAAGATATTTTATCATATGATAAATATTTGGAACAGAGCCCTGCTGACTTACAAACTAATTAATTAATACTGAATAGAATTTTAACTTAACAGAATCAAAGAGGTAAAAAGGGTTAATTAAACTATTAACACTTATATGTGACCTTAATACAATTATACTAAAAAAAAAAAAATACATTGATTTTTTTTCCCTCCTCAACCTCTTTCTCTCTTCAACTATTTAAAAAATAAAATATTTCATATTTAATTAATTAAAGTTTCATTAAATCAATGACTCATCAAGCAAATACTGATTACATTACACTTTTAATTTAAAGTATTTTTTTGTTCATCTGCATATGAATACATTTAAATATATATATATTTAAAACTGATTTTAAATCATTAAGCTATAGTACAACTATATGCTATGGTTAGTTACATGAAACTAATAAAATAGCAGAAAGTATTTTAACTCTGAGAATGGAAAAAGTCAGATATGATATAGATTAACGTCCTACAATACTTTTACCCCCATTACTTAATCAATTACAAATTTAATGCATTTCAGTACAATTGTAATATTATAAATGAGTGCAAGTAGGTATCCTCTATTAGCATATTATTAAATTAAAATATGTGTTTATTTATCCAAAATAAGCATTGTGAATCATGACAACACAAGCCTATTAGAACAGATTTCTAGATAACCCTTTGCATACGTTAAGACAAATTGCAACATCATTTCTACAAATCAAAATGTATTCATTCATAATAATTTTACACATATTCTATTAATGTCTGTTAATCAATAAAAATAAAATAATCAAATGGCATTGCTACTTGGGAGTTCATAAATAATGTCAGAATTGGAATTAACCTGAAAGCCATATACATCAGATTCTAAAATCTAACCACTTCATTAAATCATGGAGGGTAAATCTGTTACTGTAGAAAATATTTTTACATGATTTATATTTCAATATATATATATATATATATATATCAGTACATATACATATGTAACATTTATATTTATCCATAAAGAGAGCCTTGATTTATCCATAAAGAGAGCCTGGTAATATATGATAGTAAGGGCAACTGCCTATGATTCTCATGAAATGGAGTTTCAAGTATGAATGTAACTTTTTTTTTTAGGTGCTGAAAATTTCTAAACATGATAAAGATTTCTCAGATAATAAAAAAAAAAAATAGTTATAATCAATTATTGTTAATCAGAGGGTATAATAAGATATATATTAAGATTTCATCAATTAATTAAGCAGCATAATTTTTTTCCATGTGTCAAAGCATTGGTCGGGAAGCGAACCGGGGACAACTGATTGTAACGCGGCTGTGCTGACCACTCGGCCACCAATGCTTGACTAAGCAGCATAATTAATACTATTTTCACACCATTCCTCTGTTGTTAAAATGCTAGAAGGGTCATTTACCTGAGGTATACTATTAAAGACTTTTATCTAGCTACCATATAATACCAGAAATACATATACATTCAAACACACACAAAAACTTTCGTGAAGTTTGTAGATGCATATGCAAGCACAAATGTATAGTTTAACAATATGTTTGAATATACCATCAATCCTCAGTGTTGAGAAATTATTTTATTAAGAAATTAAAAATTTTGTTTAAAATCTTTAAAAAGTTCCCAGCCACTAATACAGAAATCTTCTTGATAGAAGTTGAGTGCCAACGTTTTGATGAAATCTCACTGATCCTTGCCAAGGTTGAATTTTCCTGGAAAATTGCTGTCTCAAGTTTTAGGATGATTGTTTTTGTGAATAAGAATCTTTTTAAAAACGTTAACAGGATTTTTAAACAGCTAAACAGAAAAGAATTTTTCAATGTGGAAGACTGATATATGGTATATCCCAAAAATATTGTTAAACTCAATATATATATAAACACTAATTTACAAAACGATAAATATTTGTCAACACACATTCACAGACACACAACACAAATACTTCAAACATTTAAACACACCATATTTAAATTTATTCTTGTGAACACATAAATCTCATGTCCACATACAATTCTAAGTATTTAATGCATAAAAACTACATACATTAAATAATTCACATACATTTAAATGCATATACATACACACAAAGATTAATTTATGATTCCATTTATAAATAATAAGAATATTATAACATGTATTATGCAGATATATTTTTGATAAAATACTGATATATATATATATATATATATATATATCAGAGATATATATATATATATATATATATATTATACACCCATTATATATATCCATGTAGTATATATCAAATACCTATTCTGGCATTTGATTTTATGCTCAAATTTGTATAATTATACATATTATTGTTATCAAAACAAAATGCTACATGATATTTCTAGCATACATTTGACATCACACACATTTATATATATTATTTATGAAATACTTTCAATATACAGTAGTACATCACAATAATGGCATTCTAAGACCAAATATTTGTTATCAAGTAAATTAGGCCCACTTCTTTCCAAAATATTTATTCAGGTTAATGTTATACAAGTAGATGAAAGTTGTTGTGATACATGACATTCATTATTTATGTGTAAAGTGTTGACATTGAAACTAGTGTATAATTTTGTTTAAACAGACTTAATAAGTGTGTGTTAGTTTGTTGGACTATTAATAAGTCCTTCTGGTTTTTTTTTAAAGGATTATTTATACTTCGAATAAGATCAAGGTGTCTTTATGTCGGTTTGGTGAGGCCATGACTTCGTCTCTTTTCTTTAGTTTCTTGATTGTGTTTAGAAAGAATTTTGTCTCATTTTGTTGAGGGAAGTGGAAGATTTTGTGGCATCTCATTGGCCATAAGGCCATTGTGAAGAAAAGTGACAGTCTTACAATGGCAACATTTTTGGTTTGGATACTACTCTTCAGGGATGTAATTGTGTAGTAATCAATTTTTGTCCTTTCATAAATGATTTTTTTTTGATGTGTTTAGGCCTGTGCATGTTCTAATTAAATGGGTAAAGGTTTCCTCATCTTTTCCGCATAGTTGACATATGGGATTTAGTTTTGTGATCCCTCTTCTGTAATTCAGGAAGCAATTCGTAGGCATGGAATCCATGTTTATTTTGATAGTAAGATCAAAGTATTTTGGTTCCATGTCCCAGAATTTGAAGAGACTTGCTATCTTTTGATTTGTGATTGATAGTGCTCCTTCTATTGGTGGTAAGCTCGGGAAAATGAGGGAGTAGGCATCCCAGATTTTTAATTTGTTTATGAATGCTTGTTCGGATAATTTTAGATGTTTTTTAAGGTTATTAATAATTGTGTCTAACCAGTTAATTTTAAGAGGTGATGGATGATCTGTAGGTGGAACCGGGTTTAGAATGACATCGTATGTAGATTTACTTATCAGTTGACTTAGAAGGCTATGAGTCTTTTGAATTTCATAGACTTTTATGAAATGCAAAGACATTCCATTTAGTTTTCTTGGACATTGCACTATTTTTATGCTGAGGGAGGCTTTCTTATCTTTCCAGAATAGTCTGGCTGCTAATGTGTTAATGTTGTTGATGAAGGCTTTAGTTAGTTTAATGATGGGAATGTAGTAGTTAATTTTAGACATAATTTTCATATTTAGGAGAGCTACCTTCCTTGAAGGGATAGGTAGACTGTTGCGAGTTTTTTAGTTAAAATATCCAGTGAGTTGATGATGGAGTGGTGTATTTCTCTGGACATTTGGGTTGCGAATTTTGAAATTGCAAACCCAAGAAAGTTTTGTGGTTGAGCGGGGTATTTAGAATGGATTTTTGTACCTGAGTAAATTTTCCATGTGGCTGATTTTAGATTGTTTATTTCAAGACCTGAGGCTTGGTGGAACTGGTCTAGAATGTTATATAGTTTTGGGAGCAGTTTTGAGGAAGGAAGAAAGATAAGAATATCACCCATGTATGCAACGGTGTTGATGATTTTGTATAATCTGTGGCAGCAGATTCCTGGAAGTTCAAGGTCAATTTTCTTTAGGAGAGGGTCTATACATACCATGAATAATAGGGCACTGAGGGGGGATCCTTGGGGGATGGAAAGATCCGGTTTAAATGGCTGGGATAGTTTCCCATTTAGTGAAATGGAAATTTCTTTATTGTTTAGCAGGTTTTGTATTATATTTATTATGGGTGCTGGAATGTCCAAGTCTTCAAGAAGGTCCATTAACGTATTAATTCGAACCGAGTCGAATGCTGAACTGATGTCTAGCTGTACAGCAATTGGTTTAGACTTTCTTAATAATCTGATTTCATCTATCAGGGTTCGGACTATGCTTATAGCTACCATTGCAGAGGACCCTTTCCGAGCAAATTCAGATGCTGTGGTTTGTGCTAGAATTTTTTCTTGTATGTTGTCCTTTATTATGGATTCCATCACTTTGATAAGCAATGGAGTCATTGATATTGGTCTGATGTTTAAAAGATCATCAGTCTCATTATGTTTTTTTTTTTAAATGGGACCAGTCCTATGTGGTGTAGGTTAGGGATAACTCTTCTGCCTTCTGCTAGATGGTTGAGCATGTTCTTAATTATAGGGACTGAGAAATGGCTAAGGTGGGCCAGTAGAAATTTAAGTATTCCATGAATTCCTGGGTGGGTGTTATCAGGCATGATATTAAGCTTTGCTAAAATCATTGCTTCTGTAATGTTGTGTTCCGAGTGAGTGCTAAACTCTCTTTCATTGCTTTGCAAGTATTGTATTGGATCTTGCAGCTTTTGTTGGAAATTTTTTTTTATTTTTTTAATCATTGGTGATCCCAGGTAAGATGAGCCATTTGTATTGATTTGAAAAGGGATGAGTTATTTTTTTTGAGCCCCCAGTGCCCATCTTAGATAGCCCCGTGTCCAGAAGTGCTGGCCTTTTAGGAATATTTTAGATCTTTTTATTGCTATATATGCTGCAATCTGCTTTTTTTATTTTGTATTGTTTCTTTAGATTTATTAAGGTTTGAACATCATTTAAGTCAATATTGTGTGCTTTTATTTGTTTACTGATAGAGTCCAGTTCATTCATAAGCGTAATTGGACCTTTTCTTTTCCTTGCATGGTGAACTATGAGAGATTGTAGAATTCCTATCAGTGCAAACCATGCTTGTTCAGCTGGTCTGTCTAAAATTTTTATTTTATTAAAGTAAATATAGGCCTCTGATAGTATTGCTTCTGTAATTGTTTCTTTGGTGATCATTCTTACTGTTTTTTTTGTGTAGAGTGTTTAGACCATCTGTTATATCTATTTTTATGATTAGCGCACAATGGTCTGTCAAAGGGACTGGTTCTAGTTCTGCATCTATTTGGAAATGTATTTGTGGTGAGTATATTAATAGGTCAATTAATGATTTATGATTGTTGTTGTAGAATGAGAAGGAGTTAGGTGGGAAAAAAACCCTCTCCACTCATCATTGCGGTATTTATGAGATGGATAAATTTGTTGTTAAATTGTTTGTAACTGATGTTGAAGTTTCCTAAAATTATTGTGTGCACATTGTTGTTTGACATGATCATGTTTATGATGTTTATTATTCTTAGAAGCTTGGCTGTGTTTTTGCTTGTATATACATAGATCAAATTTAGTTGAACATCTTTTTGATACACTATGTTTAGAGTCATAATATTTTTGTTCATGTATAGGAATCTAAATCTAGATGGTGGTAGATTTTTGTTGATTATTACTCCCACTCCTTCAGCTGTGGCATAGTTTGTGGAGAGTTCAACAAATCTTAAATGGTCTAACTTTTGTTTGATTTTGGTATCAGAGTTGTTATGATATTTCATCTCACCGAGACAAAGAATGTGAGGGTTGTTAAGTTGGAACCAGTGTTCTATGGCACATACTCTTGCCATGGAATTAATCCCTCTTATGTTTATCCCAGCTATCTTCACTTTCATTAATGTGATTATCTTTCAAGGAATGCACTACCGCATGCTTATTATTTGGCTGTTCTTGTGAATTGCTTTTTATCTGTGTATGATTGGTTTTATTAGGAAGATTGTTACCAATAGTGATTTCAGTGTTTGGGACATCTGAATCCCTGCTGGCAAGAAATGAATGTGTTTGTATTATGCTGTCTAGAGAATCCTCATTCATTGTCCATAGGTCTTGGTTATGTTCTTCCTTTGTGTATTCTGTTTTATCATTTAAGGAGTTATATTTATCAGATTTTGTTTTATGTTTCTTGGGATTATGGCAGGATTATAGATGATAATGCTTGGCATCCTCAGTTGTTGCCTTATTCTTTTTTCCTGATATGTTGTCTTCTTCAGAACTTGTTCTGTCTGTTCTAATGGATTTTCTTTTTTTTATCTGTTAGATCCATGGAAAGGTCCATTTCTGGTTCATTTTCTGTGAGGTAGTTATATTCTGTTTCATCTTCTTTTTCATGAAGTACTGTGCTTGTTAGTTTAGCAATTATAGTGGCAAAATAATATTTCTATTATTATATATATTAAGTGGACAATGGAGTTATATTCAGTAAACAACTTTTTTTTTTCTTTCAGAAATTGCAATTACAATCGCAGGTCAGAAAACACATTGATGCTTTAAATTCCAGTAACTTTAAAAACTAATTGCTATACATATGTTCTTTGAATATAATTTTAAAGTAAACTTATTGAACGAATATATAGTAAATTTTCATCATTTAACATAAGATATTCCTGATTTATCTTTTTATCACAAGTACTAGATCATAGAAACCATTTAACTAACACAGAAATATTGTGTAATAATTTTATTAAATTTGTGAAATAATCTAAAATATACAAAATGCACAAATGCTGTAAATATATAAAGAGACAGGTTCCCTTCCATACAGTGCTCGGCATACATCGAGATGTTAAATTTATAATGCTGAAATACTGCAAATTAATGAAAACATCAAACCTAAAATAATAATTTTTATAGTAAATTACTATTAAAAACATAGTCATACTTTCAAACTTTTTCGTGTGTGTGTGTGCGTGCACAGATAAAACATCCATTTCTCATTTCTTTCTTAACTTTTATTTTTTATAATCCACCATTTTTCTTGCTTTACCTCTTTTCTAATCACCCTTTTTAGACCTAATATATATGCCTCTTCTAACTTATCTCTAAATATAAGCCATTCTAATTATTATTCTGCTTATTTTTTTCAATAAATAATTATTTTTTAAACCACCAAACATCACATAATCACCATCTCTTATGCTTGCTCAACTGTTATTAAAATAGACAAAACTCTCCATGTGCTCTCAGATCCAAGACTTCACTGATGAAAGCCACAAGCTAGAAACTAGTCTAGGGATATTGGATGAGTAGGCACTGGATAGGGATTTTATGCACAAGCCTTCTGGCATCCATTGATTATTCTGACTTGCACTGAGTGGCACTACTGTATGATGTTTTATCTGTTTTAATAATTATTTTTTACTTCTTTTCCAATCACCTTTTTGAAACTCAATATATATATATTTAAATTTATCTCTAAATATATGCAACTCTAATTACAGTGGAGTTGTGAACTATGCAATATCTAACTACTGACTTAAATTATATGCTGTCCAAAAACAAATATAAATAAACAAAAAATGTAAACAAATATATAATAAATACAATGATATTTGTGAACTTATTAAATTTTATGAAACTTTGTTAAATGGCTTTCATTTTTTTTTTTTTACTAAATATCACATTCTCAAATGTGCATTTATGTGAACACATTTTCTTTACAATTTAAATACTATACCTGTTCAGTTCTGTATCATTACTAAAAGCATGCTACTGATTTTTTTCTTATAATAATTTTTTCTTCAAAATGTTTTATTCTCTGCATTAATAAATGAATGTATCTTTTTAGAATCATGAATGATAATTTAAAAAAACATCATAAAATATTTTTGTTAAATTAAAGGAAAAAATGAAAATTATTGATTTAGAAAAAAAAAAGAAGCCTTATTCAGAAGTCACGAGTATGTATCAAAAACTGAATATTCTATTAAAGATTATAATTAAGAGAAAAAAATCAGATTCATGCTATTATTATTTCTGTTCCTAAAACAGCTAAAGTTGTAAGCAAAGTAAGAAACAAGTTTTTGGTTAAAACTGAAAAAAGTCTTAAATCTATGTCTGAATGGCATGAATCATAGAATGTTCCAGTTGATGGTCTTTATTGCATCAGAAAGTATTAGTTTGACAAAAATTTACTTAAGAATCTGGATCACAGTGCCAAAAAAATCATTACAAAGTAAAGGATGGCTTCAGAAGATTAATAATCCAACATTTCTGATGTCTATTTTATAAAAAAAAAAATACTAAAGAAATAAGTTTTAATGCAGTATTATTTTATTTGGAATATACTGATTACACACATATGCTATTCTGCAAATATGGGTGTAAGTGTGCTTTCTCAATTTATTATTAATAACTATTTTACAATATTTTTTTTTGTCTATACTTTTAATCTATATATGTACACTATACACACAAAGTATCTGTTTTATATGCATACACATGTTGAGAGGTACTGTATTGTATACTTACAGTTGTGTAAATAATATGCATTCTATTCTAATCATTGTTTATCAACAAAAGGTTAGCTATTATAAACTATTTTTGTTGTATTTGAAGGCAGCTTGAAATATAATATAGCATAACTTATGGTACCACGGTACCCTCCTACTTATTATTTTTGTCAATAAATAATTGTTTTATTACTATTAAACACTTAAAAAATTTAATTTATCTATATAATTTATCTTTTTTATTCTTCTAATGATTTTTTTTTCCCACTTTACTTACTTAATCCTTCATGTTTCTGTTTTATGAAACATTTAACAAACTTCTTTTTTATATATAGCTGTAGTAAATAATAGAATACTTTTTTAGTTTTGTTAAAAGTCTAACTAGCTATGGAATTCTAATTGTTTTTGGCTATGTCAAGTAAAGATCTAAAATCAGTTTGTGTCTATATTGCCAAAAATCTTATATTTCCCAAGTCACAATAGATATGACATTATAGAAATGTGACCTGTTGGTATCAGCAATTTAAAAAAAAAAACAATAATTAGTTTAAAATAATCCAATGTTTTGTTTAATACCATGATATGAAACCAATAGAAATTTTTTTTTTACGATAAAATGAAGTATTATGAAAGCATTTGGAAAATTGATCCACAACTCACGAATTGAAAATCATCTAATTTTCCAGTTTAATTTCCAATTTCATCCTCAATATACTAGATTTTAAGATGATAAAATATTTAGTGGCATGTACAACATTTGATCTTATAAAATTTAGTAGTAATATACTTATAATGTGCATAATTTTTCAGGTTTCATAAGCATGCACTTCCAGATCTAAAGATATTTAAAAAGTCAGAGATGAGCCATCTTACACAAATGCAGAAAAAACTATATTTAAATTCTATATCACTAGGTAAAGATCTTTCTAGACATTCCCTCATGGAGAAATGATAAAAAAGATTTTAAAATAATCTATTTTTAAATTGTCAGAGGATTTAAACAATTTTTCATATTTTATTCTGGATAAGAATAATTATATTCTTATTTAACTAGGACTGAAGAATTATTTGGGTTAGCAATGCACTGACAGCCTGAAAACAAAATCGTAAGTCTGATAGAAATTTTTTTAAAAAATTCAAGTTTCTATTTAGTGTGAATTCAAATCCAAATCATGATAATGTCAGGTGATCGAATTGTTACTGAGGCTTTTTATTTTCATATATTGTACTTATTATAAATGGCAGATATTTGTGATTCAAGTATCTCATATTTTCATCATTATTTATAAACTATACTGATATTTTAAACACATTAGCAAACTTTAAAAAGCTTTGCACTGCATGTGAGATAAACTTTTCTGAATTTTTCCAATTTGCTTAAGTAGCAATTTTCCAATTCATAATTGGTAATCATAATGAAAATTTCAGAAAAAAAATTAACAATGACCTGAATTATGAAACCAATAAAATATCACATGACTTCAACTTACTTAATGTTGTTTCAGCATCATCCTTTTTTCTTCATCACATCTATGCTATTTACTGTAAGCTTTTGTAAACAATAGATGTAAATAACAATGCTTAATAAATCCTTATCCACTGCTGATCTATCCAATGTCCCCAGACTAGTTTCAGGTTTATGGCTTTCATCAGTGAAGAGCTTTGGATCTTGAACCAATGTATGGACCTTTAGGATCTAATGCATGTTTCTTCTGCCAGCCATCATTTACCTCTCTGTTTCACTATCAAGCTACTGACTCAGTTTGGAAAGCATGTATATGTTTTCAATCTGCCAACATGTCTAGTCATCAGATTAGTTTTTTGACAACTATAGGTATTTCTGACTTCTGGCCAGGAATAGTACTAAATATCGCATGACTATTACAAACTTTGGATTACTTAATGTTGTTTCTGCAGTGTTTTTTTTTAACCATATTTATGCCAAATATGGTAATCTTTAGTAAATAATACATACAGATGACAGTGCTTTATAAATCTTTATCCAATGCTATCTTATCCAATATCCCTAGATTAGTTTCAAACTTATAGCATTCATTAATGATGAACTTTGTAACGAGTATCTATACCTTTAGAATAGAATACATCTTTCCTCTACCAGCCATTATTTACCTTTCCATTTCATTATCAAGCTATTAATCCAATTTGAAAAATGTGTAAATGTTTTCAATCTAAGTTGAAATCATATGATAAAGAGTCATGTGATATTTTATTGGTTTTATACTATTACTGGCTACAGGGCAGAGGCATTTATAATTGTTAAGAATCTGAGGGCACCATATTATATAGAAACTAAATTAGTTTCAGTTCTATATGACTATATTGAGGTGCTGGTTTAAACTGAAAATATTTACATGTTTTTCAAATTGGGCTAATAGCTTGATAGTAAAACAAAAAGATAAATGATGGTTGGAAGAGAAAAGGTGCATTAAATCCTAAAGATCCAAGATACAAAGCTTCTCCTTGGTAAAATAAGCTTGAAAGTAGTCTAGAATATTGGATAGGATAGCACATAAGCATTTATTAAGCACTATCATCTACATCTATTATTTATTAAAGCTTGAAATAAGTAGTTTAGAAGTGGTGAAGAAAAAGAATGCTGCTGATCTGAATTATTATAATAATATTTGCAATCAAATTATTGATTGTTTACAAGATTGTGCTTTTACAAAAAATAAAGCTTTCATTAGAAAAAAATCAGTTCTGCAGAAGTCATCATTATTTTCAAGCAAAAGTTTAATCTTAAGAGTTTTTTACTAACTTTGGTGCAAGTAGTATAAAATTACTTTATCAATGAATAAAATCATTTGCATATATAATAATAATGTTTTTATGGAAAACACACATAAATATATACACATGCATTCATATATCTGCTTGTGATACAGTAATTAAAACATCTATTTGCATTATCAAATATAGTTTAACACAGTCTGTATATACCTTGGAAATTTTTTAAAATTATAAGCAGATATAATAATATCAGGTAGTTGCCCATAGCCCATTTACTTGACAATAAATGGGTCATATGGTATGGATTGGTCAGAGAAATGTAAAAATGCTTACTACAAAAATTACAGCTGTAATATGATGCTATGGTGGAGGTGTTAGTTTTCTATGGCATATGAATCCATGGGTTAATTTTAATTATATATATATGGACATGTGTGTGTTACATGTGTCTTATGTGTTTAATGAATATATATATACACACACATAACTATAAATACCCATTATAAATATACTATATGTAAATTCCAAATAATTTTAACAGTAAGCAATAATAAATTGATTAATTAAAATATATATTTTATTATTTTTTACTGTTAAAATTATTTGGAACTTATATATATAATCAAACACTGTAACTCTTACAAAACATGTGCAAAATGCATGCCCAATCAATATAGGCACTAAAAATGGCCAAATCAAATCATACACAATTGTATAAACAAATCAACAGACAGTCACTAACATCACTGCTCTTAAAAAAAACAACAATCATCTTATAAGTATATAGCAACCTACCCTGAAACTGGACAGGACTACTATTGTGAATTCCAAACTGCCTGGAAACGCCTAGTTATGAAAGAAATGCTGTATAATTGATGCTGTGGATGTTGATTCTTCTTATTACATTAATATGATAATAGGTTTATGATTTGTTTATATGCTGGTGTAGAGTTTAATTGGTTAATTTTGTTATATATATAAACATTAAAACCCATAAGCTGGCTATAGCAAAGATTTTATTTGCATTTTATATAGGCAGGTGGAATTTTTTAGTATTTATTCTAGAATATTTTGATTATAATATATATATATAATAAAATTATGTTTAAAAAATATTGCAAATTACATTCATAAAAACCTGATCTAGCTCTCTTTATAAATGGCTACTAATATAGAATATAAAAATTTAAAATGCATCATTAACAGATTAGACTAATATGTACAATGTCTTTAAATGCTTAATAACATCATGCATTAGTTAATGTCATACATTAGTTAATGTGAATAGTTATCAAATATTTGCAGTATTGTAATTTCAAACAACTTTTGATAGAGATTCTAATATAAATATTAAATTAATACATTAAAAATGAATTATAGTTGAATTGATTTTGTAACACATTTAACTTGCAACAAACTATTTAAAATTTAACAAACTATTCAAAAATTAATATGCTTAACATTAATATTCAAAGTATAAAAAGAAACTAAAAAGGCAAATTAGACAAATACAAAACAAGGTTAAGAATGAAATTATTGTTTTAATTATTTATTTACATTGCATTAAGAAACAATATTTGAAAGATTTTTATAACAATGTTATATAGTCTATGAGACATGAATGCTTCATATTTTTGGAAATTGGGACTTTGCTTATAATAAAAACAATAATAGCATGCCCATTGTGGGTTTTTATTAAGATCCAATACTATACAAAGGTTTTAGGGTTCAATGATAATACATCCACCTGATACAAGAAAAATTTAAATTCAATCGGGAAAATCTTGAAAATTTGAGAAATCATTGTTTTTTTTCTTAGACAGGTGATTACAGTCAACCCAGGTAGTCATCTAATGATAATAGGTAATTGGGATTAAAAGCTATTATTAGTTAAAGGTAAAGTCTCCAGATACATTGGCCTAAAGACTGATGATGCACTGATTAAAATAAAAAATGATTTTTATCTTTGATGTCATTGTTATCTTTATTCTTTTCTATGATATATCTATAAAAGACATCCACTTATTATTATTCTACATTTCTTTCCATTTTTAATCCTAATAATGTTGGCTTTAAGATCAGTGAACCCATTTGTTAGTGAGGGTGAAGATAAGTGACTTTCAAAAAAAAGAGTTGCCATTTGAAAAGTCATATGATGTTCAAGCACAGTGAGCTATTATTGATGAATCTATAGTTTCCAAGTAAATCACTCTATTTACCATTACATTAAATACAAAAGGCAATGAATCTCTTGATTTATAATAGTTATGCTTGGGAGTTTTCTGCCTTCTCTGAATTTAAAATTTATTGTGAATATAAACACAACAAATTTTTAATACTGGGATCAAAAACAAATCCAATATGTATTGTGAATACAGCAAATATATAAAATTTACGAATACATATATATATCCATTAGATTATAATGTGATTATGTCTACGTTAAAAAAAAAAATCATGTCTTAGTATGTCAAAAAAACTAGGACTTTTTTTTTTAGATATTATTTTGATAAATGAAAAACGGCTGGAGTAAAGAATGTGTTATATATATATATATAGTAGTTTTTTTAGAATGTTGTATATACTCCCCAACCATAAACAAATAATGCACATTCTTACACAACTTGCAAGCAAGCACTAGGATAGCAGCCATCTGTGAATATTATGCTAAACCAAAATATCTTCCACATGATGGAAGAAGTCATGTAACAATTTTTTTTTTGCTGATTAAGTGTGATTAATAAATAAGAACATATAAATTTCTTTTGACCAGCTGTTTATCAGAAATACCCTGGGAATTATGTAAAGACAATTTTAAACAGCTTACTGTAGAAAAAAGACTTTCTTAGCATTCCACAACAAAGAAATAGTGAAAGAGAAAATCTCACTATTGTCAGTCAAGTGTTAGTTATGAAAGTGTATGCGGTTTTATTTTTTTTTTACTTTCTCCTCTAACAAAGTATAACTAGATATTGTCAAGCATTGGTGGTCGAGAGGTCAGCGACAGCTGTTTTACAAGCAGTTGCCCCGGGATAGCGGGTTCGCTTCCCGGCTGATGCTATGACACATGGGGGAAAAAAAGTATAACTAGATATTGATTTACTGAGGAATAATTGGATAGGTAGGTGAACTAGATATAAAAAGCTACCTGAAAAATTTTAAACTTGTTTGTGAATTCTCATCAATTTTTTTTTTTAAAAAACTCTAAATTACAATTTAACGTGCGCCTATTTCATGGCATGACAGATAAATGTGCTAAAGATTACACTATGAGATCTATCGACATATTGCATACAGATAGTCAAATAATATCCTTTTAAAGTATTTGTTAACTCCAAAGAGTAATTGGACAAAAAGCAGTTCAATATCAGCTACTGGAATTTGAAAAAAAAAAAAAAACATCATTTAGAAATTGTCTCTGCTTTTCCACATAATTTTAACGCATATTATATATATGTACATGCATAAAAATTTTATATAATTTATAGAATCATATAAGAGATATAGGAAAACTATGCAAATATATGCATGAAGAAAATATACATTTTTACATGCTTGTGTATAAAAGTAAGTACCCATTTAAAGAAAATATGCAATGTATGTGCATAAGAATATATGTAAAAATATATTTGTGTTGTGTTGAAGATTATGTGAATGCCTATATGCAATGCAGACATAAAAAGGTAATATGTAGACAATAAGAACTGTGTATAACTTACATAAAGAAAAATTATACTGTATATTTGAAAGGTTATATGTGGAAGGAAAGATTCTGGGGCAATATTTAAAAATATTTGTTTCTTTTCAAAGATTAGACTATTCATGTATGCACATAACCATAAAAGGTGATAAATGAGTGTTCATATATGCAAAAATGATTATACATATAGTAAAAAAAAGATGTGCAAACATAGGTGTGCACATGTAAAAATATTATATATATATTCAAGCTTAAAAGTATGTAAATGCAAATTAATACTTAAAATATATAGATATGTATTTAGATGCATGAAAAAACTTTTTTACATTTGTAAGTGTAAAAATATAAATACCATATATAAAAAAGGAATACATAAATATTTGGGTATATAGGGGTGGTTATGGCATATAGAAATTTATATACTGGAAAAGAGAGTTAAAAATTATGAATTTGAATTATGTGAACATGGATTATGTGACAAGATTACATATGTACATGTAAATTATGAGAGATTTAAATGTATAAAGAGATAATAAAACATTCTGATACCATTTTAAAAATCTTACTTACATGGATTATATTGGATTTCATGTAATAAATATTTTTGAATAATTTTATTTTAGTCTAAAAAACTAATAATTATCGCTATTGACTACTTCTACATAACCTTTTCCATATGACAGTATTGGGTTGGACTACAAGTTAAAAAGGCAATAGGCCAGTACACTAGTTGTTTTTTAAAGAGCTAACCAAAAACTGAAAACAAACACGGAATTAAGATTTATTTTCCCCCCACCCTTGGCTAAATTAATAGCATTCCGCGATCTGTAAAATTGTTTAATTAAATATTTTTATTCTGTCATTCAATGTTGCCTTGTTTTCAATAAATGAATAAATAAAACTTCGATTTGTAGTAAAGGGATTTGAACTTAGCATTTTTCAGTCTATACTCATCCTCCATTCCATCTCAAACAATCAACACACATAACCACTTACATGTGAAAAAAATAGATGATCCCCCAATTACGGATTTCGTGCTCAACCACCACTAATTGAGTCAGATCATAATATTCCACATATATATACAATCAGCGCTCAGCTTATATTAAGATAGTAATTTCTTAAACTTTAATGGACAGGCTTCAATATTCTCACCCTTCCAACTATTCAACTGTCCATTTCATTGAAAAACTAACAATGGAATATTCAAAGCCTTAAACAGATTTGATACTGGAGTTATACCCATGTAAACACCATTAGTTTTTCAATGAACATGATGTTTGAATAGTTAGATGGTTGAGAAGATCGAAGTCTGTCTATTAAAGTTTAAGTAATTGCACTGAGCACTGGTTGTATATATGTGTGGGAGATTATGATCTGGCTCAAATGATGAGTGCTGGTTCTGGATGAAATATGTATATTCGAAATCATCTATCTTTTTATATGTATTTGGTCATGTGTGTCGATTGTTTGAGATGGAGTGGAGGACGAGTATATATTGAAAAATCTTAAGTTAGAATCCCTTTATTTACTTACATAAAGAAACATTCATTACATTGAATGAATAGGTTAATTAAAACTTGGATTTATTTATTCCATATATATATAATTGTAGCAAATGAAGTAGTTATTTCTTTAATTTTTATATCGTTTTTTAATATATATCTGAGAATTTGAATTAAAACTAGATTTGGTTTGGGGATTTTTCTTCTAAGATTTATGATTTATAAAAAAATTATATAGAATTTTTTGACATTATTTTGATCATGATTAGGAGACATCACATTGTATGATATTACTACTATATACATTTACCCAATTTATTATTTATTAGTCAATAGCCTGATATATAAACAAATCATGAGCATGTTCTGATATATATAAAAGCAATATTTGTTTTCATTCAGATAAATCAAATTCTTCATTATCAATAGTTTCCAAAGGCAATACTTTTATCATTGCAGTCACACAGTTCTGTCCTCAGCCCATTCATTTTACATTGCCTATGAATTATATTCCATTTTTTTTCCAAAAACTTCACTCTTGTTCAAAGCATTTTATAGAATAACATCATTATCAAAAATGTGTATCAGGAATTTTATTTCTTTAATCTTATCATATTCAATAACTCTTTCTCAATATTTGAACATTAGATCTTTGCCATTCTACTTGATCTAGTCAACATTTCTCAACACCACATTTCCATATTTTCTAAAGCTATCCCCCCCCTCCACTTTTCCAAATATAAGTCTCATATTCATATGTCAGTATCCTCCAAACAAGATTCAAATAAATTTTATTTTATTTTTGATATTATATTATTTCGTAATGCAAAGATATTTTTTTTCTATTTTGATAAGTATATTTTGCCAGTTACATGATTCCTTAATCTGCTCCAGATTTGTAATATTTACCCATATATTTAACCATTCCTTTGCTTGTAATTTATCCACTATCAAAATACTCATCAATATTTGTTTTTTGTTTTTTTTTTCACTAAAGGATATTTTTAATAATAACTTTAGCAAAATAAATATTTATTTATATTTCTTAAATTTAGAGAGCATGGAGAAAGGGACACTAAAATATTTTACTGCCTATAACATGATGATTCCTTAGTCTGTTATGCATTCATGTGATAATGCATTACTTTCACAATGCTGATACTCTTCTGTACAACTTAATAGGATAAAAAGTACAGTAAATTCAAAACTAAAAATTTATACTTGATTCTCAGCAATATAAAATAAAAAATAAATTTCTGGTAAACAAGATAAATAGAAATGTTGTTCTCATGACATTCGAACATCTCTGACCTCCTCAGCAACTAATTATACATTTTCTAGTCATGCATGGATTATAAGCATGATAATAATGAAATATGAGATGCTAGAGATTTATGAAATAATTCAAATTTAACTTTAAAAAAAAATCATGTGAATGACTTACAGAAGTTTTTGCAAGCCTCAACTTTGTCTGACTGCTTGTATATCACATGACTTTCTGGGCTACTAACTATACTGCCTTATTTAATTCACTTAAACTGAGGTTTACCCAAAATTATTTACTAAAGGCCTTTCTTAATAACAATAACATTATTTGATTATTATAACATAAATGTCTTCTCAGGAATTTGTAAAAATACAAATCTTTTTTAATGGAAAAAATGTATTAGCGCTTAGTTCCATCTTTATTTTTTATCTGAAGATTCCTCGTTAAAAAAAAAACATGTTAATCACAAAGACATTATATTATTCATGTTAATTCTTGTTATGTCCATGTTAATTCTTCATATTTATATGTATAATATACTTCAAAATAAATCATCTGTTTCATGTCCAAAATCTTCAGTGATACATTCAAGACTGAATGTATGAATTCATTCACATTTCACTAGTCATTTTCATCTTTTTCATCATCAACTTTTCTAAAAATGATGCACTTTTCTAATAAAATAGATGAAAAATTATTATTAATATAATAGTAAAATAATTTCCCCTGCTTATGTGTATCTAAAGTAAAACCTCTAGTATAATATAATAACTAAGAACAGTTATCTTCACCAGACTCTAAAACCATCTACTAAAATCTTGATTAATCATTGGACACTAGTTACTAAACTGCTATGAAATTATCAAAACACACAATCACCATTTAATATGTTTAAACATGCTGTTAATAAGAGTACAAAACTCTTTATACAGTAGTGCCACCAAGTGCAAATCTTCATCATCAATGGATTTTATGCACAAACCTTTCTGCATATGTTAATTACAAGACTTGCATTTGGTGGCACCACTGTATGAAATGTTTGGTACTCTTATTGCTATGAAATCTTCATCTTTATTTATAATAATGATCATTTCATTCTCTTCATTTGTATCTACAGTAAAACCTCTAATATAATGTAATGTCTAAGAGTAGTTATCTTTACTGCAGTCAACTACAGTAATCTTGAGTGATAAATTGGATACCAGATGCTAGAGTGCTATAAAAATGTCCATCATCAGACTGATTTCTGGCTTTTGCTTTCATCAGGAATGCATAAGTTCACTAGTTCTAGTTTGAATTTTAATTTTAACAATAATAGAGATTACTTACATATAAGTGCATTAATTTCACCTTTAAATCCTAATCATCACTGACAAATGCAAAAAGGCCATAACTATTTTTGTAAATACATGAATAAGCTTATGAGAGAATTGTGTGATGTTGTTGAGGTTGAGCACAAATGTTCAGTTCTTTGTACAAAAAGAGATTTTTTTTTTTACTTTATTAAGTGCAAATTCAATCAGAAACTTTTAGCCCTTGTGTTCATTACTACCATTGCCCTAGATCACACAGGATAAAAAAAATGGTATGGATAGTTGCTCAGGTCATTAGTTGTGCTCTTAAGTAGCAGGTTAAATATGAAACTTTTATTCAATATGATCAGCTGATATTTACAAATATTATCTTCAACCCTACAATATTTTCCTATTTTTTCATCATCATTCAATTTTTGACTAATATAGTTTATCACAGCAATAGAATGATGGATTCAAGAACTAAAGATTTCTAGAATATGACTCAATTCATCATCTCTGGCACTTGGATATCACAAGATTTTCTGAGCAATTTATTCATTGATTTTTATTTTATAGAAATTTTTGTTTTATATCAATCTGTAATGAATTTGCATATTTTATTGATGATGAATGATACAAAATATTAAAACAAAAATTAATATTAGCATGTGGCACCAGAAGGTTTTATAGGATTATTTAAAATGATACAGAAATTAGGCTTTACATGAGTGATTTATTATGATTTTATTTATTATAATTTTTGTTGCAAATTCATGTAGTATAGCTTGTAAATTAATATTAATAAAATACAGATTAAATATTGTTCATATATATATATATATATATATATATATATATACTAATAACAGTATTTGTTTCAAAAAATTGGAAAATCTACCTAATCAGAACAGCAGCATAAGTAATAAGCAATCCACTGCTAGAAACATATAATAAAGTAACTTGGCAAATTTTGATGAACAATTTTAATACAGTGACATATCAGATGGTCTTTTTGAGAGAAAATTCTGCATCAGTTTCCAAGTGAAAAAGATAAAAAGGAGTGCTGTCATTCGACATCCAAATTGCTTAATTACATTTGTGAGAACTAGAATAGTGGTGCAGTTATTGGAATGTTTCCTAAAATTGGCAAACCATAAACATAATTAGCTAGTGGAATAAAAGTAAAATAAAATCTAAATTTTAGGGATGATATAATTGTTTCTGCTTCGAGAAATGATGCAAGTGTTATCAAAAAAAATAAGAAAATAGGACTAAAGGTAAATGTTAAAAAGACTAAAGTAATGTTCAATGGATTTTCTCAAAAGAAAAAAAATAAAGATTTAAAGATGAGTTACAAGAAATTAACAACTACAAATACCTTTGACAGATAATTACTACAATTGGAAATATAATGGATAAATTTAATCATTAAATTAAACTTGGTTGGAGATTGTTTATGATGGATATCTACAACACCACATCAATAACCAACACACACAATAACACTCAATCCAAATTCAAGCCTATGATATTACTGCTATTTAGTAAATGATAGAATCAAGTACAGTAATGTTAGAGCACATAAACTTGTATTAATAAATTATCACAACCTAATATTTAAGGCCAAACATAAATAAATGTTAAAACAAAAGTTAAACCTAACCAAACAATGGGATATCATGGTGTACAATAGATCAATTGAATAAATTTAATTTAAAAAAACGTAATAATAATAATTAATGTATATAATATTAAAAAAAAAGAAAACTCAATATTTATTTTATTACCTTTTCTTACAATTTTATTTTAACAAATCACTTATGCTAATGCTTAACCAACGATGATGTCAACAATAAATAAAAAAATGAGCACGAACTTACTGGATAGATAGAAAAAATAAAAAAACAAACATTTTTGTTCAAAAAGTAAAAAACACCTTTTACCTGAGTAAAATAAAAAATCCACCATTCCTTGCATAAAGAAAATGTTCATGTCAAACATTTCAAATTTATAATATTGCTAAATAAATCTTTTTCTACTATCCGAAAAAGCGAGTAGAAACATTTATTTCTAAAACAACTTAGCAAAGAATTCGAAAAGTAATAATCTACAAACAAAATAAAACATTTGAATCTTTAAAAAAAAATAAAAAAAAATGTATTGCATTGGTGGTCAAGAGGTCAGCGCGACTGCCTTGCACTTTCAGGCAGTTGCCCGGGTTGCGGGTTCGCGTCCTGGCTGATGCTATGACACTTAAAAAAATAAAATAAAAATAACCATTGATTCCTCACTATAAATTTTGGAAATTAAAACTAAAACATGCAATAACAGAAGAAATATTTACATTATTCCAATTAATTTCATCTAAATTTTTTTTAGATATTATTGACAAAACCTATCATGCATTGCTAATTGTAGAAGGGAACTGTCGTGGAAGAGAAGTCACCATCCATGGAGCTAGAAATTGTCAAGGGCAACATAGAATTCTCTTATCTCCATACATCTGGATTGATAAACAACGGAGTGATCCATCATAAAAAATTTTTTTTTTTACTCCTCACTTCAAAACTTCAGTTCGAAGCCTTCCATCAGATATTCAAATTTTAAGCTATGCATAAAGAAATTCCCATGGATTATAAAGATAAACTATCACAACATCCATTATTCATATGAATTGTGAAGTCTATCTACAAAGTTGTCATCATTAACAATTAATTATTTGTATGTTCAATGTAATAATTTATTTTCTTTATTTTAAGATAGGGCTGAACAACTTAAATTAAATTTATGAAATTCATAATAATAAGGTCAGTACTATGGCTAGATAAAGTTTATATGATGTAATCTAGAGTATAAAGTAATCTGATCATTGCGAATGAAAGATAAGGTAAGATGTCACCTAAGATATGTATCAATTACACATTTATATATATACAACATACACACATTCGTTGATTATTTATTTCAAAATCCATGTTAATTATTAACATCTTTTAAAAATTTTTTTTTTTACATATTTTTTTTTTACATGTTAAACTTATAACTTTCTTTTGTTGCATATACTTCATATATAACAAGATGGTCTATTAAACCATAAGATAGTTCATGTTAACCATGTAATGGCTGTTCTTCATGGGGTCAGGATGGGAGACGGTATAAACTAAACGTAAATGAAGAATAACCACAAGTGTCTAAATGAGATTCCTTAATTTGTTTATAAACTTTATACTCCAAATATTAATCCATGTATATATGTTTATTAAATTTATTTAAATGATAAAACATGTTTCTTGGTTTATTTTTCTGTGGTTAAATTCTGGTAAGTTATATCCTCATACACATATAATGATCATTATTTGCATGCATATAATACATTATGCCCATTCTCATTAATAGGCATTTATTCAGGTCAAAAATATGATGAACTTGGTGATACAAACATTCCCTGAATCTGAGAATCATATATATCTCCCTGAGTTCGAAACCCGGAAAAACGGGAATAAACTACACGTGAAGACCTAAGAATAAAATTAGCAATTGTTTAAATCTTTCTCTTCTCCCTTAAGTATGAAGTTAATGTAAGAAGGTATACATGAAAGTAAACAATAAATATACATCTTTTCTATGCATCAGAAGAGACCCGTCCATCTTCTTGCATACCATGGTTAGACCGTCCCGTTACAATATATATATATGTGTACTTTTTTAAATATACAATATAAAAAAAAAGTTCGTTAATTAAACAAAATAGTAATCATAATATTATTAATATTATTTTTTAAATATATGTATAAAACAAATGAGCCTATACAAAGTGCCTAGATTCAGTATACATATGCCATCTTACAAAGTTAGAACAAAACAGGTCTAAATAACATACCTTAAGCTAACTCTCCCTATACTTTAATGAAAAAAAAGGTCATTATAAACTCAATAATACTTTTCTTACTTATAACAGATGAACAATAGGTTTCTACAATGAGATTTTATTTATCAACTATCCCCAATAGAAATAGTAAGTAGCTACTACATTTTATTATTATCACAAATAGTTTTTTCTTTTTTTCAATTTTTAGAAGCTTTCAGAACAAACTTTCTGAAATCAAATCTATCAATAAACAATAATTTTAAGTTTTTCTATAATAGAAACCCAAATGATTTACAATTAAACAAGAAATAACTTTTAGATATACACAGAAGCAAAGGCTGTGAACAATTCCAAAAGATTTAATTTCCTGCTGGTGAATACATTTCATCCAGGAACTGGGATGATTCACAATAATGTATTCTTATCAGATTTTTTTTTCTCTAAGGCTAATTTGTTATATTAAATGAGATGAAAAAAAAAGATGTGCGCGTGTGATTATTTGTGAAAAGAATTGAATTTAACTATAAAACAGATGATATGAATTAACTTGATTACAATAACCAGGTATTCTTTATAATCTACTTATTTTTCAAGTTATGTGCCAGAGGTTTTTTTACTAAATGAGATCATTGCCATAGTAGTGACATTTATTAGCCTAGTGAAATGAATTGTGGGAGATAACCCAATACATACATTATAGCACCTGATAAGCTAGTAAAATATATGTAAAAAACTGAAAACTTTATATCTACATTAGCAAATAGTAGACACACATATAATAAAAATAATTTTTAAAATTAAATATACTTTTTTTACTCAACATAAAAGATAAAACACTAAAAGGCCACTGCAGACAAAAATTTCAGCAGCAACCCCCCTCTCCCCCAATCTGTTCCTATCAAAATACTGAAAAAGTTATTGCTAAGCTTGTCGATTTCTAGATTATAAAAATTAAAATGTTTTGTCAATCTTGTTTTAGTCATCTTTTTAAGAACAACCAAGTATCCATTTACGGATTAATTCTGGAAAGTTAACTAAATTGACTGAAGACCAGCTACCGAAAAATAAAATTATAAGCTTATAGAAAATAATTTTTTTTAAATTTTAATTTAGATATATATCAGATCACAGACATATCCATTGGATGCATTAGCAATGAACTTCGAAATCTTATAATTGCCCAAAAGAAACCTCCAAATCTTGATTAAACATGCCTATTCAGGTACAAAATAGAACTCTTTTTTTTTTTAATATGTGCATGGTTCTCAGCTAAGTTTACACTTTTTTGTAAACACCTTAGTCATCTGCCAATTCTAGCACTTCAAAAATTTATCAGTACATAATTATCCAACTAATGGGCCATGCACTCAGTTTAATAAGTGTCCACACTTCTAGCATTCTTCAACATTTCTCAAAAACGTTTGTAAAGCCTTTGACCAAAAATATACTGTTTAGATTTTTAAGACAACTTTGCAATTCTTGAGAGAAGAATATTTTGAATCAACATTATGAGATTGTGGATGCTAGTAATTTGCCACTACTTTAACATAAACTTATTTATCTTCCTTTGAAATGTAAACTTGTTTATCTTTGAATGGGAATAATTACATTGAATCTAATATAGAAAATAAGTTAACTAAACTCTTTATTGTTCTTCTGATATAAATAATTAAATTGTAATGTGTTTTTTTAATTCTTCTGTTTCAACTAACTAGAATCTTCTTCAAAGACTTTACCTTTTTTATTTTAAAACAATAAATATTATTTTTAAAATCTTTTTTTTAAAATAATTTGAGATAACAAAAAACAAGTATTAAAAGAAAATAACAGACCATTGTTTGTGTTTATTAAAACAACAATAATCATAAATATAATAACAAATCATCTGTTTCTTTAGCATAATAAAACAAGAACAGCTGGCGCTCTCTCTCTAGTCATTTATAATAAAGTTGGTAATCATAAATTGCCAGATGGTTGTGCACTTAATCTTCAATCCATACTTTTTCTAAATTTTGCTTTGATTAATGAAGCTTAAGATTCAAAGTTGTAAGTAATGTAATAATTATACATCTAGCAACAATCTTTAACTATATTTTATTCCATTGTTCAGAAAAACTAATATCATTTAAGGTAAAAAATCATATGGCTTATTATTATTAACATTCCTGACTAAGAGAAGGAAAGATTCCTACTATTAAAAAAAAAACTGAGTTTATTAAAATATTCAATTACTGATTTAGTATCAGATATATATACTGTAATGTACTGTAAAAAGCATGTTAGCTTGGGTTCAAAACCTTGTGGTATTTTGAATTTGAAACATTTAGCATGAATAGTAAAATGGAATTCAAGATTGTTTTCTGGATGTACTTATAGCTTTAAACTCCCAATCAAAAACTGGTTTGATAATTAGGGAGTTAAACAATTTTTTCTAAAATTACTATAGATGGCAAAAGATTAAGGGATTGTTCTTGTTTAACATAAATATATTTAATGTCACATTGGAAATAATCTAATGATGATGATGATGATGATGATATTATTATTATTATTATTATTATTATTATTATTATTATTATTATTATTATTATTATTATTTTGTTTGTTTGTTTATACTGTATGTTATGTTGTAATTATTTACTACTGTGATTGAATTGTCTAATGCAATATCTGTGTGATTTTAATATTTTATGTTATATTTATATTTTTTTTTTGTATTTTATTAGTGTTTTTAGTTGTTACATTTAAATTCCTCACACAAGATTTTTCTTGTATGGAATTTATCTCACTGTATTATACATTTATTGTTTGTTTCATAATGAATAAATAAATAAATAAATACATAAATTATTATTATTATTATTATTATTATTATTATTATTATTATTATTATTATTATTATTATTATTATTATTATTATGTAAAAGAATTTATTTTTTAGTGCTGCTATGAAGTGAAGTATAAAAATGTATATATAATGATCATCAACAGTATCCCATCAAATGGACAGGTCCAAAATGTAGTTCCATCAACATTCATCCATTTTTCCATTCCACTCTTTTCATTACCCAGCTTTTCCATACCACTTATATGGACCAACAATGACAATCTCTTCCATCCTTTCTTCTTGCTTCCACTCATCATTCCCTTCAAAACATCTTTCAATAAACTATAATTTCTTCTTAATATATGTCCAATCCAGTTTCTCTTTCTCTCTCTGATTTCCTCAATCAATCTTACATTTTTTATTTACTCTTTTCAAAACTTCATTTGTTATTTTATTGAATCAACTGACTTTTTCCATTCTTCTCTATGTCCACATCTCAAAGGCTTCCAATCTGTTCCTAATTTTATTACTCATTGTTCACATTTTATAACCATACATTAGGTACACTCTATATGTAGCATTTAATTAATCTTTTTCTTAATTCTCTCTTTAAAGATCCACAACATTTTTTTTTAATAAGTGCCTCCTTTGCCAATGCTCTTCTTTTAACTTCAACTTCTTTCATCCTCACTCAACTATCTAGTCAAATATCTAAATCCCTTTACCTGTTGAAGTATGATATCACAAATTTTAATTTGCATATCCCTCTATCCATAACCAGTCCTTTCAACATTCATCATCATTCCATATTTCATACATGCTCCTTCCAATTTATTCAACATATTCTAAAGACACTTTTCATTCTTCACTATAAAAGCCATATCATCTGCAAATATTATATATTTTATTATTCTATCTCCAACATTTGCTCCTTCACAGTCTACATAATTATTTAGCATGTTGGCTAAATAAATATTAAAAACAATAGATGACATATTGAATTCTTGCCTAACTCCACTTTCTATATTCACTTTATCAGACTCATTATTCCCCAATTTAATTTTTACAAAAACTAATTTTATTTCATTTTTATTCAAATGATAGTAGTAATAAAGGATGAGATTTGATCTGAGAGCTTTTTAGGTTTTGTATCTGTCATTCTATTCTTGGCCCAAAACCGTATCAACTTTAAGGCTAAACATGTCACTTATAATGTTAAAAGTATGACTTACTGAACAAATAACTATTAGATTCATGTAATAATTATATATTACAGATTAAGATGATAAAGTGAAAAAATGAGCATTATCTTAAAAATTATTTTATATGTAGCATGTGTAAATGTTTTTAATAAATCTTTTAACTCTATTTGTTCTCCTTAAACATGTGCAAAAGGAGCTTTTTTAAAAAAAAATAAGCATCTGTAAACATTTCTATTACAGATATATATAAAATGTTCAGAGCTTCATGGAACAATGCTAGTGTATCTATTTGCCAAACCTATAACTTTAATTTCATCCCTAGCAAATAAAACTTGATGAAAACCTTTGCAAATTTTAATCAAGCTTATATAATATTTTTCCAGATAACTGACCATATGGTAACCCAAAGCATCATCCAAGATTGATCAATGAGAGAATATTTCTCTATTCTTGGCTAATGAGTCAAACAAGAATAAAAAAACTGCTTAAAATTCTCAACATCATAGTAGTGACAATGACTTTTACTTTATGTATGATTCATCTTTGTCTTTCTATATAAAATAATAAATAAATGCATATATATTATCTATACTAAACTTAATGTAATTAGAAGAACTTGAACTCAGACTTTCAAGCTCTCCACAGCTATCCACTCCATCTTGGAGATCATTTATTTTTTTTATATGCATGTGGTCATGTTATCAGTTGTATAAATTAGCAGCGGAGAGCTTGAATTTCTGAGTTCAAGTCCAAATAATAAAATAAAAGTCTTAAAATAAACTACTATGTATAAGCACCTCTCCCATCATCATCATCAACCATTATCAATCCACTGCAGAATGAAGGTCTTTCCAAGTTCAATCCATCTCCTCCGATCTTTAGCTTCCCTTCTCCACATCACCCCTGCACACTTTCTTATTTCATCCATCCATCTCACATGTAGTCTCTTTCTGGGTCTTTTACAATCTCTTGGAATCCAGTTTAAGATTTCAGTTGTCCATCTATTATCATCTCTTCTAGCAATATGTCCAGTCCTACTCCACTTCAGTCTTAATTTTTTTAATGAGGTCAGTAACACCAGTTTGTTCTCTTACCCATACATTGCATTTTCGATCTCTTCTTGTTATTCCCAACATGCATCTCTCCATATTTCTTCGAGTGGTCTGAAGTCTCTGTATTGCTATTCTATTAAGTGTCCAAGTCTCAGATCCATAAATAAGAACTGGTAAAACACATTTATTAAAAACTCTCCTTTAAACACATAGGCATGCATATTCACTTCTTTATAAAAAAATAAAAATAAACAGTCAAAGAGAAAATATTACTTTTCAAACTTGTCAGTTAGTAGACGGTAGATGTTTTAATATTTTTCTAATCCTATATTAAATTCTAAATGAAAATAGTTAGATACTCAATTGCTAATTAATATCCGATAATTATATGAGTTGGTCGTGGCCATCTATAGATAGAACGTGAAAAATGTTCATGTTTACCTGGCATAACATGGATCCAGATTATAAAACATGAGCGGATATATATATATTCTACAGAATATAAATACTAGTATCCATGCATTTTAATGTATGTGTATTTGGACATACATACATCAAAGATAAATAATGGCATAGCATATATTTATATTCAAACACACGCACATATGTATATAAGGTGTATTATGTAAATATATTTTAGACAAATATTTATATGTGTATACGTGTAGTATTTTTTTTTTAATAACGCGAAAAATCACAATACTTAAGTAAATTATACATTATAGAAAAAAAAAATCTTTTATTCTTTGAGCATTTTCCCTTATCTTTGTAAATATCAAAAAATAATTTTAAAATGTTTATTTTTCTGAAGAATAATAGTAAAAATAAATAATTAAAGAAACTAAGAAATAGAATTGATTTTTCTTTTTTGTTTCAGTTTCCAGTTGCTATAGTAACTACTATTAATTTTTAGGATTAGTTTAAATAAATACTATACTGCGTTATTTACAAAGGTTTTAATTGCCACGTTGGATAATAAATATTAACCCTAAATAATATATATTTTCCGGTGGTCTACTATTTTATTTTATTTATTTCTTCCATGACGTCTGCAGAACTCCATTAGATATTAATCATTTCATAATATATTGATTTTTCTTTTATAAAATATTTATACTAATGCAAATAAATATTAAAAGGCTTTTTTTTTTTTTTGTATTTTTTCAAGATATTATATTATGTTTATTTAATATGCTATATTTTTTTTCCTGTTATCTATTGGTAGAAATTCAATAAAGGACTTTATGGCATAGTTACAGCCTTGAGTTCAAATTCAAGTAAAATTTTAAACTTTTTTCAGATGTCTTAGAATTTTCAAGAAAATATAGATTTTTTTCCCAGATAGTTAATCAGCTCAGAACCCATGCAGATAATCATTTAATTATTGAATTGAATAGTAAGCACTAACTATTTTAACCAGAGAGGTCATTTTTAGTTGGAGAGAAATAGAATCCACTTAAGCTTGATTGGTGAAATGAGATTCAATGTTATAATCAGAAAACAAATATATAGCTATAATATAATGAAATTTCATTGTTGGTAAGAGTTGCTATATTTTCATTAATTGCATTGGTGGTCGAGAGATCAGCGCGACTGCCTTACAAGCAGTTGCCCGGTTTGCGGGTTCGCGTCCCGGCCGATGCTATGACACTTGGAAAAAAAAAAACAATGAATTATCTTTAAAAATTAAATATTAAAAAACTGATTTATTATCCTTTAAATGTTATATTCACATCTACACAAAATGATTGTAGGTGATATTCTTTCCATGCTCAAATCACAATTGGCAATGATTAAAGTACCAGCCTGGCATACCTATAAGCTGAGATTCAAATCTAGAATAGTAATGTTGCTGATGCCAGCTATCTACTGGAGTTTTAAAAGTTTCTCATTTTCGTTGGTTAATTATGATTTATATCTATTACAGTAGTGCAGGATACATTGTAAAATGTTTTATCTCAAATGAAACTTTTGCAGAGCACTAAAATATTTTTAAGCAAGATCAGAACTTTTTCATTGATATCTTAATAATTACTCAAAGTTATTTAATGCAGTGGAATTTACATATCTAATATATTTTGGTTCAAGATTTCTAGCAGATAGTGTAAATTAATAAATAGTATCTCACACTTTTTTTTACAATAATGTTTACTATTTTATCCACTATAAGGACATACTTATGTTATACACAAACACACAATACTTTACAGTAGATATTTAAATGCTTTTACATGTATACAGTACATACTTATATGTATTGTCAACTTATTTTTGAGACTGAATCATTTTATCCCTCAAGAATTTTATTTAGTTGATGTTGATCCCACTGACACTCCATCTCCAACAATGAATTGCTGGTTAGCTGAGTTATTATTTAAAATTTTAAAAATGAACCTAATTCCTAATCCATCTAAATCACAAAAAGTTCAATACTGAGAAGCTTATTACCTCATTAATGAAGCAATAGTGCCTATTAATTCAAGTCTTAACTTGACAACATTTAATCTGCTAAAAAAGTTTAGATGGTGGGGTCTGGAGCCAAAATACTTTGATTTCCTGATAAAAATAAATTTAAATGCACTACCCACTTGTAGTTTTTTAACAAGAAACCATGGATTTACTTCCAATTGATGGTATGTGGTTTATGTCACAGAGATGAAGACACAATTGAACACATTTTTGGTGAGTGCAGTTATTTGCAAGTTTGTAGATATTTTATTAGCTTTATTTATAAACATAAAGGCTCACTGATACATATATTGATACAAGCAATTAAAGCAGGAGTTTTTGCTGATATTAGAAGTGTCACTTTTTTAATATATAGTTTATGGCTAACTCGATGTGATATTCTTTTTAATTCTAATTGTACAGATCCTCTGAAGATTATAATTAGAAAAATCAGATTGATAAAAGAAAGAGACAGTAGAATATCATCACAAGATTTATTTATCAGCACATGGGATCTTATTAACATTTGAAAACCAGGTTGGATATTATAAATTACCTTTTTTTTATAGAAAAGACAGAAAATTCTATTTTTTTTTTTTATTTACTTGTTAGCACTTGGCAGATTCTGTCTATTGAACTTTAATTTGTCTATTGATTTTATCATTCAATATTATGTATTTATTTATTTATTTTCTGGTTTAATAAAGTTTGTTTTTGATATAAAAAAAATAGAATAATGTAAAGAGCACATAAATTTGCATGTTAATTCAATCATATTTCACCAAAATAAATAATAATAGAAATATCATATTTTTATTGTTGTTGTTATAAAATATATATATTCTTTTCATTATTTCATAAAGAAATCATTCATTTGTTTTAAACAAATGCGTTTTTTTTCCATTTGATAAAAATTAAATTATTTCATTTTATTGCATACAAAATTCACTTACATTTTGGCATAATTGCTATGATCACTAGCTTCATGGTTTGAAACAATTTCAAGTAAAATTTTACATTTTTAAAGAAAAAAGATGAGGGGAATGTATTAGATTTGCTTGTAAAAAGATTAAAACTTTAATATTGTACTTATTTAGAATGCATATGTTTGAAAAAAGTCAAAAGAAATATATATATATAATTTTCAACAAAATTTAAAGTTACGCATCAAAAATAAATGAAATTTAATAATTTCATGTTTTCTAAATATTCTTAAAATTTGGTTTGTAAATTACAATAATAGCTGAATATCTAAAGTTTCATCATTTAAAAAAAATGATCCTTACTATTTACAGTAATACAAAAAATGTGACTGATGAGTTAATACAATGAGATCTAGAAAGAGCTTTGCAGAAGATAAAATGGTGGCTGTTTATGTTTTTTTTTACTTTTTGGTTGGTCACTACTTCTTTTCAATAGTACATAGTTGAATTAATGAACAAATGTGGTGGTTCCATTGTATATTGACATCAGAATAGTAGAATGTAAATTGCAAAATAACGTATGTCAATCAAGATCCAATCTTTACCAATGATAAGAAAACATCTCCTATTGTCAGGTATTAAATTCATTGTTTATTTTTTATTTCTTTTCATTTTTTGCATTACTGCTCCCTAATAAACACAATCTGATTATGGAACATTTGTGTGAAGGTTTGTGATGATGGTATATTATTAGATATGATATATTGGACTATTTCCATCATCGATGAGTGAATGTTGAGAGGAATAGAAAATTTTAAACTTTATTTAGACTTTCTAAATACAAACAATTTGTTAGTAATAACACACAAATAGACAACACAGGTTACCTGTGTTGCCTATTTGTGTTAATACTAAAAAGTTGTTTGTTCTTGGAAAGTTTAAATAAAGTTTAAAATAGGTTAGTAATCTGTGTTGCCTATTTGGGTGTTATTACTAATAAGTTGTTTGTATTTGGAAATTTAAAATTTTCTATACATTCAACATTCACTCATAGATGATGGCAATAGTCCCAACATATCACATCTAATTATGGAACATTTTCATATTTATTGTAATTTATCACCTTTTACCTACAAAAAACTCTACTCATAGACTCAATTGATTAACATAATTGGCATATAGGTATAAAGTTAAATGAGAACAAATGTCTGTCCAGCATTCTTTCACAAAAAAACATGAAGATATTATCAACACATCAATTGTTAGTTGGTTAGATTGTTAAAAGTATTTTTTTTTATGTTTTATCCTCTAATAAGCTAGATTTGCTATGGGTTGGCTACACAAATTTATTTATAATATATATTTTAATATTTATAAAGATAAATAATTATAGAGTTGAATAATTTCATTAAAGTAATTGTTTTCAAATACTTGATGTGTCCTATGGCTTGTGAAATGTGAACGATCATAGCAAGATAGATGGAATGCTAAAAGAGATGTCAATAAATGGACAAACACTGCATTGCAAAAAATTGTAAAAGATTTAGAAAAATCACATGGATGTCAAGCGTTGGTGGCTGAATGGTTAGCATATAAAAAAATATATTAAAAAAAATTACATGGAGTTAAGTGGGTCTGCTGGAATGATGTGAAGAAGCTGCAGAAAGGAGAAAATGAAATAAATTTGGAGTGATCTTCATTCTACATTTATACTTATTTAGAAGAATTTTAATATGTTGAATGGCAAAGAATAGATTTGCTTAATTTTTAAAATCATTTATATACATTTATGATTCTATATAATAATCAGTTAATTATGTCAATGTCTATTATTATAAGTAAATAATGTCTATCACTTAAACTTTACAAAATATGCACCAGGCATCACATATTAATGCAACCCATAATCTACTTTACTGATGACATTTCATATTTAGACATTCATCATATATATTATAAGATACTATGTTTTTGTCAGTAATGGATCAATTCACATCACTCTATTCCAGAACAATCTATTATAAGTAAGAGTAATCAATGAATACCAAATGGTAATGTCTAATAATTCTCCAGACTAATTTTTGCCTGTTCATTTTCCTCAACAGAAAAACACTGTGTGTGTGTATTGATTCAGAATCCTTTTATTTCTAATATATTATCAAGCTAATGGTTTAAAATATGCCAAAATAATCTTAAGATTTAAATCCCAACACACATTTGCTTGCATAGTTATATATATATATCCTAGTAATAACTATATTTTTATTTATAGAATAAATAGGCATGTTTAATTTTTTAAACTGAAATAATGAACATTTCTGTTTATTTATATACATACAAAATTGTCAATAGGATTTTAACAAATAAATATGTAATACTTTCTGCCAAAGCAACAACTATTTAAAACACTAATATTAATAAATTTTACTGAATACTTATTAAAATTTATTCCAAGATGGTCACTGAGTTATTATACATACATATATAAAAGATCTAATATATGATTCATGTAGTAACTTAATATAAAAAATAAAAAAAATGGTAACAATTAAATTATTTATTTCAAAACAAATTAGAAAAATAATTTTTGAAATCTTATGCTATTTTAAAGACCTCTAAATTTTAAATAATGAGTAATATTGTAATATTAATGAAAATATTAACAACACATTTTTTTTTATCTCAACTAAACTTTATTTTGCAATAAATGTAACTTACTGAAAGGAGATAACATTTTAATTTCTTTATGTTATCAAAGAAAAGTCATTTGCAATATTAACTGGTAAAAAAAAAAAAAAAAACAGAAATTGGTCTGTGAATGAGGATTAAATTAAACTGCCAACTCCACAGTGACTAGTAGTTCAAGTTTATAATAGATGGTGCTGATATACAGTGAGGAGAAATGCCTTATTAATGTAATGAGCTTTAAGAGTCAAGTAATGTTGAGATGGTATTGCAATTTTAATAACCAAAATGCTTTCACTTGGAAGAGAAAAAAATCAATATAAATTATACTTTTAGGAAAAAATTTAACTCCCAAGAAAAATATTGCCAAGAATAAATAATTAATTCTAGCCCTAACTCTTGATATTTTTTACTGGGAATTCTTTTTTTTTTTTTTTGGATAATTTTTTCATACTAAAATACATTAGACACTTTTATTTAGAAAATATATGATTACTTATCCACAAGTTTGCTGCTTATTATTGTAAATGTATTTACATATTGCTTTCTGCTAATTAACTAATTATTAGTTATGACTAACATCAGTATGGTCAACATGGGCACAAGGCCCATAAGAGTATGAAACTTTCCTTACCAGTGATGAAGGTTGCATTAACACATAATTCTATTTATTTTATAGCAAGTAAATCATTATTCCTTTGATCAATCTGGATTATCAAAAACCTTTATGTTTGAGATATTTATACTATTATAACATCTTAATAATCCAAGTTACATAGAATTTTAAAGACTGATAGAAAAATATGATCACCAGAATTTTTATTTTTATTTTTCAAATATTGCCCCTTTTTAAAAGATTATAAAATAGATTAGATAAGTTAAACTAAATTTATTCAATACTGTTACATAACTGTATGGTAATCAGTTATTTACATATTTAAATGTTTATTTGAAAATAAGATTATTTGAAATAAATTCAATTAATAATCCCATTATTGTTTATTAAAATTAACTTACTATAGGAGGCCTAAGTTTAATTGACAGTCAAACATTAATATCAAACTGAATGTTGTGAAGGTATTTAGAGATTTGCACTGCAGTGTTTGGTGGAGTTTCAATTAATTTCTATCCTGTTAAGGAAGTCGGTTATAAACAAGCATATGTCTAGAAAAAGTTGATTTTTTATTGAGCATTGTCACTTAAAAGAGAGAACAATTTCTATAGATGACATATATTAAACTAAAGTTATTCAATACTGTTGTATAATTATGAGGTGTTTAGTTAATTGAATACATGATGCAGTCTTCCCATGGTATATAATAACAATATCAAAAATATTAATAACATAATGAAATCACTAATGAGAGGTATTTAATTAATTATAAATATGAGATAGAAAAACAGACATGGTAATATATATATGGATATCAAAAATAATGATGATAATAATAATCAAATGATTAATTGCTTTGAATGTCATGTAATATTTCAGCACCAGAAATAACAGACATAAACTTTAATCCAATAACATTTAGCTCTGTTCTGTTGCTCTCTTATTAGCTAAATAACACAGAGTGGAATGTAGACATAATTTTTTTACATATGTACTAAAAAAATATGACTTGTGAATAAATAAATCAAAGTTATTGAAAATGAAACCAATAATGTTTATTAAATTTTTAATACATAAACAGAAAAGGCACAGAAAAGGATATAACAATAATAATGAAATAGAAATTTATCCATGGTATATACTAAGTAAAGAAATTAATATTAAAAAAATTATTAATAAAGTAATATATATGTAAGTAGAATAAGTAAAATTACTTTTCTTAACAAATATCTCACAACATGGCAAAAACCTTTTCAATATCCTTTATAAAAGAATAATGAAAAGGGCAATTGACAATTGTTAGTTGTTGAGGGTTTGAGCAATTTATTTTGTCTTGTTCTCCAGTTAAGAAAAGATATCTTTTTACCAACTGATGTTGGATTGATATTTGGTTAGCCCTAAGAAAAAAATAATTTTGCCTGAATTTAAACTCCAGACATAGGTATGGCAGGTGAATATGCTACTTTTGTTTTGCATAGTCCTTCTTAATATGTATATGATATATAATATAGACTTAATTTCCTGTGCAACAAAATAAATTGTTTTATAAAAAAAAATATTGTGAAATTCTGCTTTTCCTCTGAAATCTTATCCATGAATATCACAGTACTTGTGACAATGAAATAACATGGTTAATCTTTAATGATAAATGAAAATTTGAATAAAGAACATTAGTTTTTTTTTAAAGTATATAAATAAAAATTAAGCAATAATACATATATAGATGATAAATTATGGATTATTAATGTGCATTATCTATCATCACATACAGAGCAAATAAATGTCCATGTTTTTTCTCATAATCCCAAAAACACTAACATGTGTAAGTATTTATGCTACCTAATCCAGAAAATATTATGTTTAATGTGATAACTAAAAAAAGGTACTAACATATTCCTAAGAATACAAATTTGATCACAAAGATGAAGTAGCATTCCATTAAGAATTCAATAAAAAATTTAAATATTAATAAGATGGCCCCCATGAATAATTTAAAATTGTTCTAATTTATTTATTCTAACTAAAAGTCATGGTTATGGTACACTAAACCAAAAATGCATTTGACTTGAAAGGCATAAATTAATAAATTCCTACAATAAGAATTAGTTACTTTTTTTTTTTGCTAGCAGATATTTATTATTTCTCACAAATAATGAACTTATTTAAGATCTTGGTAAATAATATTATTGTACGAATTGCATATTGTTGTTAAATCAGTAATAAATTAGAGGTTGCCAATCTCTTGCATGTGCCTACTATTGCTTCTCAGACAACCAATAAGATGTTAAGACAGCAGTCTAAAGAGTAATCAAGCTGCAACACATGACAGAGTTTTTGATAAGAAAAGGGTGATCCCACCAACTTCTCTACTTAACTTTTTATCTATATAAGCCAGTCTTAATGTTAAGTACATTATCTTAACCATTTTGAATTTGAAATCTGGTTCAAACTTCTCAACTAGCTAAAAAAAATTTAAGCAAATCTAGAGATTTTTTCAGGTAATTGATTTGTAACCAATTTAGTTTCCATTTAATTATTTTGGTAAATGGATATCTAGCTAGACTTAAATAGAGAATAAAAATTGCATATTAATCTAAGTTTGGAAAATGAATGCTAATATGCTGTCAATAGCATTATTTTAATATACTGTTTTTATGTTAAAATATTGTTTATTCTGACATTTATGCATATATGTTCTCTGGCTTGAGTCAATTTAATAACTAGGCAACATGATACAAAGTGATAACCCTTGCTATTAATATGAATTGTGTACTACTTATCAAGTTCATCAATTTATAATAAATCCCGAATGAGATGATATACTTAAAAATTGGTAGAAAGAAATTGAGAAACAAAAATAATAAAGACTAAGTATTTTGGTTGTTATTTAAACACAGTGAGTTTGCCAAAAAAATTGTGAATCTCAAACATTCTTTTTAGAATATCATTTATTAAACATACATGTTTTATAATATAATGGTATTAACAAATCATGTCACAATGCTCATAAGAGTATGACACACTCATCAGGGATGAAGGCTGGGTTATATAACTATTGTATCATGATTTTATATATCATTATTAATGATACATGTGAACAAATTATATTAAAATAGAACTTCTACCTTCAAGCTATGTCATCTAGACACCCATGTGCTGATCAATAATTGGATGATTTGCTGAGGTTATACATGAGTTATCTGAAAAAAATCTTAGGGTGGACTTGGTAATTTACCTATATATAAAAATGTTGCTAGAGTTTCCAATGCAAATTGAGTTTTCTGATTCTTCTATATGTTTTTCAAATATCTCTCCATTTTATTTTATTTTATTTTTTAATCTTATTATGTTCAGTCACTTATATTAATAGAGGGCTGGTCATTTTGAACTTCTCATGGCATCTCTATAGCGCAACAATGATGGGATTACATGCTTGTGCAATCAAATTTCAATCTTTCAATAGCACACACAACAATTATAACTCAGTTCTGTTTTTTATTAGTATGTAATTGTAAAAATATTTTTTGCCCTTTCTTTGTAATATTTTTTTTTTCTGAAGATAGAATAACCATACATATTTGACTGGTTACTAATGAAGATGATGCATGGTTGTGAAATTTTATTTTTACTTCCATCTCCTATAGACGTGCATAAATATGATTTTTGGTAGCATACTCGAATATTTTTAGACTTAGTTTAATACAATATTTGAAAATAATAGCATGTAACCTAATTTAATTAATGTGATATGAATGATAACAATGGCAATTTATAATAATAAAAGCCTTTATAAAGATTTAAAAAAATCCTATTCCTCTTTGAATCTTCCTCCTATTATTGATTTAACATTTGTCTTTGTAGAACAAAAAATATGGATTAACTTTATTAGCTGAATTGTTCCTCAAATCATTTCATAGATATATCATCCACTGACCTTGTTTTCGATGATCCAAAACGCCATTAGTAATGCATCAGTAAGACAATAAAACACAATGCAGTTGTCTAAATTTAAAATAATCAAGGAAGTAGCATATTCTTTGAATAATTGGAAATGGATTTTTTAAAAAATAGCTTTAATACTTTAAATTAAAAAAAAACAAAAACACTATACTTAAATAAATAATAATAATAGTTTGTAATAATACTTCAACTTTATAGAAAATCTATCAAATGGCTTCTTAAATTATATCAATATCATGGTTAGAAAATTCAAATCATCACTAATATATAAAGTGTTGGATAAATCTGGTATTGTAGGATTTAAGAATAGATCCAAACATTTTTTTTTCATAAAAAATCAAATATATATTTATTTAGAAAAGTTTAATGCAGACAAAATTATAAATATTAAAAATTAACATTGATGCAATATAAGAAAAGTATGTAATATTATTATATATAAATGATAGGTTTGTTGATTAAAAAATTATGTTTTGATAAAGTAAGTACCTCATAATGTAATAATATATTTAAATGGCATATCTTACAACCTGATTTGAATACAAGTCAGATAAAATACAAAAAAAAAAATCAAATTGTAACCAGACTAGCCACTCAATATTGGTTAGCAAATAGATATACAAACCACTTCTAGCGAAAAGGCTAAGCAAGGATGAACTTAAATCTTCATCTGACATTTAATAAGCCTATTGAATAATACGGTCTCTTTTACGGCTTCTCTATCAAAAGCTGCTTGGAGTGCTTTGGTCTGTACAGTACAATTTAAAGGCTGTTTAATCCTTTATTTATTAGCAATTGAACTTTCTTTTTTTCACTGATGCAGAACTCTTAATAAACACTGTGCATAATGTTTCATGAGATATAGAATTATTCCAACATTCACCATGACGTTTTTATTTTTAAATACTTTTTTATACAAGTATTATAAATAAAAAATCTTATACACCAATTTTTATGCAAACTTTTATTACATGGATTTATTTAATATTATGCATGAATTTGTAAAATACCAAATATTTTGCCATAAAAATTAATTAACAAAGTGACAATCATTACTATTTTGATCTTTGATGAATAAAAATTATTACAACTTTGACATTCATTTTTAAAACAAATTAACTATACAATTATCACACACACACACACAAAATGCATATTACAAGCACACTATCATTATTATGATTACCTCAAAAACTTCTATGATCAATATAAATTGTAAAGTATTGTTTTGATTTATTGTTTATTTTGTACTAATGTTCAGTGTAATCATATTTTGTATTTTATGATCTTATATTGTTATTCATAAAAAATTTTTTTATAGTTTTCAAATATTCATATAAATGCAAATAGCAAAATGAATGATTGTTTAAAGATTTGTGATAATGGCATTCTATTGAAAATTAAAAATAATAAAATGATTAGATGGGTCTAAAGTAGCAAACAATACATGACTGAGAATACACAAAAAGATTGGACAAAGAAGAAGAAAAGAATAAAGCTATTCACATGACAATGGCAAATAACTCAATAAGTCAAACTGGTAGAATAATGCATACTATTTAGAAACACTCATTAAACTTGCCTTCCTAGTGCCTACTCACCCAATTTCCTTCAGTATTTGCTAGATTGTGGCTTTTATCAATGAGGAGCTTTAGATCTGAGAACACTGCACCTAGATCTTAGAAGCTAATGCAATTCTCCAGCAGCCACCTTTTACTTATTCAGTTAACTATACCACTATGAGTCCAAAATGAAGGCCCAATAATATTTTCAATCCAAACTCATTCCATTTTATAATCATACAGATCTAAACCCAGTTCAGCAACTACACATTTTGGTGACTTTAGTGCTTTAATATCATGGTCCCTAGGCAGAATTGGAATTAATCTACTAATAATCAAATGAGAAAAAAAAAATCAAGACATCTTTCAAAGATAAATATATAAAATTTCTGATTCTTGTCATTGAAACAAAGGCATAGTTGGTTGAAACATTATTTTAAATTCAGTAGTCACATATTTAAAATTCCCTAGTTCAATTTTAGCACTAGCAGACAGGCCAACAACTCCTGAAGAAGAGAAATGAAAAATATTATTCAAAACTTGGTGTTCTATACTAACCTATGCATTCTTCCTTACAAATAAATTTATTTTGTTTAAAGTTTTATAAAACATTCAATAATTTACTTCGATGATGGAAATAGTCCAAGATATAATAACAAGTAAAATTTAATATTTATTTAAATTTTCAGCAGATTGTGTTTATAATGAAAGGGAAGGGGATTATTGTTGAAGTATGAAAATTTTACGAATACAAAAAAGCCCTGCAACCAGGGATTTTAGAATAGTAGTATTCTGCACATCCTTATATTTATTTATTCAGATGTTTGGCTAGTCATCTGAAGTAAAATGCACTAATCACATTTAGTCTCAGTATAAAAAAAAATTGTAAATAATTATTCATAAATAAAATAAAAGATAAAATTAATGTACTTCAAACAAATTACATATTTATTTAAAAATTACAGTATGTACATTTTGTGGAAATCAATTTAGAAGCTTTCATATAAATATTTGTTAGTCTAAAAATAAAAATAAATGTATTTACAGTCATTACAAACTAAATTAACAACTTTAATTATCTAAATATATGTTTCAAATAGAAATGTCTATTTAGTTAGTGTATTGGGAAAAAACATGAACATATGGTTCATGATATATATAAATTCAATATACATAAATTCATAATTATGCAAATTGTGCTAATCAGCTTAGAAGCTTTCATATGAATATTTGTCAGTCTAAGAATAAAAAATTATATTTACAAAAATTAAAAAAGTACATTTACAATTTTTATTATCTGCATATATATTTTAAAAAATATGAAAAATGGTTTTTAATATATGCAATTCAATATATATATATATATAAATCCATAATTCTACAAAATATATCTGACATTTATAAAGTTTCAATACTCTTTCATCTTGCATTGCTTATATTTAACAAAAAAAATTTTTTTTTAATCATTCCTGTTTTATACTTCTCATAATAAGATTATTGTATGCTTGTGAAAATAACAAGAAATAATATAATTGTATTTTACAAGTCTGAAGAAGTCTGACAGATAGTTGAAACTGTCAAATAATTGACTGAATAAAGCATTGTACAAAATGCAAATAGGAAGTCAATCTTTTTGGATTTATTTTATATATAAAATGTACAAGAAGTATGTCAAATATTTGAAATATATCATATCCATCAAAAGAGAAGAATAATAATTCAACTTACTGGTATTAAAAAGAGATGAAATTTCTTTTTTTTTTTCATTTATTATCAGCAAAATTACTTTTTTATTACAACATGTTGATTCTCCATGCATCATATTGAATTTTTTTAAAAAACTGACCTAAGATACAATTTTCACAATAATTTCAGTTTTAATAGTGTTAGAACAAAAAACTTTACATTGTTAGAAACTAGAAAAACTAAGAAAAACAATAAGACTAAAACAAATAGTGATAATCATTTAAAAAAGAAAGAAAGAAAAAGAACGTCTAACATAATTATTACTTTGTTTGTTCATATTTTCTAATTTATTATTCTAAGTTTAAATTACTCATTGATAATTTCCTTGTATTCCTCACAAAATTAGATTTCAAACCATATATAATACTTCTTACCTGAGATAATCCATAGCTTCAGAATATCCAAAACTAGACACATAAGAATTCTTCATTTTTATCTTATACCCCAAAAGTTAACAAATCTTGAAAGTGTCTATAAGAAAAAGATTCATCACAAAAAAATCATTTTCAGAAGGTGGATATACATTTATCATTAGAGCAATTGGCTTGTTGCCTATTTAAAACTAGAAATTGTAGGCTACTGTCTGTATTACTGATAAAATGAGTTTCATCTCTTCATTTTATATTTTGTGTGTACAACAGTGATGTTTATATTCTTTATGTACACCAGTGATGCTATCTTGTTTTATTTATTGTCCCACAGAGATATAATTTATTTGCATATAGCTCATTTGCTAGCTATAGACTTGAATAATGTGATGCAAGATGTGGCAAAACTACTGACTCCACAGCATAAGTATCAAAGCATAGGCTAGAATAAGAATTTGATTCTTAACCTGCATACAATTCCATGTGGTGTATACATAACTATTGTGGCTATCATCACATACACATTTGAAATCTCTATAGGTTTTAAGTCTTTATATTTTCACATGGTACTATGCCCAGAAAATTTTGTTATTGTTTTACTGTAATCCTTCTGCACATCTGGTAATCAGTTTTTAAATTTACATTGCACTGCTCTCTATATATAAATCATTGTTTATTATAAAAACACAAACATGCAAGTGTAAAAACAAATACAAATGTAAACACATTAATAAATTATTAAATCTTTTGAGAATCATTGTCTATAAAATAAGGTTACTACAAGCTTGGATTAGAGATCCAAAATTACACTATACAAAAAACACTTTCATTATATTTGAATACACATGAAAACAAGTTAATAAATTATACCATTTCAATAATTAAAAAAAAATTTTTAATATTATTCAAATAAAAAATACTGATGACTGATATTTGCGATTATGTTTATATAGCATTGATGGCCTTGAAATGTGAATCAGCATAATTTTAATCCATTTTATGGAATAATAAGACCAATAAAGATTTTCTGCCTTTCTTGTCTTTGTGTAAACTTATAAAGTGACCAGAAAATAAAAAAAATTAAATGCACCTATCAGTAAAAATGTTAATAAAAAATTCAAACTTTAAGTGATTTCAAATTGCGATACATCATTTTAAAAATGGGATTAAGAAGTAATGAATGCTGGGAAATAAAAACAAAATTTTAACAAATCAGCTGCTACATATGCATAACATGGTTTAAGTGCTCAATGTGTTTAAATAATATTTCAATATAATTTTTTCATTAGCCATTGTTTTAGTATACTGAGTTTCTACAATAATTAACTTATTTTTTGTATACATAGCTTTCAAATAGATTATTTGTTAGTGTACTTTTCAGCATATTTTTATTTAAAATATTTTTATTGCCTCTGCACTAAAAAGAAATAAAATAATTGTTTCTTCAATAACAATTGTAGTTTTTAGATTTAACTTGCAATAAAAACAGCTTTTATTTTAAGGTAAATCTAAAAACTCCAATTGTGATTGAAAAAATAATTATTTAATTTCTTTTTAGTGCCCAGTCAGTAAAAGCATTTAATATTAAAAAAATATTTATCTCTGTTATTTTTAAGTTTTTAGTATTAGCTTAGTAAATAAAAATGTAAAACTATATTCTACTTTAAATTGACTAACCACTTAAAGTTGATATATATAATATAAGTATATTGTCTATACTAAACAATGTAATTATATGGGACTTAAACTCATGATTTTAAGCTCCCTACAACTATGCACTACATAAACATACACTTTCCCAAGTATGCAGGGATATGTATCAGTTATATAAGATAGAGTACATAACTGTAGGGAAATTAAAAGTCTGAGTTCAAGTGCCTTTTAATTATATATCACTAGATATTTCTGCTATAAATTAAAATGTATATACATTATATATATATATCATATTTAGTATACCTACATAATAATACATGTGTATATATTGTAAATGAGCTCCACTTAATCCATAATATCATGAATATATATTATTATATTTCAGCAGTAAGTTAATATATATACTTTTAATATATATATCATATTTAGTATGTGTACATAATCATATATGTATAATAAATCAGTAACTAAGTTTACTATTTAAAATTGTTCTATATTTATTTTATTTTAAAACAATTGCCATTTTTTAAAAAAGCTAAAGAAGAAAACTTGTAATCATTATTTGAAACAATGATCATGAGTTTTCTTCTTTATCTTTAAAAAAACAATTGTTTTAAAATAAAAATAAAAACTATCGAACAATTTTAAATAAAAAATTTAGTTACTGATTTATTGTGCATATATAACTATGTATACACACTAAATATTATATAAAAATATAATACATTAAAACTTTGTTTTAAAATGTTATTAAATTGAAAAAATCTTTATACTGCCCTATTAGTAGTAACTATTGAACAATTTTAAATAAAAAATTTAGTTACTGATTTATTGTGCATATATAACTATGTATACACACTAAATATTATATAAAAATATAATACATTAAAACTTTGTTTTAAAATGTTATTAAATTAAAAAAATCTTTATACTGCCCTATTAGTAGTGTCATTTAAAACAAATCAAAGTTCTAAGCATAATTGTTAACTGCAATATTTAAAATTATTGAATATGCTAAATATTTTTCTATTCTTTGTTCCATATCTAAAAAACTAATTGAACTACTAAAAAGATAAGTGTTCCAAATGGATTAGGCATATATAACTTAATTAATTAGCAAATTTCAAACAATTCTATTAATTTAAATATATTAAATCTCAATTTTAAAAATTTCATTCTAATTTGAAAAAGAACAAAACAAATAAACAACAAACAAACAAACCAATTTTTTAATGTCAATAAAAGCATTAAAAAATAATTGTAATAATGTTACTCCTGTAAAATATTTCATATCTCCTATCACATAATTTTATTTCATTTAAAAAAGCATGATATACTTATAAATAATAAAATATACTTTTAAAAGGCTATACATTACCAACATATATTTATATCATATAAATATTAATATAATTTGAAACAAAAAAATATTTTGTTGCCATTAATGATATATAAAGACATCATAATTTATTCACTAATATGTGCAAACATCTTCTCCCCTCACTTTTCCTGACAACAGATTCTTATCTATAAGCAAATACTATTCATTAGAATAAATTTATTTAATTGCAAAATTATTAATTGCTTGGACACTGCTACTTTAAATACTATTACATTTAAATACTATTACAAACAAAGCATTTTAATGAAATACACTTGTAACAGAAGCAGTTTGTTAAAGAAGATTCCCTTTAATGTCACAGCATATTTATACTACATAAAAACTTTTTGGAAACAATTAAATTGAAATACTCTACAATAATGTATTATTTACATTTATTTATCTGTTTAATAAATCAACTTAGTTCTAGCAATTATAGAAACAAAAATAAACAATATGTAAACATTTTAAATATTAATATAAACTGCTGGTTTAAATTAGATTAGTTCTTAAACAAACTTTGCCATTGAAATTAATTAAAATATCAATTTCTTTAAAAAAAATTAACAAATAAAGCGACAGAAATATGCTTTTTCATTTGTTAAAAAATCATCATAAAATTATATGTTTTCAAAAGTAATTTTGCTTATTTTATTTTAGTGCTGTCATCTAATTTTAAGTCTGAGTATTAAAAGATGGTAGCTCTTATTAAACTATATTTAATACTATTATAAACATCTCAGATTAGTTTCTAACTACTTGGCCATCAGTGAGAAACATGTATGTATTAAGCAAACTAATTTACATTACTTACTCAGAATTATATTTCTTAAAATAAAATGATCATATTTTTAGTATAAATTATAATTTTTATGAATTAAAAATTTCATTTTAGCTGCTAAAATGCTTTTAAGTGACACATTTTATGTCATTTTGTTTATTTTTTAAAAAAATAGTCAAAAATCATGAAAGCAATTAAAAATAAAATCAGCTACATTTTTTTTAAACAATTATTATACTTGTTTAATTAATACAAATATGCTAAGTCAAAATAACATCTATTTTTAAAATGTAAAACTTCCACACTCACAAAAAAGAGAGAAAAAGTGTTGATGTTTTTTAATTAGGATATAGATAAGGATTTTGAAAATGACCATAAACAATAAAAAAAAAAAAACAATCAAGTGGACATTTAAACAGAGAAAATCTGTATTCTCAGTTGAAGCCAAAATGACCATTTGGGAAAGATGGTAGTGAAACAAAAGATGATTAGTAATAAAATCACAGTAATAAATAGGACATTCTAAATTGTTGGTAGCCATTTGATCACTAAATATTAATGTTAACATGATGCATAAAAATAAAAATAATTATAGCTGCATATCAAAAGTAAAAAAACACTTCATGAAATATGTTAGGTATTCTAAAGATATATATATTTAAAAATACATTTTATAAGTAATGAATCTATTACTGAAACCATTTAAGTTTGAATAAAATATATCAGTGTCACTAAGCAAGATTTAAAAATCTATATAATGTTTTTAGTTATAAAGTTTCAATATAAAATATATTTTAATTCGTTATGCATATGAGATACTCATATTAGTATCTTTGAAATGTAATTATATAGAGATTTTTTCATATCTAATTTAATAAAAACTAACTCTTTAATAAAACAAATTTATACTGATGTTTTTTGCATCAATTGTTGCAAAAAATATTACATACTGCTTGTAATTTATTTATATAAGAAAAGCAAGGATCATTGCAAAGTATAAGTTTCATTATCCTATTAGTTTTTCAGATCACATAATCTACATGTGAAGTACAATGGCCATTTTGATTGAATTGAATTCTATGATCTTTATGACATCCATTGTATGCAATAAATTGCTCACCCTATAGTATATGAATTGGTAAAATATTATACTTTTCTTATGTGATAGCACAGTATTTATCTATATTTCTGTGCATATTATAATTAAGATACCATTTACAAAAACTATATGATCTTTATAATAGGTAACAGTTTTAAAATTTTGAGTCATCAGCACACAACAGCAAATTATCCATCACAATGTAATTTATTTAAATCATTCATAATGTATTGCAAATAATTGTACTACCAATCATTCCCCTAAGATATATCCAATTCATTTATGTAAGAATATATATAAAAATACAAAAACTGTGTTAAAAGCAATGCTTTATTATGCTTTATTAATAATAAAAATACTGTAGTGCTTATTACGCTTTCAACAGATAATTTTCATAAATGTAGCAGTGCTTGTAACTAAGGTGAGAGAATAAGATCCTGTTTAAAAACTAAAAAATAGCATATTATTTATACAGTACATTAATAAGCCAATTTTTGGAACGGGGAATTCAGAATTCTTTCCTATTGATGGCATAATTGTTCTTGTAAATTTTCCAAACTTTCTTAACTTATTGTTTGGCATCATTGTTTACTGAGCAAACAAGGTTGAAATATGTCAGCTCGAATTGATGGCCAGAATTAGTGAAATGCTAAAAAAAAACATGTCCTGCCCATCTGTTTGCTATGGTGAATCTTGAGCCAACTTGTCTATCTGATTGGCTCAGCATAAATACAAGTAAAAGTGGGAAAAAACACATTCAGACACTAAATCTGTTTTTTTCGAACAGTTCACTAATTCCATCCATCAATTTGAGACCACATGTTTTAACACTTGTTATTCAAAATGCAATGATGCTAAGTGAATGGTCAAGGGCCTTGGCACATTTCCAAGGACAATTATGCCAGACTCCTATATTCTTTTTTTCCAAAAAGTGGCTTGCTCTAACAATTAATGCACTATGCAAATAATATATATATTTTTAGCTTTTAAACAGGTTCTTATTCCTCCACCTCTGTTACAAGCATTTCTATGTCTATCATAACTATCTTCTGTTGAAAGCATGCCAAGCACTACAGTATTTTTATTATTAATAAAGCTTTGCTTTTAATAAAGTTTTTGTATTTGTATATATATATATATTACATTCACAGAGATAAAGCCTTCATAAATTTTACTCCTTATGTAAGAATAAATGTTGTTATTACATTGAATAATTTTACCAATATGACATAAACCAATTTAAAGTCTAATGAAAAGCCCATAATGATAATAATAGCAGTATAATTAGCAATTATACCAAATTTCAATTGAAAAAAAAATCACATATGGAGTTACGGAATGATAATAAAATAATAAAACAACTACTTATAAATGAATATAGCTATTTTAACTCCAAGAAAGAAAAAAGAGAAAGAAAAACAACTGTTTTAGAAATAAGTTTTGTGGTGATTAATCTGCAAACCACAAATATAATGGCCCATTTCTTTTTGTTTGTTTGTTTGATATTTTACAATGTTTCTTTTTAATTTCTTTAGCAGAATACTTTTCTTTCAGAAATACTTTAACACCATGTCTAATTGTGCTTCTCCAATGTATGTTATTCTCTGCCATATCTTCTCAATGGAAACAATTGAGATTGCAATTCTTTAAAATATCTTTGTAATAATTCTTATAATGTAGACAAAATCTATATCTCCTATGAAAACCATTCATTATAAAATAACTTGTTAAAATATGTTGCATTGTTTGTTCATTTTATATGCTCAATACAACAAAAGTGTGATTTCACAATAGTTTGAACTTTAAAATCACATCCAGCAAGTTGAAGAATATACTGATGTGTTTATGATCTTGTCATCATATTTTTAAAATTTTATGGTACATTGTGTTGAAGTCTCAATTCTATGCAATAAATTAGATAAAAGAATAGTTTTATAATATATATTCAGCTATTTCATCTTTACTACATGGAATCTCCAGAAAATAATATGAAATAATCATTTATCTGTGAGAATATTAGAATTAATATATATAAATATTATACTAAAGATTAAAAAATGGAAATAATTAAAATGTAATCTTAACTTTATCCAAATTACATTTAAAGAAAACTACAAAATAATAGTAAAAGGAATAGTAGTAGTGATATTAGTAGCAATAGCTCTTTTTTGTAAGTTGTGCTTTAGCATATTTTAAATAGGCTTTTGAAAAATCAGTAAAAACAATGCAGAGTATCTGTTTTTAACAATCACTTTGATTTGTGGAACCATTCATAAATAGGATAAGATTATTTTATTATTACAAAATAATTTGATGAAATCTTTGTCAAAAAAATTATGTACGTTTACAGACAATTTTGTGAATACATTAATAATATAGTTTGGAATTATCCGTAATATCTTTTTTCCTTTTTATTCTTCTATTTACAGTTTTTACTATCTTTTTCAATATATCTTTATATTTTAGTTTTAAAGAAGCTTCTACAAAAAAAAAAAAAAAATAAACATATCTATGACAAATTGATATTATGGACATTTTTTTTTTTACTCAAAAAGAAGTTAATTATTTAAAAAGTTTAGCTGATTTTTTTTTTTTTTAATGAAATCAGCTTAAAATATACTCTACCCAAGTAGATTTTTCCAATACATTCATAGAATTACAACAGATAGCATTTAAACATGAATTGATAATTGAAGTAAACATAAGTATTGTAATCACATCTTCCTTAATTTTCATCAATTGATAATACTAATATCTTTTTTTCATTTCAAAAAGTCACAATTTAATCAATGAGTAGTATTTCAATAATTTCTATCAAAAAATGCCAATAAAGGAAATTAAAAATAGTCACATGATCCTGATTTCCACAGTACTTAGTACTCATTAATGGTACTCCTTATTTACATAATTGTGATTTTGAAATTTAAGAAAAGCTGTAACGTGTAAAAATAAAAATATCCTGAACAAAAAATATGAATTATAAAGAAGTTAATTCATTTAAACATATTGTATACTCAGCAAAGAAAAGTGATCTTAAATATCTGCATCCATACATGGTACTTAACTTTTCTATCACAAATATCTGTAGCAATCCTCTAGAAAATTTTCTTCAGATGATAAACATCATCAATATTAAAAGCAGTGACTCGGTGCAATTCCCACATAGAATATTAAATAATACAATTCTTTTGATATATTAATACTTCCATTTTTATGATTATGGTCAATTATGGTTATGGTCAATTCAATTTGCATTTTATCTTTTTAACCATCCTTTTAAATACTTCTGTAAATTTAATCTTATTTTTCCAATTTAACATTTTCATTTTTTCTAACCATGCATCTTAAATATCCAATCAGTTTTCTTAGTCTCTCCATTCATCCAAATTTCTGCTTTAACCATGCTATACATTTAAATTATTTTCATTTTTAGTGCTAAATAGAAGAATGATTCTTATAACAAGTAGTTAATAAGTAGTAAATGATATTAAAAATATCCCCATCCCTGCAGTAATTTTACACATACTAAAATAACATTTTTTTTCTTTTTTTTTCCAGCTGCTGAGGGTCCCAAAACCAGTGTTTCTCAACAATAAACGCATTTCCATAAGTTTATACTTTGTTCAATTTTCAAATCATCATTAGAGAAAAAAGAACCTGAAACATGAAAATAAGTGTTATCATTCCAACACAAAACTATATCTGATGCTATTTTATGAAACTTTAAAATTATTTGAATTTTTTTTTTAATTAATCAAATGGCAAAAAAATTCCTGCAATACAATTTTATCACAGAAAAAATATAATTTTTAATCTTAAAAACTGCCAGCTAGGGCTGGTAATGTTCTAATGGTTAAAAAATGTTTGGCAGATTAATTCTTAGCTCAGCCTGATTCTTTGGTGGCATATGACTTTGTGAGTAAATAAACATATCCTTAGATAATGTAAAAAACAATCTTTATACAGCTTACTGTAGAGCAAAAGAAAGCAATATACTTACGAATTTTTGGAAAATCGAGATTAAAGTTATTCACCATACTTGCTGAGTGTTTAGCAATAAAGATATTTTCTGACTAATATTGTATGGTTAGCCAGTCTGTTGAAAACATTTTAAAGTTTATTCAGCCTAGAGTTCAAATTCAGTTGTAAGCATGGCATAAAAAAGTGCTACTATGTCACAAATTTCTTCAAATAACCATATGATATATATTTGGCAACATTTAACATAATATTTTAAATTAAGTAAACAAAAATATACATATATATTTAAATGAGAATAATATTTAAAACTAAATTTGGATAAATCAACTTATATTATTTGATGAGTGTTTCTGGATAACATTTAAAATCCTCTAGAAAAAATTATTATTAATAATTTCAAACTAAATATACTTTTGTATTTATATATGTTAATATCATGAGATACTAAAAGCAAAACATTAGACCGTTGTGTATTGCTTTAATAATTGGATAATTTAATATGTCGACACTTTTTTTTTATAAGAGTAATTGATATCTCAACTGATTCAATAGATACTTTGTAAAAGACAATTTATTTCCAGAACACTGCCATTACGTCAGCGGTATACATTGGAATTTAAAGACTTAGAATATTAATCTCATACAAAGAAAACAAACTAATAAACATTTTTGATTTGCTGAAAATTCAAGACCAGCAACAAATGCCAGACATTTTCAGTATATATATAAAACTAATTATTAAAATTCAATGCTACTCCATTTTATATAATTTCATTGATAACTACACCTTTTATAAATTATTTTAATCTTTTTTTAATGTTAAAATCAATTCAAATTTTGTCCATATCTTATTTGTGTTACATAAACATACAATTATTAATTAACATCAATTGCAGTGAAATATGCTATAGCGCAATGATGATTTTATATCATTTCAATTAATTTTATATTTGCAGCGCCAATAAATTGTTTATATATACATACATTAAAAAGTTCTACATTCTCATTCTCATTTAGACATAGTCCATATATACAATCCAAATTCTTATCCATTTTTGTATTCCTATCATTGATTTTAATATTTAATCCACAATTTTTTTTTATAAAAAAAATATTTTAACTACCAGAGGTTATCCAAGAGACTTTGTGTATTTATTCTATACATTTAAAAATTATACTTCAGTTATTCATGAGATAATTAGGATAAATGGTTCTATTATAAGATAGTGTGTTCGTTTTTATCCATTAAAAGCTTCAAATATCTTTATAAAAGCTCATTTTAAAGTAAACACCTTTCCTACAATCTTAATAGAGAAACAATGATAAAAATTATTATTGACCAGGCTTACAAAATATTGAGTAATAAAGGTTTGTTTCTCTTTTTCATTTTTGTTTTATCCTTCACAAAAATAATTATAGATATCCACTACCTGACCAATAGTGGATAGTTAGCAATGTTAGTTATAAGATATCAAAAATTTAAAAAAATAAGTTTAACTTAGTCTGTTTTACCTAGCCTTGATATAAATCAAGGTTGGCAGCCAGATGTTTTGCTATCTTTACATGACAAGATTTTAACACTATATGTAGAACATCAAAATAATGTTGTTTGGAAAAAATGTGATCAGAAGATATGTGAATTCAAATTAAAGATCTGCCAAATCTGAAAATTTTGCTTATTTCCTACAGTTTTTATGGCTGTAACATAAAACATTTAACGAGCTATTTGCTTTTATATCTATCTGCTCCCAAATCATGCATAAGCATGCTCAATCAATGAATGTCAGATAAATAACTCTGTAACTAATACTCATGTATATAGTATATGACAAGAGTAATAAAAAGTGGCTTACTTCTGCTAATTGGATTAAATGCAATCTAAAAAAAAAAAAGTTTCCCCATTTATTTATTTATTTTTAATTTTTAAAAAATATTAAGTTATTTGGTAATTGTGATCACCAATATATATAAATCATTGACTTAATATTAATTGTATAGATATCCAAGCAGGATTCTTTGATTTGCAACTTTAGTGTATTTGAAAAATTATTTAAATCATTAATTTGAATAACACAGAAGATGATTTTTGGATAATCAGAGTGCAAAAAGTGTGCTCTCTTTTGAAAAAGTCCAACAGCCACAAAGTAGTTTAAGGTCAGTTTAACACTATCACTGATATCGAGGCATTACACAGATGATTCAATAGATAAGTAATGTCGATATATTATTTCTATCATTGAAATAATAATTTTATGGATCTGGTAGTGTTAACTCTGGAGTAGAAGAATAGTGGAAAGTGTGTTACAATAGTCATGAGAATAATATAGTATTGTGAGTTTGGTTAATGTTCACACTGGAGTAATAGTATGTTGTGTTGACTCTATAGTAACAGAGTATTGATTGATGGATATGCATTGTTGATTTAAGTAATATTCGGAGATATTTTATTGTTGCACTGGAATGGTGGAGTCACTGTGGCCTGTTTAATTGTTAATCCTAAAGTTGTAGAATATTGTGGCATGATATTGTAGAATGCTATTATTGATACCAAAGTAGTAGAGCATTTTTGCTATTAAAAGTGGAATAGTAGAGTTTATGCTACTATTGATAACAGTCTGACAAAGTAGTGTTGAGTATGTTATTGTTCACATTAAAACAATGAAATTCTATAGAGTATTATTTTTATCACTGAAGTGAGGTGTGTGCTGTTGACCATTGAATAGTAAATTTTTGTAAGATGTGTTGTCACTGTCATAGCAATAGTAAAATAATATCTAATGTGATCTTGTCACTGCATATTAAAGGTAAGTTAGATTAATTTTTGTAATATTTTGCTTTGATTTATAATACTGAATCCTTAATCCATGAACAATCACATTAACTTTTTTATTACGGGCTTGTAAATTTTTTCTTGCTTGAGATAACTAGCTAACAGGATACATTAATGAAGTGATTTGATGATAGCTTACCACTGTTTGCCAAACAATTAGGTTTCTAAATATTTTTTTAAAAATCATTATGTAAACAAAACCAACAGCTCTCTAACAACAGACTCAAATGAAGAGGATAGAAGAACCTCTTGGGTTTGCTAAAACTGTAGAGTAATGAAGTTTTGAATATTTTGCTTTTAGTTTTATCTTCTAACAATAAATAATTACCTGTACATTTTAGTGTGGTAGTAAATAGACTCGAGAGCTACAGTTCACCTGTATCATTTCTTGTGCATCAATATCACATGACTTCCTGATCATCATATATCAAACTGTTTTATCAATCAATATTGGATAATTAGTAAAATGGGCTATTGGCTACTGATAGTAAAAAAAAACACTTTAAGCCTGATAAAAACCTAAAAAAATATATTAAACCTGAATTCAAAGCCAGGCCTTAAAACATTAAACCCTGGGCATTGCCACTATATCGTGAGACTTTTATATCTCATTAAGTAAAGAAATCTAAAGGAAAATAGAGAGTTTTAAAACAGATGTAATATTGTTTTAAATAGTTCAACATGAATGGATATTTAATAAATTAAAAAGAAAATCAATGGGTTTAGTGAAGCAGAAAATGAATTATTAGCGAATGAAATAGAATTAAATGCTTTAATTTTTTTCAGTAAAATAGTATAAATTAAATATAAAAGGTGTGGCAATTGGTTCTATCAAGGGTGCAGGAATCTCAAGGTGACAGGTTCAAGTAGGGTGTGGATAATTTGCCCAAGCTAAAATTTAAGATCAATAATATCAAACTTGAAATTTTCAACATAGAATCAAACTTAATTGAAAAAATAAAATTCTTTAATAGATTAGAGATCAAGAGTTTTAATGATTTTTTCTTATAAATATTGGAAATTTGACAATTGATTTAACATAAAAATATAATTATAATGGCATAAGAATATACAAAAATAAGCATGTAGAAATATGATCAATATTTTACACATCATTTCAACCATTGTTGGCTGATCCCATTGCATGATAAAAGACTTTCCAATTTATGTCAATGTTTTTTATTTATAACATTTCCACAATATTTCAGGAAACATTCTCATTTGATATGTATTTCATTTTAGATGTTTTATAATATTGAGGACAATTTTCTCAAGATTTCTTTTCTAAAAACATGTCCATCCAATCTCCATTTCAACATTTTAATATATGGTTAATGATGTCTATTTGATCTCTCAATTCTATGTTTTGTCTTCAGTTTCAATTGTTTCATTTCTTTCGGTTGCCCCATATTGTTGTGTATAATGGTCAAGTGTCAGGTTTTAGAGCTCAAGAGTTCATGGAATATGGGCTCAGTCTATATCATTTTGATTCTTAAACTACCTATAATCTTCCAAGAATAGAATTTATTAATTATGTTCAAGTACATGGTAAAAGGCTGCAGAAAGGAGTTTGCTGATAACCGAAAGGAGACCCTTTGATTCATCTTGGAGACCCTAAAAAAACAGAGAAGGGCAAATTCCCAATTTCCACTCCAAACATTCTAGTCATTGCAGCTATTATAATTATGTGATTATTTATATAATATGTAAACATAGATGGGAGCTCATCATCGCAACTTAACCAGTGTGGTGAGTTTATTGGCTTTCTATCTCTGAGTTAAAGATCAAGAAATACCATGGGCTTTCTTCTCAGTTACCTGATAAGGCAAAATAGATGTGTGTGTGAATGAAAATTTTTTTAATAATAACTATATATACAATCATGACAGCCAAATATAAATCATGTCCCTTATTTCCAGGAGGCTGTAAAATCACCAGCCAAGACAGCAGTTGATGGTCAAAAGGTGGAGGATGCTAAGAATCCCTTGATTGCAGACGTGCTGCCATTTGATGAGAATCTTTGATTTAGGTACTTACAATTGCAGATCAATTTCAAGTGAAAGCAGATTGCAAGAATTAGAAGAACTGTCTTATATTAAATGGAACATTATTGAACTTTGTGAAGTTGGATGAAAAGATGAAGAAATAACTGATTTAAAAGTGGACATGTACTCTATTACAAAGGCACAAATATTGAACGTACAAGTGGAGCAGGATTTATTTTAAATAAAAAGTGGAAGAATAACATTGTGGAGATTGATGGTGTATCATACAGAATGTCAATATTAATTATTCAACTTAATAGCAGATACCAAATGAAGATAATTCAAGTTTATGCCCAACAAGTTCTCATAGTGAGGATTTTTATATTGATGCACAAAAGGCTTTTGATCAGATCAAAAAACATTTTAAAATTATTATGGAAGACTTTAATACTAGAATTGGTAAAGAATTAAAAGATGAAAGTGCTGTAAGTAAATTTGGTTATGGTAATAAAAATGAGAGAGGACATTCATTCCTGGAGTTTTCAACAAAAATAAAAAATTTATATTATGAATTCTTTTTTTTTTTTTTGGTGAAAAATGTTAAAAGTAAAGGGACATGAAGATACAACAGAATGAATTGAATTATATTTTAACTAACAGAAAATACATATTTCAAGATTGTAATCTTAATAAATCCAACACAGAAAGTGATCATTTATTAGTGAGATGTAAGATACATGTTAATGCTTAACTAGAAAGATAAAAATTAAGAAAAATAATATTCACAGTTGATATTTCTAATCTTCAGAAATATTCTAATGAAATTAAATTAGAACTTGCAAATCGTTTTCAAATATTAGCAGATTTTAAACAAGATTCAGATTTGAATGAAATTAATAGGAAAATAACTGACATACTTTTAAAAACTGCAATAATGCTAGCTGATAGAAAAAGAAGCAATTGTCCAATAAAATTTCTACTGAGACTAGAAAATTTATGAAGAAAAGAAATAATATGAAAATATATAAAAATGATGTATTAAGAAGCATTGAATATCTCAAATTTTGTAAAATGGTGCAAAACAGAGTTGATAATGATATAAGAAAATATAAATGTGAACTAGCAAGAAAAGCTATAGAACAAAATAAAGTCTCTAGACTATAAAATAACATTTTTATATTGGTAGAAAATACATATCTGCAATAAGAGAGAAATGACATCATGAAATGGATGCACATTCTATCAAGAATTATATAGTAATAAAGAACAAGTACCTCTTACAATTATTATATCTTCTGAATTGTCCAGGATTTTAAATGAAGAAGTAAGATATGCAATTACATTTATGAAAGGAAAAGCTCTAAGTAATGATAGAATTATAATTAATATCTTAAAAGAAGCAGGTGAAGAAATAGAAATATTTTTGGCAAAGTTATATACCAAATGTCTAAATAATAAAAATGCTGATGATTGGAAGAATGCAGCATTAATATTAATATTAAAAAAAGGTGAGGAAGAAGATATTAGAAATTACAGACCTAGCAGCATTTTATTAGTTTTATATGTAATTTTTATCAAGATAATTACAACTCATTTGCAGAAAACTTTGAATTTTAACCAACCAAAAGAACAAGATGGATTTAAAAGTTGTTTTAGTACAGTGAATTATATCCAAATATTGAGAGAAGTTATAGAAAGGACCAATGAATATGAGTTTCATTATGCTTTGGATCTGTAGATTATGAAAAGATATTTGATTCTATAAACATTTCTTCATTGATTAAAGCATTGGATCATCAAGGTATAGATGCAGGAAAGTATCATATTTCTGAAGAATATTTATAAAAATGCAACAGCCACAATCAGATCACATAATGATACTATGAAGGTTAACATTGAAAATTGAGTAGGACAGAGCGATTCCATATCTCCATAATTTTTTACAACCATTATGCAAGAAGTATTTCATGAATTAAAATGGAATCTAAAGGAATAAAAGTAAATAGAGATTATTTAAGAAATTCAGATTTTGCAGATGATGTAGTTATTTTTGCAAATAATGCTTCAGAAAATGTTGCAAGAGTTATCAGATGAAAGTAAAAAAGTAGGTCTAAAAGTAAATACTAAAAAGACTAAAGTAATGTTCAATGGATTTTCTCTAACGATGAAAATAAAGATTGATAAATGACGAGTTAGAAGAAGTTAACAACTACAAATATTTTAGTCAGATTATTATTACAGATAGAAACATAATGGATGAAATTAATCATAGAATTAAACTTGGTTGGACTGCTTTTGGTAAAAAGTTGGGGTACTTTTGGTAGAAATAACTTAATATTACAAAGAAATATGCCTAGGTGTTTGACAAAAAAGGTTTTTAATAAATGTGTTTTACCAGTTCTTACTTATGGATCTGAGACTTGGACACTTAATAGAAATACAATACAGAGACTTCAGACCACTCAAAGAAGTATGGAGAGTTGCATTTTAGGAGTACCAAGAACACATCAAAAATGCAATACACAGATTAGAGAACAAAAGGTGTTACTGACATCATTGAAAGGATTAAAAGATTGAAGTGGAGTGATGCTGGGTATATTTCCTGAAGAGATGATAATAGAAAGACAATTGAAATATTAAACTGGATTTCAAGATATTGTAAAAGACCCAGAAAGAGACCACTGTGAGATAGATGGTGAAATAAGAAAGTGTATAGGGGTGATTTGGAGAAGAGAGGCTACAGATTGGAGAAGCTGGATTGAATTTGGAGATACCTTTATCCTGCAGTGGACTGATAATGATTGACAATGATGATGATGACATGGTTAAAAGTTAAAACAGCTTTCACCCACTACTGGACAATGGTATTTCCAATACCCCTTTTTTATATTAAAATAGGGGGGGGGGGATATTATTCACCATGTTTGCTATCAAGTTGTGAGGATATTTAGCACATTTTTCATCCTGATTTTTCTTTTATCTAAAAATAGCTAATTCTATTTGCTAATCATTATTGGTTAGATTACCAATATTGGATAATTCAGATATTTGTATGAAAAACCTTATGCTAGTATGAAATCTGAAAAAAAAAACAATTCATGTTTTGGGTATGGTTAGAAAATACAAAAAGATATAATGGTAGAAAAGAAACAAATATAAATGCATAGACTATTTGCTAATCTTTTTTAATAACTGTAACATAAACAATAAAATTCTTAGCACATACAAAGACGCAGTTATACTCAAATGGTTCACTATGAATTCGTAAGAAACTTGAACATGAAAGTGGCAAAGTCGACTGTGATCTATGGTTTCAACTTCAGAATTTGCACTTAACCACTTTACTAAACCATGCTGTTCACCATTATTATAAAAATAAAGTATATTTGCAGGACATTTGCAATATGGGTTAACAAAAAAAGATACATTTTATTACATCATTTGTTAATTAAACATATTTAAATAAGTAGATGAATCAATAAATTCTTAAAATATTCAAACTAATATATTTTTATGCCTTTAAAAAAAAGTTATATAAAAATCAAGTGGTAAGATGATAGACAACCATAAAAATAAAATCACACACAAAAAAATTATTTCCTCTTTTTTAAATTCTTAAACCACATCCCTCAATTAAGTTAAAGGAGAGAAGAACAAATTAATACTTTCAAAAAATTTTAACAAGTTGCAAGTAAACCAATAAATTCAAAAATAGCCAGGTCTCGTCTCTCAACAGACAATCAATTATTTTCAGTTTAAACCAGAACTCCTTGGGCTTATGTGCCCCACTTATGCTCACTAATAATAATATAAAAATAAAAATATGACATATTATAATTTTATAAATATAGAGGAAAATTAAATACATTTTCAAAAAGGTAAATGTCAGAATTAAAATGGTTCTTAAATGGGGTGGTGGGTTTGGAAATGGAAAGGAGCAAATTAGCAACCATGGTAACTGAAGCCAATGCCCTCATTAATCATATGACAACATGTTGCTGCTAAAAACCTCCTTATCGTATTAAAGCTTTCTCTTGTGACATCTGACTTCACATTCCCACACACATAAAAAAATACAAACACTATACTGTCCCCACTAAAGAAAAAGACATACAATCAAAGCCAGATAACAAGGTGATACTAAAACGAAGAATGATTCTGATACTATGATCTTTCAATGATAATATTAAAGATACGAATTATTCAAATTTTTTTGTATGTGTATTTATATACATGCATATACTCCATTTAACAGAAAAAAAAGTTTCTTAATAGTCATTGCAAGAAGAAATCTCCAATATCTCTCTACTGAGAAACAGTAAAAAAAAAACACACACACACTTCTCACTAAGCTGGCTAGTCAATTGCTTAGATGGTGAGAATTTGAATGATTTTTCATTCTTGTTATGCTCTCTAGTTAAAACTAGACAGATAATATCTACTTATTGATATTGGATGATTACTTAAATTAACTATAAACTGGCTATCTAAAAAAAAAATCCTATGTTTAGAAATAGTTTCCAAGTTTTATCTGATTTGGATTTGCACTTGGGTCATGTGTATACCAGATCTTCACTTCACCTTAAAATACTTTCTAATGAATATTCATATTAATATTTTCATTAACATTACAATGATAAACTTGACATTTTCAGATAACATTGTCAAAGAGCATATTAGCCGAAATATTTGGAAGACCCGTTTTCCCAACATGGAAACATTTTCTATAGTAAATACACACATGAGTACATGTTTTTACTTTTCATACTTTAATGAGCCTTTTCTTCTAGATAATATATCCATTTAATTAATTGCTATTCATTTATTCTTTTCACTAATCATAAGGAATTTGTATCCATTTATCAAGATATAAAGGCTTATATTTCATACTGATCTTATGAATAAAATAACTTTACAAAAAATATATTCTAGAATGTTTTTATTATAAACATTGAAAATAATTTGGTATGTGTATATGTATTCACCATAAATGTAATTACTTCTAGATACATAGTGATTACAATAATAAGCTGTTTCTGTCTGAATATCAACACTATAATATCAATCATCTGAAATTATTATATTTCTGCCCTCTTCCATAAACATAGTAGATAAAATATTATTAAACAGACAAAACTCTCCATACAATAGTGCCATTCAGTGCAAGCCAGAGTAATCAATAGTTCAGAACTATATGACTATATAAGCTATTGAGCTTAGATTAAAAATATTCTTGTTTGCAATTTCATTCTCATGGATGAAAGGTAACTGCTGGAGGGTTGCATTAGATCCTAAGATCTAGGTGCATTGCTCTCAGATCCAAGGCTCCTCACTGACGAAGGCCATAAGACAGAAACTAGTCTGGGGATATTGGATGAGTAGGTACTAGATGGAAATTTTATGCACTTCTGGCATCCATTGATTACTCTAGTTGGCACAGGGTGGAACTACTGTATGGTGAGTTTTGCCTGTTTAATAACAATTATGTGCTAGCATAAGAGATGGTGATCATGTGAGGTTAGGTAGATAAAATATTCTTAGTGGATTATTTGTTATGCTGAAATATTATTTCTGCTACTTACAAAATATGTTTTGCGTTATTAATTTGTTTTGTTTCTGTTTAAATTTTTTTATCTTTTTATAACTGTTTGCTAATTGCAATAAAAAAAATAATTTTTACAACAAATTTATCTTATGCTAATAATAATATGATGATGAATTAACCTTAATAACATATGATTCACTAATGCTTATGATATATTTTTAAATAGTGAAACTACCTCCTCTAAACTAAAACTTGGAAAAAAATGGAAATCTTTAAAAAAAATGTTTGATTTGGTGTCAGATCCATATAATTATGCAACAAGTTGATTTCTATTTAAAAACTTCTGATATTGATGCATACATGAATTAGTTTAGCTTTGAATCCCAAATTATCATCACTAATAAAAACAAAATACAGAAACCATTCTGAGGAGGGGATATCATAATACTTTATCACTGATATCTAATGATTTTTCAAGCTTAGATCTGATGGTTCTGGAGTAAATAAATCTGTTCTTAAATTGATTTATCAAACAAAAATTGGATTATAATTCTTAAAAATAATTAAAATGCAAGTATTTTACAAAGTTGGAAACATGTTTATTAATGCTAGAACTTTAATTATTAATTTATTGAAACGTCAAATACAAACTCTACAATACAGATTGAAGCACATCATTTTAAATCATCATATGGTATTTGCTATGCCTGACACCTCCCTTACCAGTGATGAATGTTATTATATCATATAATTGTTTGTCTTTATAATCCATACATTGGCAATCATCTAACTAACCAGATTAACAGGAAATTTTATTTTGTAGCTAATAATACTTATTTACTGGCCAATATTAGCTGATCTGATTATGAAATAGCTATATAGAAATAAAAAAATCCCAAGCCTATTTGCATTCTGAAAAAATGTTTTTTCTTGGCAGATGAGCTAACTACTATGCCATGACGTTTTTTTTTCAAATCATCAGTAATTTTGTTTTAGACATTAGTGGAGGGTGGATTAGAATGGCCAACTATTCTTTCATTTAAAAAAAATAGCAGATAACATGAGAATTATTTTAATACCCCCCCCTCAAAAAATCTCATAGTTTATTAATCAGTTATTGACTAAAAAGTTTAGTGCATCATCTTGATGTAACATGCATTTTTACTAATCAAAAAAGATGGATCAAATCAATTAACATTATTTGCAAATATTTTTCTTCTTCCTTATAAACAATTTTAACCATTATTAATCCACTGATGGATGAATATCTAAACTAAATATGATAGTAGTTTATCTTTTCCACCTCATACTAGCAAACTTTTTTATCTCACACTGTCTATCTCACATGTACTTTCCTTTTACCATTTTACTATGTCTTGCAATTCAGTTTATATCTATGATCATCTCTTCTAGCCAAATGCTCAGTCTAGCTTCATTTCAGCCTTTAATTGTTTTAAAATATTTATTCATTCATGTATTTCACTTACAGTTTCTTATTGTGTCTCCAAATATATATCTCTTCAATCTTTGTTCATGGTATTTGAGTCAAGCATCTAAATCTTAGATTGATATATAAGAACTGGTAAGCCACAGCTTTTAAAAATCATTTTCAAACAGATAGGCTATTTCATTTGAATGTTAATTCTAACAAAAATACTCAGTATTTTGTACATAATTTCAATTTTTAAAAATTTATGCTGAATCAATAAAAGAGCAAGCAATGGCAAACAACCAGTAATGATGATCATATTATTTGACTGCAGCACTTTTATTGTGTATCTACTTAACTATCTTCAAAAAGAGAACTTACATTGCACATTAACTGAAAACTTCCCACTATCATTTAAAACATTGTTTATTAATGACTACATTTCAAAACATACAAATATTAAAGCTTTTTCATTACACATTGATTCTTATAAACTGGACATTTTAGGGGTTTCACCATCTGAATATAAGTTAGTCATTAAATAATATATAATTGAATATTCAATTACTCAGAAAAGCATACAGTGTTTGAGCATTTGAAGGTTGAATTTTGATCGAGTAAACACTAAATCTATAGAACTTGGTATTGTATTATTGTACTAAATCCCATGGAACTGATTGATTACTAATACTCTGTTTTTCTTATACCTTGTTGATTAATGATTTTGCCATAGTAAAGAATGTATTTAATGATAATGACAGCAATAATTGAAGACTTTTAAAAAAAGTATTTATTGGGTAAAATTTAATGTTAATTTATTATTTTGCTGTGTTATGAAGAATTTTGCATTTCCATTATTATTTTAAATATTACACATAGGCAAAACTCTTTAATTAAAACACATAACAACAGAGCTGTAAGATTACCAATCGTAATGTTTTTCATTCAATAAGTAAGTATTTATTTCTTTTCTTTTCCTAATTGTAAATCAATATAAACATGTTTTCATGTTTCATAAGAAAAGATTATATTTAACAAAAATTTATATGCTTAACATGCTTTCAACTATTACATAGTCATAATCACAATATTAATTTGCCATGAACGGAACGTATTATAGTAGGGTGGTATTTAAATACTCTATGGAAAAGAGAAATGAGATAATTTACACAATCTACTTCTTCAACAATGCTAATACAGGACTCTTTCTTATTAATAGCATGCACATTATTGGCTATGTGCCATGCTTCTTTAATATTACATTTTGCCATTTCTCTCAGAACACACTATACTTGCACATACTGGCTCAAAGCTGTGACTACATTTGGTCTCATGCTCTACAAATATAAAATTGACATTAGTGCTGAATTACCAGGCCAAAATCAACCCCAATGTCAAGTATATTTGTAGAGCATGAAGCTGAACATTGGCACAGCTTTGAGCCTATATGTGTAAATATAGTGTGTTCTAATAGAAATGACAAAAATATAAAATTAAACAAGCATGGCACATAGGCAATAATGCAGATGCTATTAATAAGAAAGAGTCCTGTATCTTATGATGAAGAAGTGGATTATGAAAATTATCTCATTTATATGTTTCCATAGAGTACTTAACTTTCCTCCTATTATAATATTTTTCACTCATGGAAAATTAATATTGTATGACTATGTAATAGTTGAAAGCATGCCAAACATATTAATTTTTTGTTAAATATAATCTTTTCCTACCCAACATGGCAAACATGAGTTATAATATTTTTCATGTTTTATCAACATCTAATCATAGTAACGGAAGATGTTTTTTATTGAAAATATTCAGTTGAAAATCCAATAGAATGGAGACCTACTATTACATAAGGTATTGGATTCTTCAGACTGAAAAATTTGTTTCCATAGAAATTAAAAGTTAGCATCACAGAATATCAGCTTAAAGATACCAGAGCAGTTTAGAACAGCAGTATAGCAGCTGATTCAGACTTAATGGATCCAGAATCATTCTCCACTTAATATCAGAAAAAAATAGCATAGATTAACTGAATTAAACTGTTAAATGTTCAATATACTACTAGACAAGCAACTGTACCATATAATTATTGTGGATAGATTTGTAATTCACAGTTTCATTTATCTTTATATATATATATTTTTCTGAAGCAAGGATTGCCATATTCATTTACAATCTATTCTCATCTGAAAGAACATAAATAATAGCCATCATCATTAAAGTCTTGGTTTGGTCAGTAAAAATGAATGTTGAATTCAAACTGCTACTAGGTTTCTCAAACATCACATGACCTTCCGTGTAACTAACAATATGATTGTGAAGATAATGAGAAAAATCACAACTAGGGTATACATAAAATAAGAACAATTTTTATACTATAGTCTACCAACAAGTATAATGTAAACAATAAAAGCCACAATTTCGCTATTGTTTACTGGATGTTACTGCCATAATGTTGCCCAATTAAAAGAGGTTCTGGGACAACAGAAACGAATGTATATATGATTCTATGAACTACTCTTGTTCCCAGTTAATTTGAATAATCAATGATCCTGCTATATTTGAATATGAATGTTGTATACAATAAATGTTTTTTAAAAATATATAAATAATTGAATGGGCTGCAATCCATGAACTTTGAGTTCCAGTGTCCGTTATTTCATCACTATATAAAAATAAACACTAATTAATCACTGTCTGCACATTTGTCATGACTGTTGAACCTACCCTTAAAACAGTTTTTATTATTCTGAAAACATTATATAAGTTTGAGTAATCAATGGATATCACATCGCTCTATAGTAGAGTGAAGATAACCTCTCTCAGAAGCACATGAGAAAATAATATGATAAAGTCGTTGGCACTGTTTTTAAAAACATGCATACACATGAATAAACATTTTTCTGTTCAAAATTTATCAAGAAAAAAAGGCAACGATTGGTCAAATTCTACATTTCTCACCCTTATCATATACTGTTGACAGAACAATTTTTCTTAATTTAAAATAAAAATGGCACTTCAAAATATTTTTTTTTTTAAAAAAGTGAAAACTAAAACAAAAATAAATAAATAAATGTTTCAAATTATGTCTAGCAGTCAGACTTTATTATCGTTCTAAAAAAAATTTTTTTAAAAAAAAAAAACTTCTGAACCATGAACTCACATAAATGAACCACTTAGCAAAAGTAAAATTATTGTTATAAAATAGTTTAACAGTTTTTACAATATAATAATGAAAAAAATGAGAGGAAATATCAGATATAGAAGAATATCTTTAAAAATGAAGGACAAAGTTGCAATGGCTGTCATGTTTCCTACGTCTTGATATATAAAAGTTGGATGTTTTAAACAATAGTGCTGGCAAAGCCATTTAAAGATTTTATAGATGGCAAAAAAAATAAATTAATTAAATCCTCATCAGATCAAGGGGAAATTGTAAATTAAAAAAATTCCATGTGATGAAATTCAATTTATTAAAAAATGAATATTTCTCAGAAAGTTTAGTGGTAAAAGAAGAGAATCATGAGCAATGGATTAGAAAGATTCTATCATCATAATAAAAATATATATCTAAATAGATGATCTGTCATTTTGGAAAAATGCTATTTGCATGACCTTAAAAATCATGTTGACTGGCAGCATTTATTAATGATTGGGCAAAATGTAATCTTGGAAAAACTATTTTAAGTCTGGTATAATCCATTCAAACAGTAATGATGATCACTAACATATATAAGCAATTATTCTTACATGTGGGAAAGTGTGAATATTGTGAAAAATACAAACAACTGCTCATATTTGCAATTTTAAAAAATGTTCTTGTCTTTACATAACTATATCATTCTATGACCTTACAGTTAATACTGCTGTTGATCAGGGAAAAGTCATTAAAAAAATTGTTACTTAATACATTCTTCTCATTAGCATTCAATATCAAAAATAGATTAGGCAGGTCTTATATTTCATAACTTCAAGGATCTTACATCAGTGTTGAACCCAAAGAATTTATATTTTTTATTAAAAAAAGAGTTAAAACTTTCAAATAAACCCATGCATTACATCTTAATGTATTGCTTGAATATAAAGTTGAATGCTTAAAATTCTATGCCAAATAATAAAGCAGTTTAGACAACTGATGGCTTTGGAATCTTATATAATGGAGTATCATAGCATCTTGTGAAATAAGAGCAATGAGGATAATGATTTTAAATTAATATGTTAATAGTTATTACTAACATTTTTAACTAAATTATACTTCGGTCACTTAAATAATATATATATATTTACAACTTTTAGATTAGTAAAACTCATCAATTAAAGTTAACTTCAAGTTTCGTAGTTAAATTTGCTATCAAGGATATATTGAACTAAAAAAAAAAAGATCTTGCATTGTTAGCCGAGAGGTATCACAGCCACCATGCAAGCAAGTAGTTGGTTGCAGATGGTTGTGGGTTCGCGTCCCAGCCGATGCTATGACACATGGAAAAAAAAAAGATTTTTCAATCATTTAGATTGGTATAGGGCAGGGTGGGCAGTGCTTATGGCACATCCAGCCTGTGATGATGTTGCATCTGGCCTGGCCTGTAAATGCCTAAATATAAAAAATCCATACCTGACTACACTCACTATAAACCACTATCTCTAGCCTATCACTCACATATTCATATAATGTTAACTTTATCCTAATGCCATGAAAAATATAAAATACTAATATAAAAACTAAAAATTTTATCATAACTTGCATAAATTTAATCATAACTTCTAAAATACCAATTTTATATTACAAAATATAAAAATACGGGATCAATCACATCACAAATAACATTATGTTTTTAAAGAATACTGTATATTTTACGCAGCTAGCAGCATCAGAATATTATTTGCTATTTATTATTGTAGTACCAATCGAATGAAGTTTCTTGGATTTAACTTCTTATTAAAAAAAATAATATTGGTGCACGATATTTTATAAGTAAGTTTATGCCTTTTCTAATTATTACAATTTTTAATTTTCTATAGCCTATAAATTTAGTCAATTAAAAAAGAAGAAAAAATGATGCTGAATGACGCATTTTCATTGGACATTCAGATATTTATATGCAAATATAGACAATAAAGCTGGTTGTTTGATTTGTAATGAAACTATTTCCATTTTTAAAGAATATTATCGAAAAAAGCATTTTTCAACAAAACATTTCGTAAAATATAAACTATTTTTACTGGAACAAATGAAATTTAAGCAGAAAAATTAAAATGTGGTTTGCATAACCAACAAAATGCTCTGAAAATTTTGCCAAATACAAATAGAACTGTGACAAAAGCTAGTTCTTATCTGTATCTAACTATAATCAATTCCTATTTGTCATTACACATTGTATTTACTCTATTTTAAAATACATTGGTAATTCAAGTAATATAACATTTTTTACATTCTGATTTTTTTTTTGTTAAATCGTTCAATCTATTTTGGCCCACTTTATGATACAAAAATGTTCATTGGCCCATGGATGAAAAAAGTTGTCCATCCCTATATAGGGCCTAAACATTGTTAATCTTCTATGATATCAATCATAACTCTGCACTAACTATAACAAATGAGATTATCTGCTTACATAATCACATTCCACCTCTTTGATTACATTCACTTCAAATTTTACTCACTTTTTATTTATTTTTTATTTTTCACATTTTTATCTTTTTTTCCCCTTATGAAATTCCTATAATTACATTCATTGACAGATAATTGTTAGTGTTGACAACATGAATTAACCATTCAAAAGATGATATATGTACAAATTAAAAGTAAATCTATCAAAAAAAATTAGCACCTGTAGAAATGCATTTTTAAATATTTTATTGCTTCTTTACATCAATAAGAATAATAACTAATATTTTTGATGTTTGATAATTAAGTTGTGCTTAAATAAGCAAACTGATTATAATGTTTACACAATTTATATGTCTCATATCTTTAATTTTAGTATTCTTCCATTACAGAAAAATTTGTTTAATTTGAAGAAAAACAGTTTGAATTATTAAAAAATTCAATACTGAGGTTATTTAATATATTTATAAATTTATTACACTTGGAAAAAAGAAACGTGAATAACTACATGTGTTTGTGTGTTTAATTTAAAAAAATCAGATATGTTAATCTTTAACTGAGTTTTAAAGTTTATATCTGTGGTAGAGACAATCTCTAGTTTAGTAAATTATTAATAATAATCATTATTATATTTAGCAAACGTAGATGGTGTTAAAGATATGAGTTGAGTTAATTTGGCACTTGTAATTCAAAATGTAATCAATTAAAAATTTTCAATAATTCCAGTAAAAAAAAAATCAAATAGTTGGTTGCTCTTAAAGAATCAAAGTACTAGAAATGACAAAGCTGGAGTCACAATTCATGAATCTCTATCATTCCATCACTAGATTATTCATGTAGGGCATTAATTTCAATGAACATACTGAAACAAAAAATGAAACAATTTTTTTTATTATATTTAAAGCATTCTCCCCATCAATAAATTTTAGTAATTTCTCATTTTAAAACTATCCATAAAATCATTGTATACATCGTTTTAATTTTTTTTTATCAAATTAAAAATCTATTTTTAGCATTTGCTCAATAAGGATTCCATTTTTTGCTTTTTCTCAATGTAACCTAACTGGCATTTAAAACAAAAGACTTCAATGAAATTGATTTAAAACTAAATCTTTCTTATTGATATTGGAAATATTCTTTCTATTGTTTGTCAAAAAGCTTTAAAAAACTATTTTATATGTATTAATGATTATAATACCATTTTCATGTACAGTTCATGAAATATTAAAAAAATCTATCTTTATTTTTTTCATACTGCTATAAACTAGTATAACGCTTTCAGAAATGTTCTGTCTGAATAAATGCTTGAAAAGTGATTTTTTTTTTTGCATTTATTTATTGTTTAATTTATTTTGTCGTAAACTGTTTGAGAACGTTTTTAATACAATGGCAGCAAACATAGAAAAATATTACAATCATTCATCGGTGACTTACTTTGAACTCTTTTTACCCATAAATACTATATTGTTTAAAACTTTATTATACTGACTTTTTTTTTTTTTTTTCATATGTCATAGCATCGGCCGGGACGCGAACCCACAACCGTCTGCAACCAACTACTTGCTTGCATGGCGACTGCGATACCTCTCGGCTAACAACGCAAGACTTATTATACTGACTTAATACAAAGAAGATAATAAAGTAGGAGATAATAAAAACTTTTTAAATTTTAGGTGAAAGAAATGGGATGTGTATTACATATAGGTAGTACAGAGAAAATTGGAATAATTTTATATTAAAAAGTGATGATTTAACAATGACAAATTTTTTTTTAAATTCAGCATTAGGTGTGATTACATTATGAAATCATGAGTTAGATATAAATCACTGCAAATTTTTTCAATAAGACAGGAATTTCTAATTCAATTGATGATATAGAAGGTGAGGCAATTTATGAAGAAAGAGTGAGGAATGACATAGGAAAGATATTCATAATAAGAATGGAAGTGCCAATAAACATCTCATGATCACCATTTTTTATGCTTGCTTATAACTGTTATTAAAACAGGCAAAACTCTATACGTATTGCCACTCAGTGCAAGCCAGAGTAATCGATGGATGCCAGAAGGCTTGTGCATAAAATCTCCTTCTATTGCCTACTCATCCAATATCCCCAGACTAGTTTCTGGTTTGTGGCCTTCATCAGTGAGGGGACTTGGATCTGAGAGCACTGCACCTAGGTCTTAGGATCTAAGATCTAGATGCAGTTTGATCATAAGATCTAGATGCAGTGCTTTCAGATCCAAGGTTCCTCACTGATGAAGGCCACAAGCCATAAACTAGTTTGAGAATATTGGATGAGTAGGCACTAGATGGGAATTTTATGCACAAGCCTTCTGGCATCCATTGATTACTCTGGCTTGCACTGAGTGGCAATACATGTAGAGAGTTTTGATTGTTTTAAGAATGAAAGTGATAAGAAATTTTTACATTGCTACACTTAAAATGATTAATAGAATGATTTTCTTTAGAATCTTATTGTTATGTTCTTTCTATTATTATAAATTATATTCTTTATCATTTTTTTTAAATAATATTTTTTAAAAATCTGCAATTTTGAATGAAAAAAATGGATGCACATTATATACATGAGCATAGTATATGCACATAAAAAAAAGGCTACATACATCAATTTTTTTAATGACGGCCAAACATTTAAATGCAATTTTTTAAAAAATGTAACTCAGGTGTCATATGATCTTCATGTGTTGGAAATTCCAGATTGATTCTCAATTCGCAGCCTTTAACTTTTGTAGTTAAAAGTTGAATTATTTACATTATCTGTTTGAATGACTAAATTTTTATATAAATATAAAAACATTACTTTTCCAAATACATTCACCCATTAGAAATATCACACTGGTTACCATATAAACAATGTTTTGAGTGGTGATGTTCTTTACTTCAAGATCTGCTGATGTGGCTACTAACAGAGCTATTGGGAGAACTGAACTAATAAATTTTAAATTCAAAAATACTAAGTTTAAAATGATGCCCCAACCAACTAAGATATTCTGCCAAGTATGGTTGGTTAGAGCATTTCTCTAAATTCAGTAATCACAAAATGTAAAAGTTACTAGATCAATTCCTATGATAATCAAATCAGCAACATCTGAAAAAGATTAATCCCACTCAAAACATTGTATCCTTTGCTAATCATCTATTACTGTTAACAATTGGATGTATTTGGAAAAGTATTAATAAAGTTTGAATTTTCCCAAAAGCATTTAACAATTCAATTAAATGGTGGATATAATCCAATACAAACCTAAAGGTAAAATGCCATATCATAAACTATCAGACTTTAATTGTCAAATCCAACAATTTATTAATGTGCTAAGACACACATAGGGAGTGAAATTAATCTGGTCAAAGGAAAATTAAAATAAAATTAAGATAAAAATTATAATTTTAAATAACATATTATAAAACAAAATTAACTTTAAAAAAGTACAAAAATCTGGAAATGTTTTGTGTGCCTCTACTCAATTTGAATTTCTGAGGCATAAAATACTACATTTTGGCAAAAATCGTTATAAAAAACAGAATTCAAGTTATACAAATGTTTATATTTTAACATTTAAATTATAAAAAATGTTAACTTATCTAATAATTGATTCTAGCATTCATCATTGATAGCAAAAAATATTTTTATTTCAATGGCAACTACTGTTTATTTGATGGATCTTCAAAAATATGGAGAGGGGGGGTAATTGGCAAAACCTCATCAGAGAATATATTCTAAATTAGCTCTTTAAAAAAATCTAAATTTCTTTTTCTTTATTTATTAGTTTATTAATTTATTTATTTTTAACAACTTAATTAACAAAATATCATAACAAAACTTGTAAAGATCTCAACCAGAAGATATTCATTAGCAGGTTTATTAAGCTCTTTGATTCTGCCACAGTGTGACTGTGATTAATTATAAAGTTTGTTCACTTCCACATAGGTCAGTATTCTATTTATGAATCAGATAAACACAGCAATCATGAGTTGCTTTAAATTTCTTGACGAGACTCCAACACCTAGGAAGATTAAATCCATCTGATTTTATTGTTGATTTGAAAATAAAAATTTATTTAAAACCTCATATAAAATTCATTTTTAAGCCATAATTCTTTGATAGCAGAAAGTTTCCAAGAAATAATAACATGAATAAATACTGATTAGAACATACAATGTTCATCCTTGATGTTACTGAAAACAATATTCTATCAACATTTTGAAATATCTCTACTAACTGGAAATATTATGACATGCGATTTATATAAAACTCAATTCAGTTGTATTTACATAACCCAAATGGTGCAAAACAAATAAATAAATAATGTCCAAAAAGTAAAAGCGTTAATGTAAATTCTGCTGCATCCACTTCAATAATTATTTAAAATTAATCATTACTGTCAAATTAAATAAACTTGCTTTAAACTAAATTTAAAATTTAAATGACAGAAACATTTTACATCTTGAGTTATTCAATTTTTCCCCCCACTATATCAAAAGTCAATAAACAACAAGCATATAACACAATAACGAAAAATATCATTACATATAAACGACAAGTTTAGTAGTTGAAGAAAACATCAGAAAGTGAACTGAAGGTTCCAGAAATAGACCTGCATAAATAGTTAATAAATAAATTTAAGAAATAATGATTATTGAACACATTATAATAAATGAAATCAGAACAAGACAATCAGTATGATATTTGTATTTTAAGAGATTTCCTCAAGAAATATTACCAAATCAAAACACAATCAGAAATAATAATAATAATAATAATAATAATAATAATAATAATAATAATAATAATAATAAAAAATAAAAAGGGGGGGGGTGTCCAAAAAAAGTGAGAAAGAGACATGGCAATTGAGAAGTGAGGAATGTCATAGAGCATTTTAAATTAATAAGAAGATTAATCAAAGTGTAAAAATTTACAAAAGTGTCTATAATTGATAGCACATATTTTACATATAATAAAAATATAATTGTAATGTGACAATTGGATTTTGAATAAATTATTTTAAATTTTCAGTATATACTTTTTAATTATATAAAACTTTAAAATAAAATACAAAATGTTTTTTTTTTAATTATGACTTCTTTTGCATAATATTTAATTATTATAATTATGATTTCCAATCAGCCATATACAAATTATAAATAAAAAGAGTGACAAAAAAGTGCTAAGTTAGAAAACAAAGAAGAAAAGATTTGAAAACAGAATTACCTTGCAAGCAAATAATGAATAAAAATAGTTAATGCAGATAGATAACTAATGGCATGAAATCCTATGACCAGATCTACACCAATCTAAATGATTCAAGGCATTATGATAAAATAAATGACATGAAAATAAGAAAAAAATAAGCTTATTTGACATGTGTGAATCTTTCTCAGTTTATCTTTTTAATAGTTATTCGTATTTTTAAAATGTTTCATGCACTGTTTTATGATAGATTATATTTATTTGTGGACATGTATTTATTTTTCATTGAAACTAAAGCTTAAGCATATTATTTCCAACTTCCTTCTGGTTTGGCATTCTTATTATCTTATTTTGATGAAAATATTAAGGTTTAATTTTTTTATTTATTATCCACAACTTATGTTTATAATCTACTATATAATTTGAATCATGTAGAATTATTTTTTTTATTTTTACATAAACTAGTATGAATAATTAAATATATATACTTAGGCAAAAAATATCATTCAGACAAAAGTTTATGCTAACTGTGCAAAATTTTCTAAATACATCACATTATTCAGTGTTGAATGATTCAAATTAGCAGCATATATATAAATTAAAGTTGAATAATAAATCAACATAACAGAACCAAAAAACTTTATTAAATTCAACAGCAGCCAAAGAAGTTTTACTAATTATAAAATTGTTAATTACAAGATATTCGTTATTTCAAATATTTTTAAAAATATATTTCAAATAATATATATGTATTGAATATAGCAATTCTTGGAGAAATATGTTTATCACATCATAGTAACACAGGTTGATAACTTTTTTGAGTTATGCATAAATTATTATAAAAAATCTTTCAAAATAAACTACTTATATAAGAGAAGAATTATCTATATGCATGATAATATCTAACTTACAATAATTAATCATGATTAGCCTTTTTAAAAATTGCATGTTTAAAAAATAGTTATGTTTTTAAAATAAATATATACCATAAATTGACAGTTTAATACAGATAAAAGGGCTACATCATAAAAAAGTGATTATTGACAAAACTGATCTTGGGACTAATTATATTAAAAATATGTTGCCTTTCTTATTACTTCCAGACAGTTTATTATACCAGGTATAATTTATAATTTTTTAAAAGAAACAATCTTAAAAGTGACACTGATTTAGTAACTGTATTTTCAATAAATAAAAAAATGTCAGAAATGAATAAAAGTTATTACTCATTTACAAAGTTAAATTTATATTACACCTTTCTTTTGCTGGTCAAGGTAATCTTCTTCAATGCAGACAGAAAAACAGTCAAAATTAGTTATATAGACTAAAGAAAAACAACAAAAATATTAATAAATGAAGAAATAAAAAATATGATTTACAGACAGATGACTTCTAATCACATTAATTTCAATTCGAATTAAACATTATCACTGTAGAATTTTTTAGACTTGACTATAAAATTCATTTCCATTGATAATCAAAACAAACTTTGTTAAATAGTGTTAGTAATTACATTTTCAAAGACTTTTATGCATGTGCTTTCTTAAATACTTCTAGTTAACAATCTAATTGTGAATATATTATTCACATTCGATTTATTATTTTTATATATACTTACTAACATCCTTCCACACATATGTGCATATTAATTAAAATATAACAATGATGTTCAATGAAAGTATCATGGAGTATGTCATTATCAAAAAAAAACCCAGTAAACTCTACTTCAATGTACCCTTTTAAAATAAAGGATTCTTATAAAGAACATTATTTTTCATTAGATTAAAGTTTGTAGAACAAATCCAATTGTTACAACAAATGCTATATTTTATAAAACTTAGTTAGCAATTTAATATAATTACTTATTTTTATTATTAGCAGTAAAATATATATTTCATTTAAAAAAAAGCTATTTACACATAATTTTAGCCATAAGCCAATCACTAGAGTTAAAAATATGAATAAAGCAGTGTTAAAAATGTAAGTTCTGAATATAAAATGACTAAAATTAAACTTAAATTTAGATGTACAGTACAATATTTGAAAACTATATATAAAAACGGTAATTATACTATGATTTCTGGAATGGGAAGTTATATATCTTCAATTTCTGGTGATAATGTCTTAATGTTATTGATATGAAATTGTTTTTTTGTTTATATATACAAGCATAACCTCTAATTTTGTTGACTGGTCTCTTTTGAGATTGATATGTAAATATCCTTTTTGTAAATGATTCTTATGGTTTGTGAATAAAATTTCCTTTTGAAAGATAAAAAAAGTAATTAATTTTATAGACATTTCTAGTTTTGAATCAAATATTTTTTTTTGGAAATGCCTAACTTTACTCTAGAAGACCTGGAATGCATTTGCTTTAAATGTGAGCATTTTGTTGTATTTTAGAATAAGTAAGTGGATTGCATAATAAATAAGTTTCTGAAAGAAATTATATTTGTTGCAGGAAAACTCACTGTAACTTAAACTTCACTGATATATGACATCATAAAAACAAATTAATTTATCAAAAAAATATTCTCATTAACTCAGATATTTTACTATGAGTAAATAAATCCAAGTTCCATAGATAATAATATTTTCAGTCTATTGAAGATTATAATTAATTATCTTAATAAAATCATTTCCTGTTATGTAGATTAAGATGTTAGGTCACACTGTTTTCAATATAAATTTTTTCTTCTCTCTTCTCTTTGTTCTGACTTTCATTCCACATTTCTTTTTCATTGCTGTTTTCAGCTACATAGATTAGTATAGCTTCTAGTCACCACAAGTCTCTTATGCTCTCATCAGTCATCTCTCTTCAAAAAAATCTATGATAATGTATTGTGTGTTTCTGTGCGTCTACATTTCCATGCTTTACTTATATGCACAGCAGTTTATTTTTCTTTTCTTTTTCTTTTTTTAAGGAAAAGCTCTTAGCATTGAAAAAGAAATATTGGGGCCAGATGCACAAAAAGCAATACAATCCACTAATAAATAAAGTTTATCCCTTTTTCTAGTGTGTTACTCATCTTTATTATTGGTTTTTGTTGTAATTTCTAATGGGATATGATTGCTGATACAGCATCTTGTTTTGACGATGAAAGTTAAACATTATAAAATTTTATAGATTAATTTAATGATATCATGAGCAAAGTGGTAACTGTAATATACTGTATTTATATTTATTATATGTAACAGATATGTATGTATTAATCAAATGTGTGCAATGCTTTACAAAAGAGTGGAAGCATTTTTGTTAAATATTTATAAAAATATTGAAAGGAATAGACTAATATATATAGAACTGAAAATAGAATACTAAAAATGAACTTCAAACATTATTGAAAAATAAACACAAATCAGAAATTAGTTTGCGATAGGCCAGAAAGAATCTATAATGAGTAAAAACAAAAAGTTTAAAAAATATATATTATGATGATTTACTAAATAACAAAACTCGTAGATGAGCATTTTGCATGTTTGAAAATAATGTCCTAAACATGTTAATGAAGTTGAGCCGTTCTTTAATTCTAATGCCATACTAAACTTAAATAATCATAAATTATTGTTAATGTATTCAAATCCCCATTCCTGGATCAGTTTTTGGTTTTTGTTTCCATCAATGAGACATGGGATTAGCTATAATAAAAGTCTCCACTTTATTATTCAAGTTAAAAGTATAAAATTCAAAATGCTCTAAGATTTTGATTTAAAACCAATTTGTCTAAATAGTTATATAGGTCTTATTCTGGATTATAAAGTATTTATTTTAATGCCACTTTTTTTACTAACTGTTGGCAACTTTTCTCCAATATCATGTAAAATTAAAAAATTATGATTTGCTATTATTGTAAGCAAATTTGGAAGTCAAAACAATCTAGATGTAAAAGAATATAAACACCTGATATTTATAAAATCATTCATAAATGTATGAATAATCACACCCTTGAGAATGTCAAAAATTAAATATAGACTCAACTAGATGTTGCACTTGGTTATATAAATATACTCTACATCAAAAAACAGAAGTGGTTAACAAGTATCATTAAAGATGCAAATTTTATTAAAGGTGCAAAATTAGTGCTGCCATTACAATCTTTCATTTTAATATGAGAGCATGTGCAATATATAATAAAGGAAGATCTACATGTTCAATGCTCATAAACTCCATCATGATGAATGTTTAACATATTAATATACCAAATCTATGATCCAATAGTCTGAGTTCAGAAATGAACTTGCAAAGTTTTATGTGGCAGGGTATTTTCCCAAGAAATTTTTTTTTTTCTTGAACTCATCAATATTACAAAGCAGTCAATATTAATCTGAAAATGCATATATAGCTATTCTTATTTGAAGAATAAAGATCCTTGGATAATCTCAATTAATTATATGAGGATCAAAATCTGAAAAACAATGGTGTAATATGATTCAATCTTCACTAATGGTAAGAAAAGGATTGCATCTTTTTTGCTTTAGATTAGAAGTATACTTAAATATGGGATAGGAGATGTAGAAAATGAGGAGAGGATAGCAAAAAGAAACTTGAGTATATAAAAAGAAATCAATATAAAGACGTAATAAAAGCAGAGCGAGGAAAAAAGTAAAGAAAAAGAATGGGAGAAAAAAGAAGCAACGAGGTTCAAACTACTATTTATATATATGATGAGTCATATTTTTACACATGAACGTGTTTGATAGGTATATATATACACACACACACAATGAAAAAAAATTAGAAGAAAAAGAAATAGAAATAAGCCACGAGAACTAAAATTTGTGTGATGAGTCATACTTATATATATGTGTGTGTATGTGTGTAAAATATACGAATAATGAAAAAGGGGAAGTTGAAGAAGAAAACCAGAGCTTAATTGAGTGACAACGTCATAAAGAACTCTGCTTATATTAATAAATCTATTAAAATTTCTTAAATAAAAAAGTAGCCATTTTATATAAGACAAACATCTACAGATATACAAAAAAAATACAATTATGGTTAAACAGTTATCTCTATACAGAGGAATGATGTTTGACTAGTGAGTGGGCAGAAAAAAAGTAGGGGAGGAGAATACTATTGTGAGTTTCCAATAATTCAATACATAATTATTTCCAAAGGATTTCCTTCCAGGAACCAGCATAATCATAAAGCTTGAGAGAGTTTCGCTTTGGGGAAAGATAAAATTCCATCAGAGTAACGGATTGGCTAAGAATTGTGGGATTGATTGCACGATGGGGAGTAACAGGTTATTTGAATCACTTATGCTTCCTGTATTACCTAGGACAATAAACTCAGGTAAGAGGGAGTAGCAGTTCTAGATGGCTGACTGAGAAGTTGCTTACATCGGTGAAAATAAATACTGGCTGTATTTCTAATTAAAATTGAGCAAACAATTAATGAAAATAATTAGAACAAACTTTAGAAATATTTAATTTTTTTGTTTAACATGTGTTACATTGTTTAGGAATGGTTTTTGTAAAAAAAAAAAAAAAAAATAGATATTTTTTTTGTCATCATCATCATTAATCATCTACCAAAAGTTGGGGAGTGCAAACTAAACTATAACACATTTTTCAAGCCTTATGGACATATGATTTAATCTTAAAGCAATCGTAGCAACTCTGTTCTTATGATTATCAATCAATTTCTTGCTTCTTCTACTTCTCTTATTTTATCTTTTACAGTCTCATCATCTTTTATAATGTTTTTTTCCTGCCTTTTATTATATACCCTGTTCAATTACTTTTTCAATTCGTAATTTTCTCGATACATATTTTTTGACTTTATTCGTTTGGGAATCTTATTTCTTCATTTTTCCCCCCCAAGATCAACGCTTCTAAAACTTGCGTTTTTCATGTCTTTTCCTAATTGTATAAATCTTTCTCATATAAAGTATACGCATTAAAAAAAATCGTATTGCACATGGTGATATTGTTGTTGTTGCCTGCCATACCCATAACCTAAAGTTCAAACCTGGATGGTACTTGGAAATTTTTTTTTTAAATAACAAACCTGGCTATTCAATTATTAGATAATAAATAGTTAGCTAGATATTTTTATCTGGACCATAGATTTTCAAAAAAATCTGAATTGGACAGATGAATGGTAAATGTACTGACTATAAAACAAAAAATTTAATTGTACTATGAAACAGCCTTCATTAATTCGTCATTATTGTTTATTTGGAAATACCATATGTCTATAATTACTGAGACTATGGTTTTAATAATTATTATTTTACTTTAAAAAATAATTATTGCACATTTAGAACAAGAAAATACAGACTGAAAAGTATAAAACAAGTAAATGATTATAAGATAGCATGCAAAAAAAAGAAAAGGTTTTTATTTGAGTTGATGTTTTGTGCAGGAAACATTTAAGGTATATTTTGATGGTTTTGATTGGTATTGTATCTTGTTTAGATGATCAATATTTTGCTTATTTTCTAGTTTTAATGCATTGATGATTGAATGGTTTAAGGTTGTGATGTGTTTATGTGTACATTTGTTCATTAGTATGAAAGATCACAGTTATTCATGGTTGGCTCCCCACCCCCCTTTTTTTTGGAGGTATTTTAATCGACAGCCACTCAACAAATAGCAAAGTTGTGGAAAAGCTCTATTCAATTGCAATGAAGTTCCAAATTTGTGCAGCTGTGAAGGGGTCAGCAGTGCACATATCTTTATCCCTTTCTTTTAGTATTTGCTGAAATGCTGTGGATATGTTATTCAAAGTTTCTGTTTAGAACCCCAGCTTGCAGTGCAATGCCCAGATAGAAAAGTTAATTATGGCTGAAATCTGGATCTCAGAGAGTATGCCTTTTTCAATTGCCATCTTGAGGTTCATTTGGATGTGATTTCTTATCATGTTTTGCTGAAAGTGAGTTCTTAAATTGTTCAAAGTTATGCATTCAAAGAGGAAGTGATCAATAGTCTCTTCCTGTCTTTGACACAGTGTACAGTTAGGGTCAATATCTTGCCCCCTTTTATAGTGCAGGAAGGCATTTGTTGGGAGGGCATGCAGGCTTGATTTCAACAGGAAGTCTACGATAATTATTGTTTTAAACTGTCATGTATATATAATTGGAGACTTAAGTGCCTATAGATTTTCTATATAAGCTTGGAGTTTTTTATCTTGCAGATGACCCAAATCTAATTTAGCTATTTATACTTGAAATTTATACAATTCTATATGTTTAATATTTATAATAAAGCCTAAAATCTAATGGAAGATAAGCCATATGAATGAAATGAAAATGCATGTTAATAATTCTGAAAAAGCAAAGAATGAAAGATTAAAATAGACAGTTCCAAATATTTTTATATTTGCTCTTAAAAGTATATAGATGTCAAATATCATATACACAGAAGCATAATTGTGGCATTTACAAAGCAAATTGGGTTATTGTATTTGATAGAAAAATTTTAGTTTTAAAACGTCTAGATTAATAGAAGGGGGGGTTTCTCCATGACATATATATTGTAATGGATAAATAGTTCCATACATAACTTTACTTGAAGGAACCACTAGATAATAAATCTAGACTTCTTTCCAATAACCAATTGTACTTTAATATCAACAATTAATATAAGAAAATACCAAAGAAAGAAGTTAAGTTTACAAACAAAGTTACAATTATACAAAAATGTTCTGGAAGCTATAAATTATAAAATGAAACTATTCCAATCAATAATAAATCTTAAAATAAAATATAAGTTTATTCAGCATGTTACTTATTAGTTTGGCATATCAATATTTTGTATTTTATAATTCAAGTAATAATTAATAATAAAAGAAACAAAATAATTTATTTAAAAAATAAAATACAATAATGTTATTGAAATAGTGACCAATATCTAAATTAATACATTAAAATCAACAAACACATATATGATCAACAATCTGAGACATTGCCAAAACAAACCAAGCTATCCTCATCTCAATACCTAGTATCATAGTAACCTATACACTGAGGGCTATAAAATTAAGCAATGAATGAAATGCTTGCTATATATAAGCTTAACTATCTACTACAAAATTCTAGGTAATAGCATAAAATAACAAGTATTCTGAAAACTTCATATATAAAAATATTTAAATATTAATTCTTTATCATTACTATATTATTTATAAAGATGTAAACATTACCCATGCTCAAGAAATTATTCAGTACAAAAACAAAAGTATTACAAAATGAAGCCATAGAAATTTATAACTGGAACTAACAAATAATATCAAACTAAACACATCAATAATATCTCAGTTGCCAATACATATAGTACCAATCAAATCCCATATATATATATAATATTTATTACTATATAAACAATCATTATTTAAAATTATAAAATAAAATAATACAGATTATATATTTAATAATCTGTATTAAAATGTGACATCTATAAAATAAAATAAATTATCATTTACTACATCTGTATTATTTTGAACATTATAATTAAAACATTTTAAAAATATTACTTGCGTATAGCTTTGATGATTAAGCACAAAGTGGCCAATCCAATATTTAAGAATTGACAATTTAAAATAATTAATATCAGCATATTTATATAAAAAACAATTTATTATAAATAAAAAATATTTAATAAAGATTTATAAGTTATTTTACAATTTTAACTTGTTTACCAGTAGAAAATATTAACATTATCAAAATTTAAGCTAAAGCAGACAATTCTTCTTTCATAATGACAATTCATTTGAAATATAAAAAACAGGTCTAAATGAAGATGTAGAAAAATCATGATTTTTGCAGTAGTTGATGAATATAAGATAATTCTATTTATGTTAAACATGAAGAAGTAGATTATTCAAGTCTCGACTCTCAAATTCTTGGGATAAAAACTGCTTTATTTACATGTTCATTTTGAGAGTTTAAAATCCAATATTTTTCTTTTTAAAATTCAACAGCCAATGACTTTATTCTTGATAAGAAATCTTTCTTGGCTAATTATCAATAGACCAATAAATAATGCTTCAGTCTATTTAAAAGTGCATTTAAAACAAATAATTGCCAATTCTTGAAAATTAATATTTTTAAATTAAACACTTGAATTTCTTTTTATATAATCATTTAATAAAATCTTTTTATTTATATAAAAAGTATATAATGACTTTAAATAACAATAATAATACCAATTTAATATTTTAAAATATCAATGACATCACAGTTTTAAATTAATAAAATTTCTTTGTATACATTTAATTAATTTACACAGCAATGAAATATATTCCAAAAAATATATTATTTCATTATATATACAGTGAGAGAAATCATTCTGATATCTTTTTCAATGAGTCAATATCATACATGAATATGGAGTGCAATTTAGACATGATGTAAATGAATTGATTAGTTACAAATTTGTTTCCAGGATAGTGCTTAATCATTACATGTATATTTTGTAAATATAAAATATATTCCATTGATAGTTCTAGGGTGGACAGAAATCATATCCTCCAGTGAGAAGTTTGTAATTTACATTTAAAAAATTAATTGTGTACATACATATATATCTAATTACAAAAATATTCATGTTTTAAAACTATCAAGTTTGCAATCACAGTTTTTTATAGAAAGGCTACCATATCTTATGGAAAGAATCAGATATTAAATCCCTATCATGCCTGAAGAATGTAGGTTATTCTTATATATACATACTGTAATGGTATGGAGTAAAGAGATGCATGGTGGAAATATGGGGAGATGCGCAGAGTCAGCATAAACAAAACTATAATTTCCAGCATTACAGAAAAATAATTAAATCAAAACTAATCAACAATACAAAGAACAGTCAAAAATCATCATCATAAAATCAACAGTCAATCTTGACTGGATTTAAAAGAAGTCCACTGTAGACAGGTTATTTATTTAGCCACTGCCAAACTCAATGTTGATTATATAAACAATCATTTGGATGCACAATATAGTAAAGAGGTTTTAGTCTGATATTTTTCAACTGGTTTGATAACTTATATGCGATTATGGAGTACAATTTAGAAAGATTGTGAATCAATTTTATGGGTTATATTTATATAATACCTTAAAACAACTGTTTATAGGTCAGCACCTTTAATGCCTTTATATATATATAATCATGCTTTGTATTAATCCAAAATCTCCTATGTTTAAAATAGATATTTATCTTATATGAAAATATTTTAAATCATTGAATGCCATAATGGTCTACTTATATATATATATATCAAATGTACATCCCATGCTATCTATAAAACTTAGTAAAAAAAATAAAATTAATTAATGATTATTAAAAAAAAAAAACTCCGTAAATATAATGTCTTAATGAAATAAAAATATAAGTTAAAATTAATAAACAATGCGGAGATTTTTTTTATTTAAATTTTATAAAGAAAACAATTTTTCACAAATAATAATTTAGCAAGATTTGAAAATACACGCAAATTGTCAATGTTTTTTTATATATATAAATAAAATAGTTAAAAATAAATAATATATATATTTAAAAAAATAGATATGTGCTTAAAAGCAATTATAATATAATTAGTGATTTACTTATACTAAATATTTTCTATAAATGTCTCTAATTAAATATAATTAGTGATAAGTTATTGCTAGAATGAATAAATTAAATTATACATAAAGATACTGTAGAAAAAAGGGTTTTCCAAAATTCTTCATATAGGAACAGCAAAAAAGAAAACTACACCTTTACCTCGCATATCGAGAGCAATTGATCCTTCAATACTCATTGTTAAGCAAACATATCGCGTAAAGAACAAATAGTTATAATGGTTTACCATAAGAAAAAAATTATCTGGTTATTCCAGCTAAAAATTACATTATAAGCTGCAAACAAACAATTTAACTTAGTATATAGAGTAATTAAAAAATTCATTGTGCTATGCATATTATGCAAATATGGACTTATGTATGTATGATAATGCAACTTAAATCTATTTAAAAAACATCTTAAAGTTGTTCTTTCTGTAATCATAGTTACTAAATTTTCTGAATTATGAATTGCTTATTCTAAAATCCACTGCTGCCTTCTAAATCCTTTGATGATCTTGGGGTTTTTTTTTTTTTTTGGATGAGTGCACCAGATTATAGCTGATGATCTCTAAGAACAAACTTTAGAATTGGATGGTTGACATGAATCTTGAATTTTTTTTATAAGGGGGATTGTGATTTTCTGATTTTGGAAAGTAAGTATACATCTATGATGGTTTGAATTACTTTGTTCTATTTTGTCACTGTTTTGAAAAACAATGGCATGGATAATATGGATAAACTCATAGAAAAACAAATATGATTTCTTTCTCTTTTCATTGACATAAGATATCCATTTCTGTTCTCAAACTCAAACATTTCCTTGATTTTTTTTTCATAGTTATATTAGTTGCAGAAATTGAAAATATATGTAGCTATAAACTTTTAAGCAGAATCTTTAGGGAAGGGGTGCCATTAACTGTCCAAAAATACATGAGAAAATGAAAGTAAACTAACTGTTAATGTTTTTTTTTTGTCTTCTTCCATGCATCTGTTTCTTGTTGCACTGAAAAACAATCCATACTGAAGTTTTATTTGTTTTCAATTCCATAACAGTCATTAGTGAATCATCCTCTACACATGTACTGTATAAATTGACAATGCTTGAGGAATACTCTCATTTCCAAACACAAGATGTCTTTGAAAAGGTATGATAAATCCATCTTATTTTTTTTACCTAAATAAATAATTTGTTATATATATTTAATATTATATCTAATACTGACATGCAGTAGATTGTAAAATTTTTGCAAACATCATTTATTAATATATAGTTAATTGAATTAAAAGTGCTTAATTAAGACTTCCATGCTCTCATTTTTAAATGCTTAAGATTTGCTTATACATATACATTTAGTAAAAAAGATAAGATGGGTTCATCTTAAATTTTCAATGACTTTATCTTGTGTTTGGAAAATGAAAACACTCTTCAAGCATTATAAATTCATACAGCACATATGTACTGGAATAATTCCCTAATGACTGATACAAATAAAGCATGATGCTAGATAAATAAATGACTTGTTATATATTTTTTTCAAATTTGTACTATTAATATTATATTACATGAAATTATTTAGAATTAAAAAAATGTTTAATAATTTATTTAATTGATCATAAAGACTTGTTATTTATCATTAGCATAGACATAGGCTTTTTTATATAATATGTACTATACAGATTTAAATAAAGGTCACTATATATAAATACATTAGCTGAGGATTTTTTTTTTTTTTGCCATGAGATGTCACATTTTATTAAATGCAGTAGACATGTTTTTTGAAATGACTTAAAAGTTTTCCAATTAGTGCAGTTGAACTATTTAAATATTAAAGGTATGAATTATTTTCAGTGTTTGTATAAAATTTTGCATACATTTTTTAAAACTGAAAATATATTTACCTTAACAGTTTTATGCTGAATAATTTTTTTATTTTTTCCCAGTTCTACATTTTTATACACATGTGATAACGTTACAAGATGTTTTAAAATTGAGCAAATAGATAGTGCTATTTTTTATTTAAATTTAGTAATTTTTGGTCATACAAAGTTCATTATTATGAAATCATTTTTTTTCTTTCAAAATAACAATTATGATAACTAAATTATCATAAGATGACCATTATTTTTGCTGCAAGCAAAGAACTATTAGTATCAATTTTTACTCATAAAGTGATTAAATACAATGTACAGTTTTTAAACTAATGTATGCATTTTAAAATTTAATATGCTATTAATGTATTAATTTGTTTATTATATGTCATTAAAATATGATTTTCATTATTTATTATATTAAATAAACCACTTTGGGGGGAAAGAGCTTTGTAATTATTATTAATAAAAATCTTTAACTTTGGATATATCATTAATAGAAAACAGTCTTGCAAAGATGCTGGATGAAAATTAAATAAAATACTATATTGTATATTCATTAATTGTATTTTAAGTTTATAATCAAAATATTGTATATAGCACTAATATTGAGTACTATATTGTGTATTATGAATAAACTCTATACTATACAGTTTTTATATAAAAGTTACTATTTTGCTTTTAGATGTTGATAACTATCCTATGATGTCATCCATCTTACAAAATGGTCACCAAAAAAGTATTCTTTTAATTTTTTGTGATCATTATAGTGATTAGGTGATTGTAAATCAAAATAGATGATGACTGCTATTGTGAATCCTCACATAAAGAACAAGTGCTAAGCAGAATATAGATGTACTCACCAATTTTTTTTAAAAATCCAGGTAGAAAAGGTTTGAGCAGTTTTCTATTGTTCTAAGAAAATATTAGATGGTTATCTGGGTTGGGTATAGGAAGTTACCTAAAAAAAAATTCTAAACCTAATTAAAATGTTTTTTAAAAAAATCCAAATTTTATTGAGGCGGATCGTATATATGGTAGTAAGATGTAGTAACATCTGCATTATGAATGCTTTAAAATGCAGTAATATTGTATCAGGTTTTTTTTAAAAAAAGCTCTGAGATTTTGACATTCTTTTAAAAATTTTCAAAGGTTTTTGATGCTATTATTACTAATTTCATGTTATCAATTTAAATATGAATGTAAAAGCTTCTGTGACTAATATTTTATGTTAAAAAGTTTAAGGATAAGTATATTAAGTAGCATTATTTAGAATTTTTTTGATGAGCTTTGAATTTTATTTCATATAAAGGCATATTTTGTATTAAGTAATTTTAGGAAATTTTAAGTTACTGAGATTTGATCTCTATATAAAGAATTCTCTCACACACCTCTTCTCAAAAGACATATTCACTCTAAAGCACTTTTTATTATATATTTTAAATAATGAAATTTAAAATGTCTACTTCAACAGATAGATTAAATCAGTATACATCTTAAATAAATGCTGATTATTCAAGGGCTCCGATAAAGAACATGCAGTTTGTGATTTTGAAATATATGTCATATTCTTTTAATGATGTATACTTGCTAAATAATCAACATTCATTTTCCATAAAAGTGAATTTTAGCAAACGGTTATATCATCTTTTTTTGAGATAACATTTTTCTTTTGTGAGAAGTGTTTACTGCACAGAGTCTACTAGATTGGATAGTTACATAGGTTTTTATTATGAATAAGAATAATTATAAGTTCGCTAAAATTAGATTTAAAAAGTTATGTTAAGTTTATAAACAGCCAGAAAGTTGGATAGTTGAAAAAAAAGTATAAAGAATTATTTGTGATATGGATATGGCAAATAGAAAATATAAATTAAAAAAATAAAATTACTAACTACAAAATATTAAAAAAATTCAACAATACACATTAATTACTGAGTTAAATATAAAATGGAAAACATAGAAAAAAATATATTAAATACAAATGTTTGATTGATAGGTAGAGATGATGTGTAATACCTCTCATTCAATAAATAGTATTTTTATAATGCTGTACATTTTGGATAATGTATTAACTATAGTTGATAATGTTTATTATGTTAAATAATGAAAAGTCATAACTTAGTTACAATTTTAATGCAGATATATAAATGAATATATAAGATATATCAATGGTGAGTAAACTGTAGCTTGGAAGTCACATGCCATTCCCAAAGTTACTATATGTGGCTCCTGAGATGAAAATTTTGTTAGTTAATAATCCATATAGCATTAGAATATATTATTTGGTAAATGCTTTTAAGTTAAATAAAAACAGATATTTAAAACTTTAACTCTTTGATAATAGTCTTGCATTGGTGGTCGAGAGGTCAGCACAACTGCCTGGCACTTGCAGGCAGTTGCCCAGGTTGTGGGTTCGCGTCCCGGCCGATGCTATGACACTTTTAAAAAAAAAAATCTTTGATAATACCAATCTATGGGATTGTTAGTGTGGATTTTATTATCATATTTGATTAAGTAAAAAGTGCTTTGACATTTGATGACCAGTAATTCTTAAACATTCAAAAATGCATGAAAAGCATTCTATGTGGTTCTTATTACTAAATAAATTGTCCAGCTTTAATATATGATATCTATACATAGGTTCTTATGGGTAATGGTAGGATTATGCTGTGACTTTCCCATGACTTGAATTTTAAAAAATTAAATGAAACTTGAAAACTTTTTACATATAATATTTTTTTATTTTAAGAAAGCCTATTTCCAGACCATAGTGAGTCATCTAATTATCTAACTTTTAATTGAAAAACTGATGTTTAGATTTTCTTAGTTAAAAAAAAGACACAAAAAAGAAAATCCATTAGATTCTCACCAACTCAAAACCAATGGCAGTCTGTACAATTTTTAAGTAGGGATATTTTATTATTAGTATCACTATCAAAAAATAAGCAAGGAAAACAAAACAGAGCATTTCTAATTTCACAACCATACAATCATTTTATTTTTCCATACCAATCATTTTTAAAAGCTGTTTAACAAATAATTTCTGAAGTAGATCAACCTTTTCTTTTTATTTCATGACAAATGGGAAAATCGTATATTCAACACTAACAACACCCATGATCATAAATATTTAAAATAATATTATTTCTATTACTTTGTTTATTTTTCTGTAATATATATTTATATGTTAGCTTATAAATGTTAATTACAAGAAAAAAACTTTATTGCTCATCTTAAATGAAAACCATAAAAAAATATTTGCTCTGAAAAAAAACGAGAATAGATAAAGATACCATACTCAAATAACTATTGATGCTGTGGCAATGTCTCGGCAGAACTTGCTGAAATTCACCAAATATGCCATTCTGAATACTGTGATAATTAATTAGAGTTGTGTCTTTTAAAATAATTGTTTTTTTTTTTAAAAAAATGATTAATTAGTTGTATTTACATAATAAATACGTAAAATATTGAATGTCTGATTATTGATATTTTCAAGCATATATATATTTTCTGGGGATGCTTAATTGATGTGATGTGATGTGATGTATTATGGCTTCTCCTTAAACGAAGTCAAGAATATCTCAGCAATTAAGCCCAGATAAACCTGTTAGCCACTTTCTTTTACATTCCCCACTCTAAATTTACCCATAATCTGCTCTATCCCATTTCCACAACATAATTTTTGTCAACTCTATAACCTTTATATCTAAATCCCCCTTATCTTTTCCCAAACCTAGCATAAAAACCAATAATTCACTTTCTGTATAATCACTCTTTTCATATTTATTTTTCCACAACTTCATTATATGTACCCTTTCTGTTTTCAAACATTTACATTCAATTAACAAATGCAACAGCCGGTACTGCTCAAAACTGAATAGTGAGCTTTACCTTCACTATTTCTTAACAAGATTCTAAAAATTTTTTTGCTCTGAAATAACTTATTTAAGATTCATGATATTATGATAACATCATTTACCTATCATTTTTATAACCTGAATTCAAATTCAGGCAGAGTAAAGTTGAGAATTATTTCAGATTTAATTATACTCAAGATTTTTCTTTCAGATAATTAATCAATAGATACATGATCAAGCCATTCAATACTGATTGGCAAATGAATATTTTTAGTTTAAGGGTAAAATAAATTGTTAAATTCTGTCCAGCAAATGACAAACCTGGAAAGAAGTATTTTTCACTATGTACAATATTCTTATTTAATCCAGAGCATATGATATATTTTATATGTGTTTTGTCTTCATGATCAACACAGTAAAATTCACCTTTATTAGACTTATTTTAATATCTGATTTAAAAACTTATTAGAAACAAATTCTGAGCTTTTCTAATAATTTTTCCTATATTGAGGGTGGGGGCAGTTTTACTCTACACCTGAAACTCACATACCAAACAAAAAATAATCTGAATTTTTCTGTTTATAGTGAATATTTGCTTTAGGCAATAATATTTGATTCTATTTACTCTATTTAAAAGTTACACTTGAGAAATCAAAGGACGTTAATGTTATTTGTATTCCCATATTCCCAGAATACTTTAGGATGATGATTGTTGTCAGTGAGTAGCAAGCATCCAATGATTTTCTAAAAAAAAAAAAAACAATTGCCAAAACTAATTTTACTATCATTTAATGTCCTTCATTATTCCAAGCTTAAAACTGATAGCTAAAGAAATAAAATGTGAGTAGTCTTTTTTCTTAAAAAAAAAAAAAGATTTACAGCAATCTTAAATTACTTATTTTTAATTATTTGATTGTTCTATTTGATTATTCAATTACATTTTCTTTTCATTGACTATATATATATTATCAGACAAAATAATATTATTATAAACAAAATGCTCAAACAAATTCTACACGGTTAAAAATACTAATATACAAAAGAAATTATAACTATAGCCTGTTTGCGGCATCAGTCATTCCATAAGCTGGCCATAACTATTATTTATTTTTACCCATTAGTATTTTGAATATTGTAGAGTTTATTCTACCGTTTGTTTATATATATGATTACTTAAACAAATCATTCAAATTGCTGGTAATATTAACTTACAGACTTTGACATAAATATTAAAATAACCAGTGAATAACCTGTCCCACTCATAAACCGGCAATGATATATCAATCCAATATTCTTCAACATAATGTATGAAGCTCTTTGCAAATACATTTTAATATTATGTTAATGTTTTCAAAGTAATTATTACCAGCAATTTTATTGGGTATTATATTCAATTTTGTTAAGTAAATTGAGTTGTGTATTAATTCTAGATTAGCATAATATATATTTGGATTGTAATAAAGTAAATTAATTTATTAATAAATAGACTGTGTTGTGATTATTTTACACTTTAGGTTGAAAACAATTTTGGGTTTGATATTTATTGTGGGAATGATTTTGTGCATTGCATTGAAAGATTCTTGCTTCCTGTCAAGCGATATTTTATGTTGCCACCATGAAACAATTGTCTTGAGAAAGCTGATTGGCTGATAGTTTCAATGTGATGTCCAAAATTGAAAATTAATATTACTGTTGATTTTATTAGATGATTTATTAAATACTAATAAAATAAGTTAATTAATATTCCAGTTTAGCAGAATGCATATTTGTATTATATATATATATATAATCTTTGAAATGTCTAAGAGCTATATTGTTTCATATATATATTGAAAATGTTTATATGGATTGTTATTATACTAATGAATAGAAATGATGAAATAATATCCATTAAATAAAGAGAAACTTTAACATTTGATGTTATTAAGAAATTATCAATTACTACTAATTAACAATTCTGAAGAGCAAGCAAGGTTTTCTCATAAACCTATAATAGCTCTTTTGTTCAGGAATTGTTAATTAGTAGTAATTGATAATTTTTTAATAACATCAAAAGTTTGTTATTCTCTATTGAATGGATATTATCTCTTCATTTCTATTCATTATTGTAGTAACAATCCATATAAACATTTAATTCAACATATGCAACTCTCTGGAGAAGTTAAAAATATTTGCAGAATGTGAAGAAAGATGCTATTATTTCACATTCTCATACCTATAAAAATAGCTTTCTGGGTTTAAATCCATATAAGAACTCGGGTTTGAAGTAAAGAAGGATCCCTTTTACTCCAAAGACCCCCAACAAAACAGCTATTATAGACTTATAAGAAAAACTTGCTTAACCTCATGAATTGTTAATTGGTAGTAATTGATAATTTCTTAGTAACATCAAAAGTTAAAGTTTCTCTTTATTTAATGGATATTATCTCCCCATTTTTATTCATTATATACATATTAATTCATAGTATTCTTTCCAAGAGCATCTATGTAGTAAAAATATAATAACTAAGTGATGTTTCGGTATAATAACAAATACTTTTCTCAGAGCTTGTTTCTCAAATCATAAGAATGTGTATAGTAACATTTAAAATCATTATTTTTTTTCTTTTGTTATTTCTGCCTCATACCCAAATTCTATTGATTGAGAAGTTTTAAAAAATATTTTATCCTCCAATAGCTTTTTCCAAATATTGTTAATTTTCTTCAATTCATACTTCTCATTTATGCTCTTGGGTCTTTTAAAAATCTTTATAGCTTCCCTTAGCAGTTTGTTCATAAGTGTTCAATTTTTGACAAAATGTGTTTTATTAAAATTAATGTCATGGTTACTTAATTTAATGTGAGAATAAATGGCTGATGAATTGGATTTTCCTCTAACTGTCAAAATGTGTTCTTCCTTTCTTACATTTATTCTATGATTGGTCTGTTCACTTTGTAAAAGTGAACAAACTCCACATGGAATTTCATATACATCATGACACTCCAAAGAAATTTTATCTTTAAGGCATGGAAATACTTCATTAATTTTTTTAATGTAGTGTAAATTTGTGTGTGTGTGTTATCAGTTACTTCACAGTCTTAATTTTTGAAGCATCAAAATCTTTTTTTATATTATAAAAAGAAGACCTATTAATAATCCTGTGATCAAAACCATTATGAAGAAGCATTTTTTTAGCAGCAGAGATATCTTGATGAAACTGGCTGTCATCTATGGAAATTTTATAATCTTTTATGTGATACTTTTATTGAAAAAAATGTTTCTAACACAATTAATATAACCAGCAGCCTGAAGACCAAGTTACGCTGTGTCAAATATATCAATACAATTCCTATTTAAACACAATTATAATGTTGAATTTGATATTAAAGTTAGAATATAATTTTAATAATAATTTAATCCTCCTCTACAGTAACATAATATTAATAGATAAGACACAGCTATAATCGAACTCATTTTAAAAAACTTTGCTTTCAAATAAATATTTAAATACATAAATAACTAATCAATTATTGCAGGTCTAATACCATAGTAAGCTTCTGAAGCCATTAGTTATGGTACAGTACTTTTCATTCCATATTTTATTTACTTTTAACTTTTTGTCTTTCTATCTTTACTTTTGTAGTCTCTTATGATAGAATGCTAAAAATAATGAGATAGTTTTGGAATAATATAAAATAAATTACTATTATTAATGCAAATTTAAACATTTTGCCTGAGTTTAAAATTATAGCAGTATTTAATTACTCTTTCTGTATGGATTTAATTAAAACAGTATTGGATAATAACATAACTGTAAAGAAATCAAGTCATATATAATGTGACTTAATTTAATAAACTTGTATAACAAATGTTATATAATGATCATGCCAATAGCTCTTAACAAGCTTTTTAGAAGATCTTTATCTTTAGACTGATTTCTAGCTCTGGCTTTCATCAGTTAGAAACTGGTCTGAGGATAAGGATATGCTGAAAAGCTTGTTAAGAGCTATTGGCATGGTCATTATATAACATTTGTAATACAAGCTTATTAAATTAAGTCACATGATATATGACTTGATTTTCTTGCAATTATTGTTATTTCTCTTAAGGTTTTGATGATTTTATATTGTTAAAGCTATTGATATATAGTGCATTTGAACTTAGTTCAGTCCTACATGTTAAGTTAAATAACTGGATTTGAAGACATATGGATGTTTGAAAATTTCAGATTTTCATTGTTGGACTTGATCTGGTATTTTAAATCTAATGCTTGAATATCCTAGTACCTCACTGATGAAAGCCAGAGCTAGATACCATCCTGAGGATAAGAATATTTTGAAAAGCTTGTTAAGAGCTATTGGCACGCTCATTATATAACATGGATAATAACATAGATGACATGAGCAGCCTGTGATCAGTTGTGACTGTCTATATAAACATGCTTAATGTTAAAAATATGCCATTCATGATTCAGTGTAATAGTAAAGTGTAAGACTTATCTGAAACTATTATAATCATAGCTTAACTCTGTTATTTTACTACCATATATCTTCTTGGGTTGTAAAACATTTAATTTTTCTATTCAGTTAAATCAAAAATAATTTAAAACCTTTCTATTTACAATAAATTAAAACCAATTTACTTGTGTTTAGTTACTTAAAACAAATAGAAATAATATTTTCAGGTTTGCTTATGATGTGCACATGTATAATAAATAAATTTTGACTTACATTCAATGTTAATTTTTATGCTATTATTGAAATTTTCAAGAGGTTTAATTAAACTGCTTGTGTTTAAATAAAAAAGGCTGTTCAACCTTGAAATAGACTTTCATTTTATTTCACATTACGTTTAACAGTTTACTAAGTGATATTCTAAGTAAATAAATATTTAAATTACACAAAAGAAGAGTAACCCATAAACAATACACCTTGTAAAAAAAAGGTTTATTGAATAAACAATTTATTGAAATCTACAAAAAAATTATATATATATATATATTATAGTATATAAAAAGAGAGTGAGAGAAGGATGTTTTATATACTTTAAAATCGTATGGTGGGTGAGCAAATCTTATGAAACCCGCTACTTAAAAAGTCACTGCTTATACCTGAAATAGACTTTATTTTAATTCATATATTTTGATAGTTTATTGCTACTACATATATATAGAATTACAAGTGAATGTACATTTAAATAACAAAACAAAACAAAAAAAAAGACAACTTATAAGCAATGCATTTTGTCAGACACTGGTTCACTTAATGTAATTTGTCATAGGTAATTTATTCATATATTGTCCAGACATTACACATGTGTTATAACCAAAATATATATTAAAATTACACTAATTGCTATTTTAGGAACAACATTAATTTAAAACTTTTATAATATTAGTGCTTATTATTATTATTTTAAAAAAGAAAAATTAACATTTATGATGTCTAAATATAAAATCTGCTGTAATACATTTATAGGTTTTGTTACAGTTTTACAAGTCAATTATTAGAACTGAAACCAGTCATGTTTAATAAGATTATCTCAGACTTGAAGTTAAACATGGAGGAATAATTTAAAATAAATTTAAAACAGTGCAATTATGTTAAGCAATTATTCTTTATATAGATTTTGAAAATTCTTTAGTTGAAAAGAACCAAATTTTTGGAAACTATCCATTTTTTTTTTTAGGTATATAAATTTTGTTTGATAAGTTTTGTTTGAAGAAAAAATAAAATTATTTCAATAAAAGATGATTAAGTGAGTTTGTAATATTGCATGTGCTTAAAAATTTATACTTTTTAAAATTATTATGGATCATATAGCCGAAACTAATCTTGTGTAAGTTATATAAGTAACATAATAAAACTTTGTAGAAAATTATATACGATTTAAAATAACAATAAACTCAAAACCTATAGAAGTATAATATCTTCCCAGCAATAACGATGACCATTTCATATTACAACTATATTTTTGCATTTTAACAGACACTGCATTATCACACATTTGAATAACTAAGAATAATATGAAAACGTTATTTTCTAATTAATTATAGCTAAAGACTGATTTATCAATGAACAGTGAATCATTCATTAGCTGGATTACCTATAAAACAATTATCTACAAAAAAAATTCTAAGCCTACTTGTGACTTGAACAAATTTTTAAGATTCAGCTGGTCATTACTTAATCGAGGTCAATGCAAGCAAAATGGACTACTATGGCCCTGGAGTTTGCATTTACAATACTATTATATAAATAATAGTAATTAATATTTTTAGCAAATAAATATTAAAGGTGTTGATGCTTTTGAAATACTGAACTAGTAAAGATTTTTGATAATTCCAGAAGCAGCAGGAAAATGAATGAGGGGACAGTTAATCATGTCAAATACAACCTCCTATTTGATGTGATATGTAATAAATCATTCTCAACCGTTATGCATAAATAATAATAATGAAAAGATAAACATTTTTCATCAATCATTTTTAAAAGCATTAACGCACATATAAAAACAATAAAACTTTAGAAAAAAATGCATATGAGCATAGGCAATTTGACAATTTTTAATATAGGTGCAGCCATTTTATTAATTTAAAAATAATTTATTATAAAAGAATTTATTAAGTGATCACTCTTTGTTTAATAATAACTAATTCTGTTATAATATTTCATTCTGTCAACTTGATTTAAACTACTTTGTAAATGAAAGAACTTATTGTTATCTCAAAAACAAAACTATACTAAATGTTCAAATATAAGTCAAATAAAGATGAATCTTTTTTTTTTTATATGACCGTGCTCTTTGGAGCATTTTTTTGTACCAAAGTAAACAAATTTATCATCAATTCGATTACAATATATTGTTAATAAATATTTTTAACGTCTCAAAAGCATATATATATTAATAACAAACAATTTATAAAAGTGTTTATTTTAGTTTTGACTAATAATAAAAAAAGCAGTAATAATCAAAATGAATTATTTGTAATAAATAGAATATTTAAATACAAGTATAAGGTATATAGTGAACTGTAGATGTAATTAGAGAGGGCTTGAATACACTTTCAAGTTCCCTTAAGCTATCCATTCCATCTTATATAACCGATACACATGACCACATATATGGGGAAAAGATAAGTGATCTCCAGTATACGTATTTTGTGCTGAAACACTCATCAGTTGATCTCGATCATTATCTTTCACATATATATATAATCAGTGCTCAGTTTACATTAAGAGTTGAAGGGTAGAGAAAATTGAAGTCTATCCATTAAAGTTTAAAGATTTGCTATCTTAATATAAACTGATAACTGATTATATATATATATATGCATGGGAGATGATGATCTAAACCAATTGATGAGTGTTTCAGCACAAAATATGCATACTGGAGAACATTTATCTTTTTCATATGTATGTGATCATGTATATCAGTTATATAAGATAGAGTGGATGGCTGAAAAAAGCTTGAAAATTGATGTTCAATTCCCTTTCAATAAATAGAATAGTGATGCCTAATAATACATTATTATATATATATACACACATAGATGTTTGGATGGCAAGCATGTGTACCACTCTCAAACTTCTAACAATGAAAATTTAATAATAAATCACTTTACCATTCTGATTATCAACAGTTAAATAAAAATATATCAATAAGATAAATAGTTCTACTAATTATATAATTTTTTATCCATAACTGCAAACAATTGTCATCATCATCAAAAATTAACATTTTTATTGAGAAAGGAGTTTTTTTAGTTGTTGTTGTTTTTTTTTTGTTTTGTCTTTTGTAGACTAATAAAGCTATATTTATTTTTTAAATATTTTTTTCCCTTATACAAAAATTATATATTTTTTTAATAAATTAATACTGCATATATTTACGATTTTGACTAGCTATGATAACCCCCCCCCCCAGAATTCCAGGGGCAGCAAGGAAAATAAATAATTGGATATTTGATCATCTCAATCTGAACTTTTTCTTGAGGCACAAATAAGATTAAATTGTTGTATTACAGCCATATTACAAGCCTTTAATTCATTGGATAAGTGGACAATGTTTCGAACCAAATAAATAAATTGGTGATTCAGGGCAATGCAATTTATGTATTCAGTAAGAGACCATGTCAAATTTGAAACATATAATATCAATAATAATATTATTGAATCTATAATTCTTAAGACTCTTTCTGTATATATATATATTTAAACTCAAGACTTTTATGCTCCCCACAATAATCCCCTCCATCCAATATAACTGATACACGCAACCACATACATGTGAAAAAGATAAATGATCGCCAATATATGTATTTCATGCTGAACCCAGCACTCATCAGTTGGTCTAAATCATCATCTCCCACACATAGATATAATCAGTGCTTGGTTTATATTAACAAATCTACACACTTTAATAGACAAGCTTCAATTCTCTTTGCTCTCCAACTCTTCAGTCATCCATATTAAAGGGGATTTGAACCCAGTCTTTCAATCTTTCCAGTCATCCACTCCATCGAATATAATTGATAACACAAGCCACATACATGTGAAAAAGATAAATGATCACCAATAGGTGTATTCCATGGCTGAAGAGTTGGAGAGGATCAAAGCTTATCCATTAAAGTATGTAAATTTGCTATCTTAATATAAACTGAGCACTGATTATATGAGTGTGGGAAATGATGATTTGGACCAATTGATGAGTGCTGTTCCAGCATGAAATACATATATTGGAGATCATGTATATCAGTTAATTGGATGGAGTAGATGACTATGGGAATTGTTTGGGTTCAAATCCCATTTAATTACATCTAGGTTAAATATATACATTATACTCGTATTTCAATATATGTATATATATATGCAACTCACTATAAGTCCAAAACATAAAATAAGCGGAACATTTTATAATATAAATTTCATATACGAAACAAAAAAACATATTATTATATTACTAATAATATCTCAAAATTGTTTTTAAAGATTTTCCTAAAGTGGGCATGAAGGAAGAAGAAACATACTTGACATAAGATTTGGTAAAACGGAATAGTCACCATCTCAATAACGTTTAAAATTATTGGGCTTGCATGATTTTTTTATTGAAGATTTTTCAAGTCATCTTAGGACTTTTTAAGGTTGACCATCCATTGCCAACATAAATAACTATCCAATATAGATTAGTGAATACGTATCTAATTGCTCTATCTGAAAATCATTTGGGCGACATTGCAATCATTGATTCTGACTTAGGACTATCGTGTATTTCCCGAATACTAAAAACTTTTACATTGCCTGATAAAAGTCTGTTATTATTGTTGTTCTCAAAAACCCTTAAAACTGACCATAACATGGCATTCAAATCTTATGGATAGTAAAAAACCTGTTGATATAACAAATACCATGAACTACACATGGCTAAAGTTTATTTCAGTAATAATAAAAAACAAACAGTTAATTTAAATTTAAATATTTATATATGAACTAAAGGTAAAAAACAGAAAAGTAAGTACATATATTTTCAACAATAATATCATGATTAAATCATTATAATTGCAATTACCATTTTTTTTTGCAAAATATATTTTTTCAGTATTTTAATTCATTCCAAAATGTTGAATATATTGTCCATTCTTCTTTGCATTGCTTATATAAATAAATTATTAGGAAAATTTTATTCCTTTGCATTATTTATAATGCTTTAATCACTTTAATTATCATATATTTCAACTATCAGGTGTTTTCTTCAGAGCTTTTTAATTAAATTGAATAAAGCATAGTAAAGAGTGCAAAAAAGGAGTAAAATTTTGTAGTGACACATTTAAATTTATATATATATTTTAACTGAACAGATAATATTGAAGAGTTGTTGTTTATTTGTTGTTCAATGATTAACAGCCAATTCCCTCCAACCACCAACATCATCAGTTTTATATTTGCTTATTAGTTAATATGCTCCAAATTATCATTTCTCAAAGTGTGGTCTTCCAGATCATTTTTGAGGACTAAATAATTTTTATAAAAATACTAAGATATTAAAAATATTTACAAAAATGTTAATCAATACCTTTTTTGGGAGGATAGCAACTTTTTTTTTTAAAAAAAGGACACTATGCTGTATTCACCTACATGATTTAAATTATGCACTATTAAAAAAATAAACAAAAAAAAAACATTGAAATTCATAAACTTATTAAATTTTATGAATCTCATTTATGGTGACAACCATATCTTTCTTGTTAAATATAATGTTCTCAAATTTCAAATGTAAATTTTTTTAAATGATATTTTCTTCATGATTTAAATAGAATTTGTTACACATCCACCAATTTTTTTTCTATGTGGTTATTTTTTTTCAACAAAATTTGGAGACAGGATATATTAGCAACCTTTTAATAAAATATACTGTAATACAATGAATATAATAAACCCAAAAAAGATGAAAGTATTTACATTGCATCATATAAAAAATATATTGATGTAAGAAGAAAAAGTAAAGTTATTTTCTGACATAAAGCATGTTTTAAAAAAACCATATTTGTGCCACTGTGCCCCTGAAACAGCTAATGTTGTAACTAAAAGTAACAGATAATTTTTATCATTAAAATGGAAAATGCTTTAAATCTACAGTTAATGATATAAATTATATATAAGAGCATTCTGGTTGAGAATCTTATATTGTGTCAGAAAGTCTTAAATCTCTATAAAGAATTTAGCTGAGAATCTGGATCACATAATTCCAAGCTATTCACTCCAAATGGGGGATGACTTTATAGATACTGAATCCATTACAGTCTTAAAACTATTAAAGTAATTAGTAAAGCATCTGCTGATAATTAAGCTGCCATTAGACTTTTGCTAGAATTAAAAATTTGTTGAAGAAAAAAAAATCTTAGGAACAGGTACTTAATTGTAATGAAACGATTGTGAACAAAATACAGAATGTTGTAAATATATATATGTAAATGTGCTTTCCATTATTTTTTTAAAAAATGTATATTATAATCTTAATTTATCTGTGCTTATTATACACATAAAGCATTTATAACATATATGCATGTTGAAAAGTACTGTACACTTATAGTTCAATGAACAATAATTATATCAAAATCAACACTTGTCAACAAAATGAGCTATTATATACTAGATACATTGTACATGGAACAAAATATAGCATAATTCATAGCTTAATTTGTTGACATGAAATAAGCTTTATATACTACAGTTAATATTAAATGACTTTAAAAATTTGTGTTAATTTTTTAATATAGTAATTATAATCTACATACATAAATCTCATGGAAGATAAAGTGTTTCAATAATTTTAAAAGTGTAAATGAATCATAAATGTAAACATTTTGAAAATCATTCTTTTAAATAATTACATTTTTCAAAAAAATTGAAGGGGTGTTATTTAATCTATTTTTGATGGACAGCCCTGTTAACAAGCAAGATAATTCCTGATTTAGTGCAGTGGCAGTTCAAAGTCCATAGATTGCAGCAACAATTCTCATTTTTATTGCTTAAACATTTGTGGCAGAATGACAGGCTGCAAGGTTTAAAGTTCATATTTATGGATTATGGCTGCAGATGTGTCACTTCAAATAAAACTTCTTACAAATTCCCAATCAATAATCTAAATCCTACTGTACTGTTAATAAAGTAAAAGTTGTTGGATTTTTTTACTGATAATTATGATAATATCTAACAGGCTGTAAATGTAACAAATATATTTTTGTTGAAAGTACATGTGATAGTTATTGAGTTCCTTATTGCAATTTATGTTCAGATAAACCATGGGCTCAGCATAAGAATAACACCCCTCCCATTAGTGATGAAGGTTGCATCATACTATTTTTTTTTTTACAATTAATGCATAGGTCCCTGTTGCACTAACCCAGATTAAATTAGAATTAATCCTTATTACATTAACCCAAATTAAACAAACATTTACCTTATACTTAAGGTTCTTTCTTCTTGGATTTGAACTCTATCATATTAGCATGGCTTCAGTTAATGCTAATATCTCATAATCAGAGTATGCTTAAAATCATCATTAAAAATAAATCCTCAAATATGTACATGAAATATGATTAATAATAATATACTGAGAATCTAATTTTTTTTAAAAATAAGCCTTTAAATATTGTATTACTTTCAAAAATTACTATCACAATTATAGAGTAAAAATTAAAGGTACGGTTAGTCAGAGTGTCACCCATAGTGATATAACACTTTTAAGAACGAGAAAAAATATACCAATAAATATTTACCAAATGCTTTTAAAAACTAATTTACTTTATTTACTCTACAGTAAATCCATTTGTTGTAAGCCTGAGTAATAAATCAATAAGCAAATGACTTTATTGCTTGGGAGTTCGTAAAAAGAACAACCATCGGAAATGACAGAACTGTGCAAGATCCATAGATCTTAAGTCCCAAAATCTGCTTTTCTACCACTGTAAAAACCTTCAGATTTAGTTTGAGTGATCAATTAACACTAGATGGTAATGATATCTCATCCCTAGGCCAATTCCAGAATCTGCATCTACAATTTTAAAACTTCTAACTAAAATAGCCAATAGCCAAAAAGTAGTCTGTGGTGTAGATATAGCATTACTATCTCATATCCACTGATTACTCAATCTTACAAAGGTGACTTTTGTAGTGTAAATAGATAACATTACATTTTCTAAAAATCTGAGTAATGTATATATTAATCACATAGTTTATTTCTTAAGAGTTCGTATGATCAAGCATTGAAAGTGAAAAGGTGGTGCAGTAATCCACAAATCTCAATCTCTAGAGATTGACCACTGTACCAAACTATTCAGAACTTTAAATAACCATACATGTATGTGTATATGTGGTATATAATGTGTAGCATAAATGATTCAATATTTTCTGTGACATTATTGTTTTTAAATAAAGTCTGAATGAGTTTTTTGGGACTGCAAGTATTTACATATTTAAGGAAGTTAATTACTTGGATATATATGTTATAACACTTCACCATAGAAAACTGAAAATCGAATTTTTAAATAGAAAAGTATTATTCAAAGCATAAATAAAAAGAAAGACTGCATAGAAATGGACAGATAAGATTAAAGAGTAGTTTTAAGCGAATCTGCATTTCATTTGGTCTTTATGCAAGAAATATTCAAAGCAAGAAAGAGTTGATGAAAAAAGGCATTACATATTCATAGAAATATCTAATGATGAATTATATCTTTCCAAAAAAAAAAAAGTTATGTTAAATATTATCAGTAATAAGTGTAACTTTTTCAAATACGTTTAGTCTACATTTGAAAGACATTTAATAAAGAGTATTTTATGCATTTCATTAACATATCAATATATTTATAACTTTTCATTTAATTATATATATTTTAATTATATGAATAAAGTATAAGTGGTAAAATGAAAAGTATATTTGCTCATTAAACAAAGCGTGAATGAAATTAAATTATTCGATGTAGTTGTGTTTAATAATAATGGATATATTAAATTTAACTAAATTTTGAAGTTTACATTTTGGTTACAAATAATATACTTTCTAATCTAACAAATTATTAGTAATAATTATTAAGATATTTATCTGGGGAGGATGGTGTGTAATAGCTGTGAGAGCATAAAGTGTGACAATCTTTAGATTAATCTGTAATAATTTAACATATCAAAAATGCGCAGTATATAACATAACAGAAAATATTTTATGTATTTCCTTGATATGACAATATTTCAGGGATACTCAATACTGATTATTAACTGCAGTGAAGCAGAAAAATGCTATAATAAGACATTAAACTATAATAAAGCAAATGTATTACTGACCTACCTTTCCATCTATATATATGCACACAAAATAATATTGAATAACTAATTTGTCATCTCATAATGTTTTTTTAAAAGCATGAAGCACTTTTTTTAAAAATATTAAAACAATAAAAAAACTTTCAATGATTTATATATTTTATACATTTTTATCCATTAAAAATAAATAATCTAATAGCTTCATTGATCAGGGAGCTCATAAAAAGTTTGGGTGCTGGAAATACCAGAATTGGAATCAATCCAATAATTTTATGTTAGAGTCTGATGCTTTCCCACTGCACTAATTCACACAGGTCACTTATATCTATTTATATTAGAACACTGTATTCTTTGTGCTTGGTTTCAAGCATTTGTGTTGATATTTGAAACTATGAATAACAAGCCTTACATATAAAGGTTTGTTGGTATATATACATATATGTACAAAAATAGAGACAATACAATAGTATGACAAGAGTGAGAGAAATACTCACTAAAAATTATTTATAACAGTACTCATAGTGTCTACATAATATTTATAATTTTTTTTAGCTTCTTTTATTAATCTATTCAACATTTATGTAAACAATGGTTTATTGAAACCATTGATGATGATTTCATGCATGAAAAAAGGAGCTACTATACATCAATTGTTAATTTAGTATAAGTATATTACATTCAATTCATGAGTGTGCCATTACTTGAATGCACTAAATTTGACAATATTATCTAGGTTAAGATTATAAATTACTATTTAATTTTCAAACATATACACTTTAAACTCTATTAAAGATTAATATATCAATTACCAAATCTCAGCAAGAATATAATTTATTTAACATTTTCCTCTTTTCTCTGTATATGTGTTGTATTCAACATATAATAAAACTTAACATATCTAACATAAATTGTAATCATTTGCTATAGATAAATATTAGGCTATGATAATGAAGACATATATGGTTTAGAACAGAGGTGGGAAAATAGTGGCCCGAGGGCCACATGCAGCCTGCTAAGAGTTTTATGTGGCCTACCAAGACAATCAGAAAAATCCGCCTTGAACTGAGATTTCCTTCCCGTGCATGACTGAAGATTCATCTCTTATTTTTCACTAGGATGGCCACATCAATACACATGCGCAATGTAGATATGATGTACAGTGCTTTTCCAGTTGATCTGGTTAATTTCAATTTTGTCTTTGCATTAGCAAATATATACATTTCCAACTTTAGTGAAACCATGAACCTTCCAAAAAAAATATAAAATCGGTGATGAATGTCATGGGTTTAATGAAAAATGAACTAACAAATATTTCTTTGGTAATACAGAGAATAAAGCAGAGTGTTTATTGTGTCATGAAAAAAAGGTGTGGCCCTCCCCTAATTTTCACTTCCACAAAATGGCCCCCAATGCAGCCCCTGAACCAAAACAATTGTTCACCCCTGATTTAGAATATCTTCCAAGTAATAAAAGCTGATTCTGCCAGAAATAAATTTTGGGGATCACTTTCTTTTTATATATATCTTTTTATAAACTCCAGTCATCTATTACATCACATGATAATATATATGTGAAAAAAAACCCAATATACATATTTTGTGCTCAACCAGCACTCATCAGTTGGTCCAGATCATCTCCCATACACACATATAATCAATGTTTGGTTACATTAAGATAACAAATCTTCAAACTTTAATGGTCAGGTTTCAATCTTCTCACTCTCCAACTCTTCAGTCATTCATATCATTGAAAATCTGATGATGGCATATTCAGTGAAGAGTGCATTCAGTTTAATTGTATACTGTATCATTAGATTTAGGTGCATATACATTCTTGATAGAATAGCAGCACAACAGCGGCGATAGTATGTTTGTAAATAATAAAAAAAATTTAATTATTTTTGTTAAATTTTCAAATTAAGTAATCAAGTAAAGCATTTAAAATCATGTACAGTCCTGCAAATTGGTGTTTAATTCAAATGTTAAATTTATAAAAAATAAAAATAAAAAAACAAATACTTTGGCAACTGGAAAATTATTGAGTGGTGTCTTTTTCTTCATTGTTTTTCTATGAAGTGCAGTTGGCCCTGCAATGATTATTTAATGTTTGCTTTATCTTTTATCCAAACATGTCTGGTATTCTTTTTTTATTCCACAAATACAAAACAAAATCTGCACAAATCCCTAACATTTAAAATCTATAATGATAATCCAGTCTATATTATTATAAATTGCCAACCAAATTCTAAAACTAATTTCTGGCTATTGGCTTTTATCAATGAGAAATGAATTATAAATATCCATCTTGCAGCTATCTTCCATTTTGATATAACAAGTTATTTGAAAGTATTTAAATAACCTAATAATTTAAACAATAGATAATCTGCTTGTTCAACTATATGGATTATTCTATATTATTGAAACTTCTATAGATGGATTTAATATAGAGCATTAACAATAGTAAAAAATTACTGGATTGAAGTTAGATGCTTAAATGTCAAATAACATTCAAGCAATTAACTATTCAATCATTCATTTATTATTATCATTGCAAATCAATTATATATATATATACAAATAAAATGTTCATTATTTAAAAATAATTGTAATAACAATAAATATAACAATAATTAACTATTATATATAGTCTTTGAATCTCCAGAAAAGTACTTTTGGTTAATTCCTTAACTCTCCTCAACTGTCATTAAATCCAAAAAACATAATAGAAGCAAACATCATTAACTTAAATCCCATGAATCCCAAATTTTATTTTTTTTTAATTTAATGGTAGTTGAGAAGGGTTAAGGATTTAACTGAAAGTACTTCTGCAGATTGAAAGACTGGATATAATAGTTAATTGCTGTCATATTTATTATTTTTATTGTTATATATAGTTTTGCTTTTATATTTTATTTGGAAAAAGCATAAACTATGAAAATTGGTCCAAGAATAAAAAAAATCCTAATTACAGTAATAATTTTTAACTAATATACAGTCATAATCTTGAAATATATTTATTTTAATTGATTGACTTAACAAGTAAAAACAAATTAATAATCATTATTTGGAAGGTTAATATAATCTTCATGCATCCAAATAATGAGTTGAACTAAACTATTGCACTAAAATTGCCAAAGTGATATATATATAAACTTATTCATAGAACAACTAAATCTGAAAGTATTACTACAATAATTCACAAGCCATATCCCCAAAGAATTACTTAAATGAACTTGCAAATAATGCTACTTTTTCTTAAATCAATGCCAATCTGATTTAAGATTTAAAAAATGAACAATTGTATCTGACCACCAATTTGTTATATAGTAATAAATCAATTATTGATATTAAAGAACATTTTAAATATTTTTTACTCTACTCTGAATATTTCTGTGGTTGACACAGGAAACAGCGCCCCTTGCGGCCACATGGGTATAAGTTGAAAGTACCATATTAATCAAGCCAGCTTAGAATTTTAAATATTAATTCTGATGAAATTTGTATAATTTTAACAAGTTGATTACTAAAAAGTTTGTCTTTTCAACTATCAAAAGTTGATTTAATACTATATAACAAACTGAAGATCAGATAAAAGTGGCCATTTTTATCTGGGAAATAGATTGGTAACTGATATATACAAAAAGGGGACATTATTTGCAAATTTATTTAAATGATCATAATAATGTTTTGGGGTTTAGTTGTTCTAGGATAGATTTATATTATTAGTATTACAAATTTAATAAGCCATAATTATTTACTGGCTTGTCAAAATGTTTAATATTTACAAGGGGAATCTTAACAAAAACTGGAATTTTGTAATAAAAAAATTGTATATTTATTTTAGGTGTAATAAATTGAATCCCCTTCAAAGTATTGCTCATTTAATAAAATGCATTGGTCTAAACATGTTTTCCACTTTTAGAAGTAGTCCTTTTGCAAAGTGATGTCTTTAAGGTGTCCATTGTTTATCTTCACTTCTCTGCAAAAAATAATTGAGACACTTTTTTTTCGAGGGAATAAAAAGAAATTGCATAGAGCAAGATCAGGTGAATATGGCTGATAGATAAGATGGGTCAGGCCATTTTTATTTAAAAATTGTTCCATTTTCAAGTCTTTATGCACTGGCATGTTGATATGCTGTAGCTTGCACTCCCCACTTTTCCACAAATCAGGACATTTTCATTTTGCTACATCATAAATATGTTTCAGAATTTGTAGGTAAACTGTGTAATCATTATGAATGAATTCAGTGTGAATAATGTTATTTGCATAAAAAAAAAATTAGCATTGTCTTGACATTGGATTTCACTTAACACACTTTTGGGGTGTATGATTAATTTGACCCTTCCATTAAATCACTCATAAACTTTTGTTTTCCCCAGAGTAGCTTTCTTATATGTTGTTCCAACTTTTTAGGCATTGTAAAAATCAACAAATAAGCAAGGCATACTTAATAAAAACATTTACTACATGACACTATGACTTCACTCAATAATAATGATCAACAGACTGATGCAGGGAGTCTCTACAAGAGGCATCTAGTGGCAGAAACATGTACTACAATGCCCACATCCTACAGAAACTATTCCAATGGGGGAGGGGGTATCCCTTGTATATATACAAATAAAAAACCATTAATCTGAAATTGATGGTTTCATAGATTTGTTTCTTTTTTGGATTTATGAAATTTTCGATTTTAAGAATAAATCTTTTACTCCCTCATCATAAACTCAAACTATTAAGGAAGGGAAAAATACGCAGCTCATTATAATTAGACTTATTGATTTATAAGTATTTATTTAATTTGTTTGTAAATGATTATACTTTTACAATAAAAATTTTTGAATAAGAGATGACCTACCTACATATACATATTTTCTTATTTCGAGTGAAAAAAATTATCCAGAAATTCTTAGCTCTTGAATTCACGTCTTCTGACTTCACAAAACTATATAGGGTATTTTAGTTGGTGAATTTTTATTTCTCATGGTAGAACGAATTTATAAACAACCAATCTATTGTTTATTTTTATCAATATCTTATTTTTATAATTAGTCAAACTAATTGTTTCAAATAGTAGGTTTGTCAATACAGTAAGTGTAGAAGGGTTAAGAATACACCATTCATTCATTTATTCATTAATGAGAAGTCCCGAGTTATTCCACATAATTCATTAATAAAGAAAAGTCTACAAAAAAAATGAATTGATTTTTGTTTTTTAACAAAAAAAAAAAAAAAATCTACTTTTTAAAAGATAAAAGTGGGACAGCATAGAGTCATTTTTTAAAAATAATAATAATGAAGCAGAAGAGATGGGGAGATGAAACATGTAAATTTTCAGAAAATTCATTGATGTAAGAATATTAAATTGATTTTTTTTTATTTAAAGTAATGAAATTAAAACATTTTTCAAATTATTATTTTTTTTATAGCATACACTAAAAAAAAAAAAAGTAGATCATACTAATTATAAAATTAAAAAAAAAAAAAATACGAGTCTATTTAATGAGTTAGAGCAATATATATGTAATAAAAGTCATTTGCATATTTTATGAAAAACAATTGGGGAGAATCAAAAAAATGAAGTAATTTAAAATGAGGCTGCATTCATCTAGGTCACGATGACATCAGCGCAAACTTGAGGGTGTAAAAATCAATCGCGGTTCTGCTGGGGAATGAAATGAAAGCGCAACTCGAATATTTTCGTCCTCAAACAGATTTTAAAATGAATATTAAAAAAAAAAATCTTTTTATTTTTCAAAGTCACTTTTAAATAAATATTAAAAAATATAAATCCCGTTATCAAAAATAAAGACTACTTACTAAACATTATTAAATAGGTTTATATCATCATCATCAACCATCCACTGCAGGATGAAGATCTCTCTAAATTTAATCATTTTTCCGATTCGTAGTTTCATTTTTTTTCTTATGGTTCTAAAATTTCTTATCCATTCTTCTCACATGTGATCTTTTAGTAGGTGCGCACAATCTGTTTTATGTATCACACAGAACATGCTGTGTACATAAATTATAAATCTTTACCTGTGTTATATTCTCTATCCAAATGCTGATAGACTAATATAACCAAATAATATTTGATAGTCAGTTATAGGGTGATATTACTAGCCATCTTTTAATATTATTTATTTTAGTATTTTGATTTTAAGGACTACTTTATAAATTTTAAAGAATATTTATATCATTGTGTGTGCGTGCGTACATACACTGGCTATATGTATTATATGTGTGGATTATTTATATATTTAATATGAAACTATGTATTATACCTATATCAACATAGAAGAGTATAATTGGTTGCATATTATACAAGGAAATAATATAAATTTATCATAAGCAATAAAGAACAAATGCGACCAGTTCTATTCAGAAAAAATTGAAGTCAAATAAAGTTAGTTGTAAATTTAATATATAATATCCAGACTATAAGCCAGCATCCAATTATAGTGGATGATGAGTTGCAGAGTTTAGGAAAGCAGACTTAAGAACATAAACAACTAACCAGTAAATCATTAAAGAAATCATTTACAATCCTTATTTATTTGACACAAGATTGCATTTTTAACAGTCTCAAAAAAAAAAAGAAAAATTATGTCAAATCAAGTTACTTTGTTTTATATGTAAAAGCAGAATTTGCATGAACTTATCTTGCATATTTATTAATATTTTGTTCTATTTTTTTTTCCTATTGTTTTTTTTTATTAATTTCTTTAAGATGACTGTTTAATAAATGCCCATTTCATTATCATTATTACTGTTAACAACAATATACGTACTACAACCAATATTAAAGTTAAAGCTACTTTTATTTTATCATATTATCTACACTAAGAAATTAAATAATTTGTTGCTGTTAATATTCTTAGTGTGAAAAAAACATACCTAACATTAATGAGAATCTTTTTCTAATAGTTCTGGCTTGTGTTTTAGAATTTAGAGTCCCATGTGATGCCATTATTCCATCTGATTGGCTGTCACGTAAGCATTTTTTAAAGCATATCTGTTTGAAGGTGTTTAGCTTTCACGTTATTATAATACTAAATATAGTTATTGATCTAAAGTCAGACCTACATAATTGTTTAGATATGCTGGCTTGAGTTTGAAACCTATAGTATTTTGAATATCAGATTTTAACTTGAAGAATAAGATAGGATTAAATATAGTTGCTAGATGCATAACTACACTATTTTCTGCTTTGAATCCCAAATATCACTGATAAAGGTAATAAACCAAAAACCAGTATGACAGTGGGGGTTTAAATATAGACAACTTGGTAAACACTGATTACTCAAACTTGTTGTAAGTGGCACTAATGCTAGGGTTGCTCTAAACATGAGTAAGTCAAAGCCTTTCTAAAATATTTATACTTCCTTCAGTTATATAGAAATTAAATGATGATAGTTTTAAAACTAAATGGAATGTATAGATATGGTAGAAAAATTTGGAATGTTAAAACATTGACATCAAGACATTATTAAGGTTGTAAAATCATTAATAGTATGTTCATGAACTGCATAAAACTTTAAATTAATATACTGATTGATGTATTAAATAATCTTGTGAACAAAAGCTTTTGTTTGCCTTTATTTTTTTTTGTCTTACACGGCATATATGTACAAAAATCTTTGAAATTGGTGCATGAATATTATATGTGTGTACATTTTATACATTAACATATATTTAATTATTATCTAATAATACATTATTTTAGCAGCACTACCTGAAAAACAGCCCTAAAATCTGAATACAAAAAATAGGTAAAAGATAATACAGTGTACAGTCATTACCAATAATTTTTTATTTTCTTACTATTATTGAGATATTTTAAGAGCTTTATTTCTATCAAAAGTATAGAACGAAAGCACTTGATTATCAGTAGGTACTTAAATGTTGCTTCTACTTATTTAATATAATTTATGCTTAGTTTAAAATTTGAAATTAATCATAAAATAATACATCCTTTTATATATTTGTATTACATTATCATAAATCAAACAAACAAATCATCACTTAGAAAGTAAAAAAAAATATTTATAAGATTACAAAATGTGCAATATATAAACTATAAGGTTTTTTTTTTTTTTTTAGGACATCTCTCATTCCAACTCCACTATATCATAGTCACACATCATCACAAAACTTGTATATATTATACATCTATCTTTTCACACCATGAGTGCATATTTATGTATTATGTATTTGTTATGTAAGCAAAATATGTTGTTATATAAAAATGTATATGAAACTTTTGGGTGCAAGTGTGTATAATATACATGTGTGTCTTGTGTTTATATATAGTTTGAGTAAGCTAATTAAACGTATCTGTATTTTTTTTTTATTTGCTTACAAAAATATATAAATATGGATGTTTTCTCATGTATATTAAGGCATTGTATTATACAAGAGTAAAAATAACAACGGTTTCATTGTTAATAACCTATGGACACTAAAACGTTATTTATCAACAGTGAAATATCTTATATTAGAATCATATTGCTGTGATACTCATTTGGCTTACCTATTTGAGAACACATATATGCATAAATATGTGACCATTTGTGTTTGCATATATGTACACAAACATAAATGTACATTGTAGATGTTGGCATATTTAATGAAATGCTTATTTGACTCTAAATGGAAAATTCAAGATTATCAATAAACACACTTCAAATATCCCACTACTAGGAAAGATCTTTCCAACATCTCTGCTTAAAAAAACAGTGAAAACAAACACACTATTTAATAAGCTTTTAAATTTTCTGGGTAATGAATGTTTGGATGATTTTCCACTCTTACTTCACCCTTTAGTTAAAAATTATATATCTATTTTCCAACCAATATTGAGTGCTTAGCTGAATTGATTATGGATTAAATATCTTTTGAAAAAAATCCTAACATTTTTATTAGATTCTTAAAAAAAATCAAATTTCACCAGCCATTATTTGAATCAAGATGGCAGCCATAACTGTTGAATGTTTACTATTGCTCATCAGAAAACATTTAGTATTGGTGTTATTAGCAATTGCTTTACCATTGTTTTCCTCCAGACATTCATAAAAATCATTCTGGCATCTCATACATAAGAATCATACTATTACTTTAACTCTTATAAGATGTAAATTGTCCATCTATAAATAAATAAATGAAATATTTCAATTTTGAAATACTTACACAATTAGACAATTTGTGAGATATGATTGAAAATTTATAATCTGTTTAAAAGATTACCATCTATGCATGCTTGTAAGTAAAAATATTAAACCTGATACAAGTGACAAACACTGGGGGGAAGCTTTTAAGTACTAAGATCATAGTTTAAATTTACAATTATTTATTAGTAATTACAGTACTAATTACAAACCTGTTTTGACAAATAATCATTTTCTTTTTCTCTAATGTGTCATGCTAAGCAGTGAGCAATTTTCTTTTTTTTTTCTGCAACAAATAGATATTAGACATTGTCTATAGGGATCTGATACATTCTTTAACTTAGCAGGTGTGATTTAAATAATCTTACTACTGTAGGAATATATTTATCTATGTGGTAATAATGTAGTATCAAAGTCGAAGGCAACATCTATGGAACATTACTCAATCTATTATTTTTTGGTGATCGAACATAATATAAACTCTAATGCTATAACCCATTTGATTTTTTTTATTATTTGCCCTATGTCTTTTAGTTCAGTGATAACTCATGGGCTAGAATTGATCTTATCTCTTATCACTTTCATAGTTCAAATTTCTTATGAACTATTGAGCAATTAATTGTTGTTATCAAGCATTGGTGGTCGAATGGTCAGCACAGCTGCCTTACAAGCAGATGTCACAGGTTCGCTTCCCGGCTGATGCTTTGACACATGAAAAATTTAACTACTTGTTTTTTGTGGGGGGTTTTTTAGACATATATTTTTATCAGATTATATATTTGAAGCAAACAAATATTAAAAATAATAAATGGCAACTTTTAACTTTTTTAAAAAAGGCAGATTTTGCTTACTTTATGAAGATTATTTTATAATTAATATTAACCACTTTCCATGTTGAGAATGAAGCTTCTGATAGAATACAAAGGAAAATACAATCAGAAAAAAACTGAAGATTTTCAAACAAAATAAAATGTTGCATAAAAAGATAAACAATAACATTTCAGAATGTAAAATACCATAGACTCAAAGTTCAGCATGTGATATACTGTATATGAATATATTGATGTTTTATATGATAATTTGTATAATCATTTCAAATCGCTTTTTTTATTTCTTTAGTTTTTGTCTTCCCTTCATTTGATTTTTTTTTTTTTTCTGAATCAATGATCATGCTACTTATAAATGGGTACTACTAATGATGATGGTGCTCTTTAATGGTATTAAATACTAACCTGTTAGATGTGCTATTACTAACAGTTGAATGCATTTGGAATATTTAAATAAGGTTAAATTTTTCTAAAGACATTCAATACATATAGTATTAGATGATGGAAATAGTCCAATATAAAAATACAACTAGAACACCATCATCACAAACCTTCAGGAAAACATCATTTGTTGATGTTGTTTCATTAACAATAAACCACAAATTAAAATAAAGATTAAAGACTTAACACCCACAGGGATGTGACACATTCCTAATATGTAGTTTTGTTTTATTGCCAACAAGTTACCCGTGATGTGATCAGTGGAGGTTGAAATTTTTACCCTCCAGCTAAAATTATCTGAATATACATTTAAGATCAGTACTGATAAATTGATAATGAATTGAGTATCTGAAAACATTCTGAACATACTTGAAAAACTTTGTTAAACTCAATTTCTTTCAAAGTTATAGTTCTGATTTGACATCACAGTTTGTGTACATAGTAGATTAGTGGCCTATTCACAAAATTCATAAGTTTCTTAAATTTTAAAGTTCTATCCTTGAAATTAAACATTGGGTTGTAGATATAAGAGGTTAAATAATCTAATCACTACACAGGAAAACTACCTAAAACCTATACCCCTACATATTAACATCAGTTTGGAGACATAATTTTACATTTTTTATTGAAATGATATATTTAAATTTAAAATAATTCCATTAAACATATTGTTAGCTTTAGTACTAAATAATGTACACTGCACTGGACCAACAAATATTTTTAAAAATACACTTGTACAATCAATTCCCTCCTTCAATTTCCACATTTTCAATATTCTCAGTAACTTTCTAAATTTTTATTTTTTATTCTCATTGCTGTTTCTACCACTGTGATCACAAACAATCTCAAACAAACGATAGCTGTTATGTTTTCCTGGCCCGTTTAATACAAATGTTTTAATTTAATATATCACTTATCTTTTGCATTTTATAAATAATTTTTATTCTAAAAAAAATTTAAAAAATACAAAAATAATGTTTTTATTTGTTTATGTAATTAATATGGCTTGAGAAAGTGAGAAAAAATGAATTTAATTTTTAAGTAATTTTAACAACAATATATACATGTGTGTGTGTGTATGTATATGTTAAAACATTTGTATGCACCATTCATTATATAAAATGTATACAACATTATTTTTTTGTTAAAAAATTTTCATTAATATTTTAATGTGTATAAAATAACTTTTAAATTAAATTCTATACGAGAATGAACCTATTGTATATAGATATAGAAAACATCTACATATACATACAATCTAAACATTCATATTGCTAAAAAGAATATATATATATATAATGAGTTGATTTCAACCTTGCCTTCGGTTATTCCATAATAATAGTTATATGCAGAATAGACTAGAGTAAAACTATATTGTGATTACTTCATATTATATATATATATATATTAAAACATGCAAAAACTAAAACTATATTGTGATTACTTCATATTATATATATATATATATTAAAACATGCAAAAACTTTCCATACAGTATTGCCACTCAGTGCAAACCAGAGTAATCAATGAATGGCAGAAGGCTTGTGCATAAAATTCCCCATCTCGTGCCTACTCATCCAATATCCCCAGACTAGTTTCTGGCTTGTGGCTTTCATTAGTGAGAAGAAATGGCAATCATGTGATGTTTATTGGCTTATATATATATATATATATTACAAGTAAAGTAAAATTTAAACACATAAGTAATTTAAATTATCAATAATAAACACAGCGAAAATATCTAGCTAATCAACTCTTCCAGAACAATAGCTTTTAACATTGTGATCTGACTAAATCTTATATTTCAAATTTTAACATCATGTTTCAAAATCTTATAAATCTATATACCAAATCTAAGACTGATTAAAGTGTTTCAGAGAAGCTGTTTGACTGATTATGATAATAAAGATCATGTTTATGACTGGGAATTTGATTGGCTAATTTATTTAAATGTTGTCTGAGTAATTAAGTACTGTTTCTAGCTTAGTGACATTCACAAGTAAATTATAATAGCAGATTAATTAATTAAAGTTTAAGGTACAATAATTAGAGTTGATTTAAATTTTTCCTTAGGCTATTCCACCAATAATAGTTATATGCAGAATAAGGTGAAACAATATTGTGATTATTTTATGTTTTAAAATGTGGTCAGTCTGGAGATTTGTCATTTACATGGAAATACGAGATGTGAGATTGCATTCAGCTAATAAAAGATGTTGTAAACCATAAAACAATTGACCCAGAGGAAAGCTGAACTAGTGATTTGATCAATTAATTAATTTAAACTTTGAGAAATTAATTTATTATAATGTATGTGCATGTGTGATAAAACTATATTGCATGTGGGATTCACTGTGTTTCATGAATTTTGGTATCCTTGTGAAATCTTTGAACTAAATTATGCAAATATGATGGAATTATATCATATACTATTCTATACAATCTATATTAATGGTGAAAGTAATTCATTTAAAGTTCATTAATGTTGTTCTGTTATTAAGAATGTAACAATAAATTATGTTCAATGGAGAACTAATCTGTGATAATAAAAAAAACAAAAAAAATAACGATTAAAGGTTATTCCTTAGTTTTGATGTCTTATTGTTGAATTATGTTGTTTTCTCTAAATTTATATTTAATAGGATTTGATAACAGATATCTTTGTCTCTAAATCTGTGTGAATCATTATTCTATTAAATATGGATAATATTTGTCTCGTATTGGTCTTTATAGTCATTACAAAACTTAAATTTAACTTTTTATTCTTTATTTTTTCCTCTGAAGTTACAATGATGAAGTTATGAGTAACTCTGCTAACAGTGAATATACATAAACTAGAAAAATGATTTTTTTCACTCAGAAAATTAAAACAAAAATATTATAAAATATAAAAGATAACATCCAGACTGTGAGATTAAAGAAATAATATCCACACAATAAAATTGCCATTCTTGTCCATTATAATACATATTCAGCAGAAATTACAAAATGTATTTTTGCCAATTGATCACTGAAACCAGAGTTTCCAAACAAATGACATTTTCCTAAATTTAAACTACTAAATAAATAAAAAGAATTCTATCCCACAACAACTATCAATTATTCTCCCAAAAATATGATTCCACATACTAAATCTGGACATCTTCTTTAAATCTTCTGTCTATTTCCTATTAATAAAATACAGCTATGGTTGAAATTATTAGTCAGCTTCGTTTATCTTTCAAAAATTATCTTCAACCATTCACTCTATTTAATCCCACTCTCTTTTTAATGTCTCCAGTTTTTCTTTCACTTTTCAATATTTTTATACTGCTATTTTTTACACACTTTTTCTAATAGGTCACATCTCTTTTTTATTTAATGATACACTTCAAAAAAACCATTTAAGTCTCTTATTCAGTTGTAATTTCAATGGATCATGCTTCTGAAAAAGAATCATAGGCTTTCAATTGAAACCTATGTCTTATGTGACTGTAGATCATTATAAACCATGAACTATATATAGTTAATTATCTTTCACACATAAAAAATTCACTAAAATTGTTAATTACTGACCCAATATAAATATACAATAATAAAATGAATGACTTAATAAGATTATTAGAAAACATCTTCTGGATCGATTATCTCCAGATTTCTTTACAATTTTATAATACTCACCTCTCTAAAAAAAATGATCTTTTTCCCTAGACTTATTAAAATCTTAATGTCTTTATTGCTACTTCTGGCATTACTTAACTTTCTCTCATATTTAAAATATATAACCTGAATTAATATGATTGCAAAGAGTTGATGTTGAGTTGGCATCATCTAATAATAATAAATATCTCTGCACTATAAGGTTTAATCCAGTTTTAATCCATTGCTTATCTCCTCTACCTTCCCTTAATAAACTTTATTTCATCTATCCATCTCACATGTGATCTGTTTCTAGGTCTTTCACAATCTTTTGGAATCCAGTTTGGGATTTCAGCTGTCCATATATTATAATCTCTTCTAGTAATATGTTTACCCTAGCTTCATTTCAATCTCTTAGTTATTTCAATGATATGTTTCTTTTCTCATTCAATAATTTCTTTTTCAATCTATTCTTATTATTTGCCAATGTACAACTAACTACATTAATTATCTGACCATAATATTTGTAAAAAAAAAAAAAAAATGTAAGAAAAGAAAACAGAATAATTGAAAAAATGTTCATTATAAAATAAATTATAGACAATAAGTATGGTTTGTACCTTTTTCAATATCTACCTGATTATGAGAAGATCATTTAATCAGGCAAATAAATATATAAACTAAATAAATATTTCTTTTTTTCTTTCGATAAGCTTAATTCTGAGAAAATACATCTTTGCTGAAATGTATTTATATAGTGACCAGTGAATAAAATTTTGTGAAATTAAAGTTATGTATAAGTATAGTTTTGTTAAATGTTTTATATATGTACTTAACAACCTCCATCACACAATCTTGAAACACATGAATAAAAATATGAAAACCAAATAATCCCCGAGACCATTTCATTCTGATCCAGCATTCATCAGTTGACCCCAGTCACAATTTCTTACACATATATTTATTATTTGTTCAGTGTTTATCAATAATAAATTGTAATATTTTGATTTATAAAAGTCATATTTATTTTACCCAAAATTTTGACATATAAACTAAATATTATTCCTAGCCCATATATAAACTTCACATTAGTTAATGATTAATATATTTAATTTTTATTAAATTAAGTACATTCACATGAATAAATTCCAATTCATTTCTCTTGTGTAACATCTTTTATAGATGTACTTAATAAAAGTCACTTCACACATTTTTGAAACATAATGATAAGAGTTCATATCAAAGTTGTGAGTAAAATAAGTTTGACACTTGTACATTAAAATGTGACAATTTACGATTGATAAACAACAAACAAATGATAAAGATATATGAAAAAATTGTGTCCTGTGCCAACTGATGATAGCTATTTTATCATAAAATGCATCTTTGGAATCATTTGTCATTCCATATGCTTTTATTTAATATTTCAAGAATATATAGTAGAGTGGAAGTTATTAAATGCATTTATAAAGATGTTGCACATGGATAATAAAAAATGAAGTTGAATAATTCCATGTTTGTGTATTTAATTAAAAAATCCCAGATATATTAATGTTTAACTTGTTTAAAGTTTATATCTGGGCTGGGAATAATCTCTAGTTTAATAAATGATTAGTGATAATGTTTAATATATTTACCTGAGATTTTTCATGTGAAAGTTGTGGGTTGAATAAGTTTGACATTTGTACATCAAAATGTAACTTTATAACTTGTTGACTAAATAAAATGGCTACATGTGCATTAAAAATCATCATTTTCAACAATTAATGATCTACCATATATAAAAACCTTTTCAAATTTAATCTAGTTTCTATGATCCATTACATCTCTTTTTCATATCACTCCAGCAAATTTTTATTTCATCCATTCAATCCATGTGGGCTCTATCTAGATTTTTTCACAATTTCTTGGAATCCAGTTTACCAACAGTCTATCCATTATCATGTAGCAAAATGCCCAGTCTATGTCCATTTCCGTTTCTTAATTCTTTCAATAATAATATTGATACTTGTTTGATCTTTCACTCTCGTATTACTTTCAATTCCTCATTGTTACTACCAACATGCATCTCTCCATATTTTATGGCTAAAGTCTCTGTAGCCTCGGATCCATAAATGTGAAATATTATATCTTTATAATTTTATCCATTATGTTTTCATCTGTATAAATAATCTAACCATCAAGATATTTCTAATAATTAACTTATATTGAGAATTTTGGGTAAGATATATAAATAAGTTTTAATTTGTCTACTTATGTTTTTATAATGCTGGACTTTCGGAATATTTTATATATACGTTTACTCACACATACAAAATTTAAAATAAAAAGTGAACTAAAAAAATAAAACAGTTTATTTTACAACAGCTAATTCAATCTAACTACAGTAGTAGATTTTATCAACTTGATTTTAATCAAATGAAAAGGGGGAGTAGTTGTCAAAACATTAAGAATTCCTTAAAACTAAAAATACTTTTCCCCCCTCAATAGCCAGTACCCACCCCCCTAGTGATTTTTGATTTCTGACAGCATACAACTTGCCGACTACATGATCAACTACAGATGTTGAAGGGGTGGGGAAAAGATGGTACAATTAGCAAAATGTTTTGATGAGTAAATTGATGACAAAGCGACAAAAAATCACCAAGTAATTAATAGAAAAGACTATAAGACAGAAATTAGCAGCAGCAACATAAAACACAAGATAGTTCAGATAAAGATTGAATAAAATGCTACTACGACAGCGCAAATAAAAAATGCATTTGTGCGCAATCATGCAATGAGATGAGATTGCCCTATTTTTTTTTTTTAAACTTTTTCAGTAATTTATTTTTTTACCCCACCTATTTTAAAGGATTCGTCGATATTATTTGAACAATAAAAGTGTACAGAAAGAGGGGGGGGGGTTGATTTAAAAAAAGAATACTTCTAATATTAATAATTTTTATTAGACATGCATTAGACTACAGATTATCCAATAATAAATAATATTTCTGTAATTTTTACACCACCACTTTCACGCAAGATAGGGACTGGTTTTTATCTGCTTTTAACGCCTTGTGGATGGATGTATTCATAGACATACATAGATCTACAATCTCCAAGATGCACATAGTCTGGGCCAACTGATTTGTCTGGTTCAACACCTAATGTGCATTTTGGGGATCATAGATATTTTTCACATCTCTTTTCTTATATGTTTATGATTTCATCCCTCCACAAGGTGTTAATAACGGATGGAAACCAGTCCCTACTTGCTTGAGAGTGGTATAGTGAAAATTACACTACAGAAATATTATTCCTAGACGAATCATAAGCGGATACATCAAAAGTTCGTAGAATAAAATTATTACAATTTTTATTTTATAATAATATATACAAGTCATTAAAAACCATTTGTAATATGACCATAAAAATAAATAAATAAACAGAAGAAAACATATACAAGTCGTTAAAAACCATTCGTAATATGATCATAAAAATAAATAAATAAACAGGAGAAAAGATTTAACAGAAGTTAAAGACTTTTGGTATCAGTGAATCTTCCACAAATACATTTTACATACAACACATGCTGGTGAAATAAAAATAAATGTACATATACTGTACTTTTAATTTTACTTTTTATATTTTCTATATCAGCTTACATTTTTCTATACAATATTTTTTTTATATCTTCAATATATTTGGAAATTTGAGCCAATTCATTTACGAGTTTTCTTTTCATAATTTAAAACAGCAGTACTGAAAGCATCAATAATCTCTTCTAATATCATTTTAAAAAAATAGGATATTTTTTAAATATTATATTTGTCCTTTTATGCTTCTAATAGTTATTTATTTAGCATGTGGATTTTTTTCCCCTATAGATTATATTAACAAAATATTACGAAAGAAAATAGAGATTCTAACCAAGAAATAATTTCATTAAAGATTTTATAAATTATACTTTTATTCAAATATTAAAGACTTTATTATATATCCAGTCAATTCTGCCACAGTAACTATAGTTGTTCAAGCATTTCTTTTTATACAGATATTATAGCAAATACTTTCCACTTCTTCTTTTTTTTCACTTTTCTTTTAAAGACTGAAAATGCTGTTAACTTGTACTTATGAAATTCTGATTTATATAAATTGATAAATGGCCTTATTTACTGTCATATGATCATCTGAGTAACAATATATATATATATATTTTAATTGCTAGATACCATAACTTTTTTTCAAGCAGAGACCATAATTTTACAGAATATGGATAATCAAATTTACTTAATTTTATAAAACTGACAACCTACAGAAGAAATATTTATTTTCATAGTATGTTAATTTTAACATAGTATATACATAAAAAATTGATTATATGTTTTTAATATTTTTTCAAAATACTGTATTACAAAAAAATAATACAATTTACAATATTTGTGATCAAATAATAATTCATCCATCTGCCATGCCTTTGATCTGAGTTCAAATTTGGGCTGAATTAATCTACTTTTTTTTTTTCAACAGATTTAATTTTTTTTAAGCATCTACTCAATAATCAGTCCAGATAACCATTAAATAATGGGCAGTAAAGAGACATCGACTATTCCTAAATAATAGTAAAAAATAAACAAATCGAAGGAAAACTATAAAATCGTTATCACCAGTTACCTGTGTACACATGGTGACTACTATCTTATCTTCAATAGTTTCTGCAGGGGGTGGGGGGCTGTTGGAGAGGTTATTGCCCTTCAATGGGTTACTCAAAGGCTGTTTTACTTTATTTATAATATTTATTAAGAATAAAAAGCGGAAAGAAATATTGGGATTCATTATATGCAATCATAATATTTGTACAACTTTAGTGTAAATATTAATAAAAAAAGCAGTGTACAAATATTTAATAATTTAATGCTATTGAAAAAAAATATATCCTTGTGTTTAAAATAAAAGTGGCTTTATCAGTTCTTACTTATGGATCTGAAATGTAGATATTTAGGGAAAAAAACAAAACAAAGACTTCAGATCACTCATTGAGATATGAAAATAAGCATGATGATAATAATAAAAAGAGGCTAAAACAGATATTACTGAAATAATTATAAAATTAAAATGGATCTGGATGTAGGTGGGCAATTAAAGTCTTAATCAGAATTCCAAGAAATTGTAAAAGTCCAAGAAATATAGATGAATAAAAAAGAAAAATTGCTGGTATAATGTGAAGAAGTAACTGGATTAAACTTGGAGAGATATTCAGTCAGCATTGGTTTGATAATGATTAAAAGTGGTAATGTAAAATCTAGGTTTAAACTTAGGACTTCATGGATAATCAACTATTTGTGTTATAGTTGAAAAAAATTTCATACTTTATCAAAAACAGATCTTTTGCTTATAGGGTGCATCAAAAATATATCTATTAAACAAGAATGTTTAAACGTGTTATTATACAGATATCATTGATATGTATAAAATATTTAAAATGCTATACACAAGTTACAAAACACACTTTTAAACTTATAATCATAATTGATGAAAAATACATGCAAAAACTTTACTTGTAAATACCATTATAGTTGCCTTAGTTCAAGATATGTCATTTATTACACAGATGAAAATATAATTTATATTGTGTAACCTGAGTTATTCTGTATTAATGAGTAAAAAAAAAATTTTTTTCTAGCACTTCTCTGGAATATGTATAAACCTAAAAAATTAAAAACAAGATACATTATAATATTGATATTTTTTTTACTAGAAAAAATTAAAAATATGTATTGCCTATATTAATTATCTAATAAAGAAATAATTTAAAATATTAGCCAGTATATTTCATGTGTTAAACAAACAGACTATCATCTCTTCAAATACATCTGTAGCTCCATAAATTTTAAAATAGTATTAGACTCTAGTCTAACATTTTTTATGTAAATGTCGTATGATCTCTGAAACGACTTGCTATCTTACATGCTCTGAAAAGTTTAACACAAAGGTAGAGTGGTAAAGATTCCTGGATTAAAATTCAATCAGTCACTTAGATGTTTCCATGTATCCTAGCATTTGTTAACTATATATATAAAGTAAACACATGAAATCATCCTCTGTCAAAAAAAATTCAGTTAATTAATTGTTATCATAACATAAAATAATCTGGTAGCTAAATATTAATACACTTGTCTTTTATGATAACACAGTGGTAATTGGTTTATTTACAACTAGATTGATAGTTATGACTTTTAAAGTGTAAACATTATTATTATTATACAATCCCAATTTATAATGTGTTTACATGGTATAAATTGTGTTTATCCATAATAATGACTTTCCATTTTAAAAATAAAACTACTATATTAAGCTACTTATAAATAAATTAACCATGATAAGTTAACATACATGATGATGCTGACAATTTATCTTAGCCAAACATAAGTTTATACTACAAAACAGTTGGTAAGATTCAAAAAATACTAATCTTTAAATTTAAAAAAATAATAAGCTCATTTTAGCATTTGTGGTTAATTTACTAAAATTATATAAACATATATAAATTTATTGAAGGAGAAGATTTCTTTGATTACTACACAGATACTTTAATTACCGATTAAACAAAATGAGTCTTATTTTGTCTGAAGTTCCAAGAACTTATATGGGAGATGAGCTTTAATAAGACTTGATTGGAAATTGTAATAGGTAACATTTTCATAATAATCATTGCGTAAACTGATATTACATATAAATAGTCAAAATAAGAGTCATAGATCACATGACCCTATTCTCTTAAGCTTGTAACTTATAAACAATGAGGATTGCCAATTCCTCAATTTCTTGAAATCTCAGACAGGAGATTCTTTTTTTTTTTGATTGACAATAAAATACCTGAGTTTTGCAAAATTTTAATGTTATTTGCATAAGAGTTTGATTTTCATCTTTAACAAATTTACATAATGCCTTATATTTCTAATATATATATATATATATATCAAATATATCAATGCAGTGCTCTTTAATGTCTGATTAAATTTGTGAAATTAAATTATTAGTCATATAGAATAAAATTTTGTTAACACCTGAATACGTTTGATGTTTACCTTAATTAATATTATTTGTCAGATTGATTATCCTTAAAAAAAAATTGGTTAAAGCAAATGATAATTGATTCACTTTATGTTTGCAAAGCAAACAATAATAGAAAATAGTGCATTGATATAGACATTTAGAATGTTTATTGATCCAATGATTATGTAATTTTTAGTATTATAATAATTAGTACTTATATATATATATATATATATCAAAGTCTAAATTGCAAAAAAAAAAAAAAAATAGTATAATTATATATGGATATAACTAAAATTAAAACAAAAATTAATGGAGGATGAAAAGAGATGTTTGAGCTTTAAGATGGAGGATAGATTAGTGTTTTTAACTACTTGGATAATCGGTCTATAAAAGTAGCAATAAAAAATTAAAAAGCAAGTTACAATGTCTAAGCAGATTATTAAGAATATGTTCTTTCATTGCCCACTGCTTGTGCTGGAATGTGCTTTCTTTGCAAAAAATATTTAAAAAGAAAAAGACAGGATAATATTGAGTGCTGTAATGAAACAAATTTTGAAAAAATATGGTTATTTTAATTAAAGAATAAATAAAACAGAAATGTTTAAAGGAGTGAGTAAAAAAAAAAATATTGAAAAAATTACAAGGGAACAAAAAGTTGTTTTGGACTTGAAATTAAAAATTAAGAACATACAATACAGAAAATACTATGAATAGTAAGAGGTGTGGTATGGATTTGAATAAATGATCTTAAACAAAGAGATAACTAAGAGTATGTAAAGGCTAAAGTAAGAGACAGACAAATTTTGAGTAGGTGTACCTGAAAATAGCATTTAGCAACTGTTCATAACCTTCTACAATATGGATGATAAACGATATACAAAGAATATTTTATATAATGTATACATTGTTAATAAAAGTGCCACTTACATTATTATATTTTTGTTGTTATTGTTAAAATTGTGCTAAAGGCTTGATATTTTACAACTATTAACTTATGAATTATAATATAAGTATAAATAACAGTAGAGTTAAATATATTCCAGTTTTCATCAATTCAAAGATTAGATGATTTAATACAAAATATTAGAAAAATATCTTTTGTGACTAAATAAAAGATTTGGTAATTAATTTTTATATCAAGAGGAAAAAAATATTTTTCATCTTGCCATTTACAAATCTTTTCATGTAAATTATTTTTGATTTATAATTCCTTGATGATAAACATTTTTATAAGTGTATTTAATTTTCAAACATTTGCTAAAAACTTCTAAACATAATTTTTTAAAACTCATAAATTCCAATAGCTGTTGATTTTTAAATTGTTTTTTTTTTCTATTATCTTTCTACCCTCACTTTATATTTTAATTTTTTTCTCTCTTTATTGAACTTTTAATCTTGTTATATGCCAATACTTACAGTGACTTTGCAGTGTTTTTTTTTATAATAACATTCATTAGATTGTCAGTGTGGCCACTATGATCATATACTAATGAAACCAATAATATATCAATTAGAATCTTTTGTATATTTATAAAAGGCCTTGAGATTGATGTAATGTTTAAATTTGGACTGGAGAAACTTGATTTTTTTTTCTAGGTTCCAATCACATTTAGAATTATTTTACTAGTAGACAGATCATAGGTAATTCAAGAAATCAAAATCAATATTATTGTTGCTATATGAATATCTAAACATTCTTATCTTATAGGTAAAATAAGAATGGGAAAATACTCAAATATTCATGCTGGGCATGTGGTAAGCCTATGAATGATGTTTTGTTAATTTTTATATATATATAAAAGACTCTAAAAACAGCAATCTATATTTAGTTATAAAATCTACCACACCTCTTAAGTCATCCTCTTTCCATCTATCTATCTAAGATTATACATAGATTATAACTAAGATGCTACAACAATAGAAATAAAAACTACAGTAATTGTGTTCTGTAATACTAGGAGGCATGCTAGATATATAATTAAACATAGGTTGTTGTAATATTAATTAATTATTAAGAATTTTAAACTTCTCTCTTGACCTTTGGCTAACTCATAAAGAGAAAATCATAAATTACTCCATGATTATAAAGCTCCCTGAATTCAGAGGTTTTATACATCTGCACTTCAATTTCCCAAACCCTCACAAATTTGCAGGCCTCTATACATTCTTATATAGAAATATGCAGCTATGCAAATTTGAATCGGATAGAAAAGACAACATATATCTCTACACTAAAGACTTATTACAAGCAGGTTTCAAGCTCAATACAATTAATCACAAAATTAAACAATTCTATAAAAAAATTGTAAACAATAATAAAGATTAAGCTTCCATATATTATTCCCCCACACATACCTAAAATCTCCAACTAACTTATTAAGGTCTTGTCTAACAAATTTAAAATCATCTTTCATACACTCTCCTGTACCAATCAGCTTATCAATAATTCTAAAGACAAAATCGACCCTTCTCAGACCCATCATGTCATTTATAGCATCTATTGGTCTCAACCTGGATGTTTGGAACACTCTAAGAAAACTGGCCATATATTTGAACATTCTAACCCCAATATAGTTCGCATTGAGAAAAATGACATCAAACAGAAAATTAGGGAGGTATACTTCATTGTTGGTAACAATAACTATCAATAGACACGAAGCCTGCTTTAACATATTCAAACTCTGGACTATCTAAATAATTTACATGTATTTTGCATATCACCATTATTTCCCTGTTCTGCACTGCTCAGTATTGCTGTGAATATGAGGCAACCGCCTCTAAAGTGCTAAGCATTTAATATTTGTGCATTTGTTATAGCTTCTCTTTCAAGCACTACACATGCTTTTAATTTTATTTATTATAATATTAATTAATAAAAATGTATATTTACTGTTTGTGCATTGTTATGTTTGATATATGTGTACAACAAGGTCAGTAATTCAATTGCCCCCATCAAAAGCCAATGTTTGATGAAGTTGTAAAAGAGATATGTAAGCATAAATTTTGGGCAATCACATTTCTATCTTCTATTTATTTTCCTTGTTTGTTTTCTAACACTTATTTTTCATTTTTATATGTTTCCAAAACATATTAATAATGATGATGTATTGTTAATATTTAATGGCAAAAACACAACAAAAACACTATTATAAAAGTCTGAAACAAATAAATTGTAACCTATACTAAGAAAAATCAAAACTCATAAAACAATTTAACTCAGTGAAATGTTTTAAAAAATATTTTTGATTATTAGATCCCGAGTTTTAAAAAAAAAAGCCATCATCATAAAAAAATGCTAATCTCTACACCTATATATACTAACCCAATATTGGGTAGCAATTCAGTATCACCATATACCACTCAGCCTATGTTATAGTAGTCCCCAAGTATCCATGGATATTTGTTACCCAGTGAACCTTACATAATATATATTTTAACATTTTATACATATTCTTATACTACAATATAATTTTTTAAATGAATAAATTTAGATATCACGAAACATTTTAACAAAAAAAAAAGAAAAGATAATGCAATAAAATAAAAAAGAACAACCATATGATAATTGAATGAATATGATAAGAAAATGACTAAGAAATGATTGATGATGAACTCATATAAGTGGGCACATATGCCAATTTTATGTCTCCAATCAAATCATGTATATATGGATGATGATTATATAAATAATAATCATCTACTATAAATAACTTTTACAGGATATACTATTTATATAATTTTCATAAAGTATAAAGCAAACACGAAATCATTTAAATATTTTATTGTAATCCTAATACATTGTACAGGCTTAAACCTTAAAAAAAAAAAAATCTACACAAATACACACACTCCTATAATTTTGCATAGTTAAAAATATTCCTATATTAAGATTCATCTGTTCACATAAAATATTTTTACACCATACATATAAATATATTTCCTTTTAATGCTTTATATAAACATATATATATATGATTAAACTTAACATTCAAATCCAAATATATTTACATAATGTAAGGATATACAAGCAACTCGTATACATAAAGATATGTGTGTGTGAAAAAATGCCGAATTTATATATTTAAGTAAATATCCACACATATATATATATAAGGATAATCACATTATATATATATTCAAATAAATGACATACATAGACACTTCTCTCTATATATATATATTTATACAAGCATACATGCATGGTTATTTACACAAATATTTATGTGCAGGTATACATATATATTGCAAGGACTGTGATTTATTAATTAAAAAACTACTTGACGCACCCTCAACCTAGTATTCAAATTCAAGTGGAATCTGATTTTTTTTTATCTATTTGACAAGTTTCAAGTACGCTTAATATTATTTTTAAAGTGATGTACACAACTCACATTAAATCTAGCTTGTCATTCAATTATGAATCAGTAATAAGTAACTAGTTATTTTCACTAAATAATTAAACAAAAAGTCAAACGCTGGAGGCCAAATGGTTAGCACAGTTGTCTTACAAGCAGTTGTCCTGGGTTTGCTTTCCGGTCGATGCTTTGACACATGGAAAAAAAAATCTAAAAACCTCACCAATTGGCAGTTAACTAACCAAAGACAAATATTTTTTAGTATTGTAAAATAATTTAGTGAAAACACAGATAATGTTTTCTAGACAAATCAAATATGAAGTAAGGAAGGTTTTATGCATTCTCATCCTTGTTTTATCCCTTATCATCTACCTATTCAGTGGCATACTTAAAGCTAATTTACTTGTATATGTAATTTCACCCGTCCACATGCATATAGAAAAAAATAGTTTTTTTTTTATAAAACTTGCAGCAGTGGGGTAAAATTATTTCTTGTATTTTCTTTAAAAAGTAGTGAAAACACAGATGTTTTCTAGACAAATCAAATATGAAGTAAGGACGGTTTTATGCATTCTTATCCTTGTTTATCCCTTATCATCTACCTATTATAATTATAACTACATTGTATTTATGATAGTTATGGCTGATTACCTAAAAAAATCCTAATTTTATATATATGAATCTCTGATTAAATGGATATGCTAACTGCTTCAATATATGCAAATCATTAATCATTAACTTTAAAGTGCAATTCAATTAACAATTAATTATTTGATATATATATAAATTTATATTATCCAGTTGTTGGGCCATAAAATAATTTTTATTTAGTATTAAGTGTTTATCTAGTGACAAACTTTATATATGAACACATATAATTATTTTTATAAATGGCATTCTTCCAAGTTAATAAATCAATATTATTAATTATGAACTTTTCAATCTTTAAAAAGAATGTAATGTTATGTTACCAAGGAATATTTTATATATCTGTATTTATTTTTATATGCAATATATATGCGTGTGTTCAGTTAATAGATTTATTTAAACGGATTTGATTTAACAAGCTCGATTGTTGTTTCACGTAATATAGTGTTTTTGTGTGCTACAGTATATGAATGGAGATATGGTTTCAATATCTAAAATGTTTTACCTTACTAATAGTTTTACATACAATATGATTTTTTTTTCACCTATTTATGACAAGATATTGTTAGTAATGCAATCAATCAATCATTCATCAATCTTTCTAAAAAGTTACTTCCAATAGAAATAGAAATAAAAGACTCGGTTATTAATATTAATGTGTAAGAATAACATGTCACTTAGGGCATGTATGTCACGCCTACAACCTAAGGTTTAGATCTGAGCCAAGTGAAGGGCTTTTTTAGATATTGTAGATAAGTCTTCCAGATATTAATAAATTGATGTCTAACTAATATTATCTAGAAAACAACCCAGAATAAATTTGAGTGTTGCACACTCAGAGTAAAAAATTAAAAAAAGATAATTTTTTTTTTCCATTTCTAATAGAAGAGGGGGGGTATCATACTTTTATAAGTGCTACATCTGTAATTTATTTTTTTTAATATTTAAATACAAGTACAGTATATATACTTTTAATCTAGATGTAATTAGAGGGGATTCGAACCAGACTATCAAACTACCTTTAGTCATCCACTACATCCTATACAGCCAATATAATGCCCACATACATGCAAAAAAGATATATGATCTCCAATATATGTATTTTGTGCTGAATCAGTACTCATTAGTTGATCCGGATCATCATCTCTCACATATATATATAATAAATGCCCAGTTTATATTAAGATAGCAAATCTTCAAACTTTAATGGACAGGCTTCAATCTTCTCCACTTTCCAATTCTTCAACCATCCATATCATTGAAAATCTGATGATGGCCTGTTCAAAAGCCTTGCATTATTTTTTTATATATATAAAACTATCATTGATTTTCATTTGATTATTCATTAATAATATTTTTTTAATGTCAGTAGTATATAAATTGTAACTGTTTTACTAAATGATATTCTGCAGAGACAATTTGCCTGTGGTTGGTGCAATATATCTTTTCTTAAGAACTACACATTCAGAACTGCTGTGCATATAGTCAAAGGATGACAATGTATTTACACAAAAATACAATGCTATTGACATAACTAGTGTACAGAGATGACCAATGACATAAATGTGTCATAATAATTAGACCCTTTATTGACTTAAATGATTAAAAATAGTATGATAAAAATTTAAAAAATCAGAAAAGACACACGTTATAGTATTGGGAAAAGGGAATTGTTACTATTAACTTTAAAATAAATAGTGATAATATTGATTATAATAAAAATAAACTGATAATTGTACACAAAAAAGCTATATATATATTTATAAAAAAATCAATAATACTTAATTTCCTTTATATTAACAGATGATGGACAAACATTAATGTGCTTTAAGTGAAATTAATAACTATTTCTTATTGATGGTACTTCTTATTATATTATTTAAAAGTTAATGCACTTTCAATACAGTATATACAATCATAACTTTATGTTGCTATCTGTATTAGAATGTTTTATTATTTATAGTGACTTTTTAAATTAATATTCAATTTAAGTGTTCTTCTATAAAAGAAAAAACAATATAATTAATTCAGAAAATGTTAAGCTTATCTATTCAGAATGCAATGACAGAATGTTTTTTAAAAAAAAAAGCTTGATGCATTGCAACACCAAAAGAGTAATCCACAAAAGATCTAATACTATTCCTTTAAGTGTTCATTGGAACATGTAAATAGAATATTAATCAGAGGATGTCTATAAATAATTGAAAAATGTAATCAGTGTAGATAATAGTAGAAATGTAATATAAAGAGTGCACCAATAGCTCTAACAAGCTTTTATTGATAAGTGATGAAGAGAAAGCCTATAAAATCTCTATCTAGAATTATTCCTATCTTCAGACCAATCGGTTTCAAGCTTTTGGCTCATATCAGTGAGGAGCTAGAACATTCAGATACTAGATCTAAAATACCAACTCAAAAGCCAGCACTTATCTAATACATAACTATTAAATAAAAAATCTGAAATTTTTAGACAAGTAAATGTTTTAAAATCCTGCTATCTAACTTAAATAACTATATAGTACTGAACCAAATTCAGATCTACCATAGATTAATAGCCTTAGCAATATAACATTGCCATGATTGTGGTAACAAAGGACCAAAAATGCAATTGACTTAAAATGGCTGTAATAAAAAACACCAACAATAAAAAATAAACATTAACTTCTTTAAGACACATTAATACTGGTTCATCATCTATTCTTATATTTATATAAAAATAAGGTATAAATACAGAATATTACTTGATAACAATGATATATAGTGAATCTATATTCCATATGCTTGATGCACACCATGTTCAGGAACAATATTTTACTCTATATTTTTTTTATTTTATGGTTATATATTGTGAAGATGGTAGTGTTATATCTACATTCTAGGATTAATTCCTTGGTTATTGGCCTTCTTTGGAGAAGAGCATTTTGACTTTTTTCACACTAGCTAAGATAATAACAAAAAATCAATAATGTGAAAATTTTTATTCTCAGATTATTTGCTTGAATTATATAAAAGTGATAAAAATGGTTCCAAATGTGTATAAGCAATACAAAACTCATCTCCTCAGAAGACTAATACTAGAAACTATCCCTAATCCAATATCTATTAATTATTGAAACAATAGACAGTTTTGAAGTAAAATAAATTGTTGTTCTTAATGCAAATATTCCAATGACAAGACTTTCTGAATAATTAATGATTTGGTTACATATGCAGATGTAATAATAATAAGACAATGCTTTTATTTATTACACATTAAATGTTGTGATTCCCTAATAAATCATCTCAAAACTTTTGGGAAAAAAGTTTGAAGAAATAAAAATTGTGATAAGACTAATGAAGTTTCTAATAAGCACTTTTGAAAAGGTAACAACTATAGACTATTAAAGTTTTTCATATAACCAACAACAACAATCTGAATTATACTTTAAAGTAGCTTGTTATAGATCATATATAAAATAAAAAAGTTTCATTGTAAAAAAAAAAAAAAAAGTCATATAAATAAAATAAATTCAAATAGACAAATGTTTAATTGTAAGTAAATGCAAATATTTTGGGATACATTTACCTTTGTAAATACAAAAACACTATATTTATTTTACATTATTATTATTTTTCAAATATATATATATATCTGATAATGAAATAAAAGTCTTGGGAATTTATATTTCATTAGAAGAGACTCCGATTTGCAAGTTCTTTTCAGTCGTGCACTCCATCTTATATAACTGATACACATGACCATATACATGTGAAAAAGATAAATGATCTCTAATATATGTATTTTGTGCTGAACCAGCACTCATCAGTTGATCTGGACCACCATCTCCCACACATATATATAATCAGTGCTCAGTTTATATTAACATATAGCAAATCTTGAAGTTTGAAGATTTGCTATCTTAATATAAATTGAGCACTGCGTGTATATATTTGTGGGAGATGGTGGTCCGGATCAACTGATGAGTGCTGGTTCAGCACAAAATACATATATTGGAGTTCACTTATTTTTTCCACATATAAGATGGAGTGCATTGCATTGCTATAAAGAACTTGAAAGTCTGAGTCCAAGCCCTTCTAATTACATTAAGTTTAGTATAGACAATATATTTATATTTGAATATTGAATAAGATATATACACATATTCGCAGATATTACTGCCTATTTAAACATATATTCTTACATAAGCTTAATGATATGTGTATGCACACATATAAAGACATGTTAATCACATACACAATTATAATTCAGGTAGTGAAAAAAGTATTTAAAAAAGAAATCTAAAATTCAATTCATGAAACTGCAAACAAGAATGTCTACAAAATAATAAGAAAAGAATGAAGTTAAATTATTATACTATCAATTACAGGTGATTAGATTAAATGATACAGAATGTCTTCTATGTTAATGTACTTTCAGTAAAAACAACTGAAATTGAATTCCTATTAGTTAAAATAGAAGATGATGCTATAAAATGAACAAGTGGAAGATTTGTGATTCAAAACAATGTTTTAAATAAATAAACAATCATCTTTATTACACTAAAAGTTACAGAACTGAACTTGTAACCCAAAGACCTTTAGTTTGCAAAGGGACATTCCATTACTATATAAAATGTACAAGAATAACTGAAAATTAATCATTTGGAAGGTTATGAGAAAGTGATAGAGCTGAGTCTGATTTGGAAACTTAATTTTTTAGTCTGACACACATCCATTTCTGTGTTAAACTGAGCAGAGTTTAATGTTAGTGTCTACAGAAACATTGATGACATAAAACAAAGTAAATAAACACAAACTCATGTCTTTATAAATTAGTTCATGTCCATGTATGTGTTATCTCTGTGTGTATGTATAAATCTATGAAATGTTATGGATCAGACGTTAAAGCAAACTGTAAGACCAGTGTTAAACTGTAATAAATAGTAACATATATTAAATCTATGGTTTGTCACAAATTATAGAATAATATAGATTATGTGAAAAATGAAAACCTGTGATAAGCAACACTTCATTATTATATAAAGAAATCATAGACACGATGATTTATATAGTACAATATTGTAATCATTAGTTTATGACAGTGAACAGTGTTTATTCTTATGTGCAACTTTATGACATATAAAATTTTGTGGAATGAACTACTTAAGATGGATGAAGACCAATTATATATATAAATAAATAAAGTCTGATATCACATAGAAAACAAATATTTAATAAATGTTTAGACAGTCATATTATCTGTGTGCAGAATAAAATCAAAGCTGCTATTTACATTGTACAAAACACTATGAAAAAATGGTCCAAAGATGCTGACAAGATATTCATTTACTAAACATCAGAGTCCTCTGGTGTTTTATAAATCAAATATTGGATTTGTCATATAGTTCTAATGACAAACATATATAAATTACATTTTCCAATGTGAAATACAGTATCCAAATAACGTCAAATCTCTAGAAATTTTTTACTCCTTTGCACTCTTTATAATGCTCAATTTAATTATCTTAAAAGTTTTTACAGTCTGCTAAACAATGGAAATTATAAGATGATTACATAAAGCATGAAAAATACAGAAGAGTAAAATTTTGTACAGATTTATTGTAACTTATTACAATGTGTAGTTAATTTATATACATGTGAACCTCAACACTATGCCTAATAATTATAATTATATTATAAAATATTTAATTTCTCAAATGCATTAAGCAAACTCTTACAATATTATTTAGCAAGTCGGAGGGCAATTCTAATCTCCAATTTAAGAATTTTACATAACATCTCACAAAGATCTGTGGAAATGGTAGAGCAATGCTTAATGAACTTTGTTCAAATCCAGTCCAGGCAAATTTGAAAGTTATTTTAGAATATACTTAGAATTTATTTTTCTTGTAGATAGGTCGCAGCACAATCAGAAAACTAGCCAATACAGCTAAAGTGGATAACTACTTATTCTTAGCTAGAGTTTGTAACAGGAATGAAAAACTACTTAGTCACTATCTGGATATAGGTATTCCTGCTCAGTAATGTCTTCTTCACTCTTTTTCATAAGAGAGTCTGAAAGCCCTTTGCTCTGCAGAAGACTTTTATCTTTTTATATAACATTTAAATGACTATATAAATTTTAATATCATTTGTATTTTGTACCAACCAATAACAAATCTCTATAAACCTCTTTTTTATTTACTTGAATCTGAAGAGTTAGGAATCTACATTATATCAGATCTCTTGGTAATTTTTACAGATGCATAATTTTTTTTACATAAATACAATTTTGAATTCACTCTATGCATCATTATTTATTATACACATTCATATACATGCACAGGAAAAGGTCCTGTGGTGTGTTGATTAATACATGCCTGTGATCTTTAATTTAGGTATAAAGAGAATAAATGGCAGAGTATTTTTAAGAACTTGAGATTTATTTTCTCAGATAGAATTTCATAGGCAATCTAGTTAGCTATTCAATTATTATTTGATAAATAGTGCATAGTGAGCTATGTTTAGTTAGAGATTGATATTATTTTAAAACAAAGACTATAAGCCTCATCTGCTTGCTATTATATAGGGTGGCAACCATTATGCTCTATTGTTTCTTTTTGGATAAATATTGTAATGACCTTTACAAGCCAAAAACTATTCAAAATTATTTACTTTTTACTTACTTATATATATATATATATATATATATATATATATATATATATATATATATGTACAACATTCTTTAAAAGCTCATGGTATAATGATTTGTAAAGCATAATGGTTTGTAAATCTGGCATTATGCTCATGCTCTGGGATTTAAGTCTGAGCCAAATAAAACAACATTTTTTCAGGTTTAAATCATCTTAGAATTATCCTAGAATTAACTTTAGCTAAATATCCAGTATTGGTTTATAATTAAGTATTTAGTTATTATTGGCTAACAGATAAAAAAAAAAAATCACTGTCTGGCATGCCAAGTTTTATACATAATATTTCTTTATCACTGTTTCTTTTGGAAGTGATGTTATTAAAGAAACTACTGCCCTACAATGAGCTATCGTTTTTTTAAAAAAAAATCTTTTAATCTGATATGTATATTTTTACATATTAAATTTTAATGGAATCATAACAAATTTATTTATAAAATTACATGGAAGAATCTATTTAAAACAACATTTAAACCCAAAAGCCTATGAAAATCACATATGAATTAACTTCTGTTTGAAAATTAAGATTATAACAAATAAAATTCAGTCACCATTCTTGTATAACTGACTATTAGTTTAGAAATTATTAATATATTGTTTTCACATCTAGCTGACATTAAGTTTACTCTGAATTTCTGTTGGTAAGAATAAGCTTATAAACATCAAAAGCTTAAAGAAGATATGGACCCATTTTATTCTTGATTCAGTATTATTTACTCCTAGCCTGAGAGGAGAGTGGTTTACTACATAAATTATATATATAAAGAGAAAGAGAGAGATAATAACTAATCAATTCTTTTAGATTTATAGTACACTCCTTGCAAACTTGTTATTAAATTATAGGCGCATCAGTGTAAAAAAATTTCTAGGTTAACCTCCCTTGCTATAATTGTATTTCATAGAAACAATCTCCATTCACCAGATAATGTAAACATTAGAAATTTCTGAACACCTGCATAGGAATGATAATCCAAATTTTATACTTGTATGATAAATTGTATGCAGAATGGGAAAAAATTAAAGGTAATGGGAATAAAAGAAGCAGAAATTGTGTTTTGCTTAGGACTTTATAATAAAACTGAGAAATAAGAGAATAGGCTACTGAAACTAGTAAGAGAGTTTCAATTAAAATTATATAGAAAAAAACAAACGAATCAGTGCTGAAAAATAATTGGGTAATAAAGATTTAAGAAATAAATAAATTTGTTGAATGCAGGGAAGAAATGATTTAGCTTGGCTAATAGTATTTCCTGGACATACGATTTATATGCAGAAACTTTTGACTGTTTAAAGAAAACCAATAGACATCATACCAATTTTTAGTTAATTGATTTTTTTTTAAGAGAGCAACATCAAAATTAGATTCCTCACTTATATACATTATACATGCATATATATTGTACATCTTATGATTTAAAGGGCTTCATTATTTCAATGATGTTGCTCCAATTTTAAAAAGATGGTGATACATTATGGTTTCACATCCACAGGAGTATAATCATCTTCTCTATAAATTTTATTAACATTAAAATCATTTATTTTTATTTTTACAGTCACTATTTCTACTCTTATCATACTATTCCAGATTAACTTGAGATCTTTATTCTCATGCTAATAATATCAATTCTGAGTGAACTAGACGGCATTATTTTTTTTTTTTTTATGTGTCAAAACATCGGCTGGGAAGCGAACCCGTGACAACTGCTTGTAAGGCAGCTGTTCTGACCACTCGACCACCAACTCTTGACAACTAGCTGGCATTATTGGCTCAAAATCTAAAAGAAAAGTCTAAACCTGCTCATGATTTGTAATATTTATATGGCTCAACCAGATGAATGTAAATCTGACTGCTGAATGTCTAATCAATGAACTACAAGATTTTTACAACTCTAAATTAGAAATTTTAGAATTACATTAAGGAGGTAACTTTTTTCCAGATAGAGAATTATCTTACACTCTCATATATATCTATATACTCACAAAATTTTACAGCACTGATAAATATGTAACATCTAGCTTAATAATCCCACTGGCTATATTAAAATGATGCTCTTTAATATCAAAATCATTTACTTTACAGATGAAAAATAAATCCATTTCTGTTTGATGATCAACTTCCCGCGATGAAATGTAAACTAAATAATTGTCATTACAAAGATGAATATCAATTCAATTTCATTTGAATAAGCTTAAATTTAAATGTATAAGATAGAATTAATTTCTATTCATTTTAATAATCTTGAAAACAAATAAGTCAACACCAAATGTGTAAAGAAAATAATATACAGTGCCATACTGATAACACAGAAACACTTATTTCAGTAAACGTCCAAGTTGCTGTAAAGCTCTATCTTTATGCATTTGACATTGGACAGTTTATTAGCAAGATTATTATAATGATTTGTGTGAACTTGAAATAATATTTTATTTAATTTAATGGGTAAATGTTTCTCTTTGTGATTATCATTGATTAAGTTACATTCCATATAAAACTTAGTCATCAGATGGAAATAGATTTATTTTTTATCTGTAAGGTGAATGACTTTTGCTTCTGGTGGCATTACTTTAATATAGCCAGCATTTGGAGATTTATTGCTCTAGGATATATATATTAATCTTCAACAAGTTATGGTCTAGGGATATTCACTAGTTTAATAAATAATTATTAATAATTATTAATGTATTTATCTGGAATGTCAAAATTGTGAGTGTAGAAAGATTGTCACCTGTAAGGTAAAGTATGACATATATTTGCATACATACTAGAAACATAAAACATGAAGCTTAAAAATAGAACTATACTTGGATGGAGAGTTTTTTGTTCAGAAATAAGTTAGCAATAAAATAAAAATTACCTATACTTGAATATATATATTATTTTAAAAAATGTATTTGTCACGTGCTTACTTATAGGTATAAATGGACATTTAATAAAATAGCAGTACAAAGACTTTATATATAGAAAAATATAAATACACATCTTCTGAAGACTAACAAAAGAGATCAAAAGCAGAATATATATATGTGAGAACAAGCTTGTATTACTAATAGAATGAAGAGGTTGAAATAAACCTGGGTTGATTACATTACAGGAAGAAATTACAAAAAAATAAAAATAGAGAACTCAAAACTTTTTAGGAGACTTAGAAGAAAACTACTGTGAAAGGAATAGCTTTAAATACGAAATTCTGCTGCATTTGTGTGAGGAAACTAAATTATGAATCAAATATATTGAATAAACTTAAGAGAGATATTCTGTATTACATTAATCATGAATAAAAGATGATGATACACACCGCATCACATTTCTAAACCTTGCAGCAATTATTTATAATCAAAATATAATCATATTTAAAAAACACTTCTAATAAGGAAGTTTTTTTTCCCATTCAAGTTATACAAACGAGATATATATATGCTTTATGTTGCTTGAATTGTAATTATATTAATATTTGAATAAACTTTACTTCCTTTACTATTAAAAGTTATCAGGAAGTTATAGAGTGATAAAATTCTATAAATTGTTTTCATTCAATGCTAAAATATGCTATAATTTTTTTAAAAGTTTAAAAAAGTGATTAAGCATATATAATACTAAAACTGCTTCTACGCTTCGCAATTCATTATTCTGGGCACATTATTTTTTTTCTATTAAAATTAACTAATGTGTTGATCCATGTTTTATGTAATTTTGATAATAATCAAGCATAATGATAAAATAGATGTCAAGCGTTGGTGGTAGAGAGGTCAGCACAGCCGCCTTACAAGCAGTTGTCCCGGGTTAGCGGGTTCGCTTCCCGGCCGATGCTATGACACATGAAAAAAAAAATGATGAAATAGATTCTGCATTTTTTTCATTCTTCTAAATTTCAAAAATATATAATCGAATATTAGTTGCTCAGGAGGTCATATGCAACAGAAATGCGATACAAAATATTTAGATCCCAAATCTATCACTTTATGACTAGTTAGGATATTTTGTTGTGAGAATTGTTTTTTATCAAAATTTACACTTACCATCAGACTGTGAATTGTGGCTACATAGCATGCACTTTTAATAAAAGAGAAATAATTTTATATACTAGTAATAGAACTATGACTAACTATAAATGTTATATCACATTTTTGTCATGAGTATGCATTTTACAGATGATTTAGACAACTGATTATAATTATCAGTGAAACTGCAAATATATATTTAAAATTCCCATTATTAATTTATTTATCAGATGAACATTTGTTTCCCTTCATCCCTACAGAGTCCTTATAGCCTCCATGTTAAATAACAATACGCCTGCCCTGTCGACTCTCATTGACAATATACTATGCGGATCCATCCCAGAGATACGAATAACAACATTTGTACTGTTTTCACTATGGTACACACATTGCTGGCTCACCTTTAATCATGCACTAGAGCGTCCACTTGAACTCTATATTAACAAAATGGAAAAAATTCGGAAAAGGGACCAGAATTTGGCCCCCTCTTACATCTATGACTCCACATGGAGGTTATTGATCTGGCCCCCAAAGCTGATTCCTTTCACTCCTAAATAGAAATCTTCCCTGGAGAGTAATTTGAGGCTGAATGGCCTGAATTCCTTTGTGATAACTTACCTTGCTCTGCATGATTATTTCCCAGATCCTGAGATGTTATGGAAGTAACCTCCGGTATGAAGGGTCAATTTGGTCATGTGGAGTGTGGACAAAGAATTAGACCTATCGCTGAACTATATGAGACATGCAAGCTTGGTCATCTATATCAACAGGATACTATTCCAGACTCGTTCCTTGCTGATATGCTTCATATTAGTCCTTTTAGCTGGTGTCAAACAAGATATCAATAGTGAGCTTTCATCCCACTGATTATCATGTAATATATCCTATGTTTAACTATTATCATATATTGTAACTAAATTTCTAAATAAAATTCTATATTTTATAAAAAAAAAAAACTATCGGTAAAGATTTTATCCAGAAGATAGATTCATTAATAAATTTAGTAATTAATATTCAAAACCATTACATCTTTCATCAATTGGTAATAGAAAAAAGTTTATGATAACTTGATAAGAGAGCATCATAATCAAATGATAATAATTTGTCATTAGTGGTAGTAAAATATATTGAAAAATTGTAAGTTATGAGATTAAAATTGAAATGTTTTATTTTCTTTCATTGCAAACTTAATTTTGAAATATATGATAACAAAACTACACATATTTTTGTCAAGCATTGGTGGTCCGAGAGGTCAGCAACAGCTGCTTTACAAGCAGTTGTCCCGGGTTAGCGGGTTCGCTTCCCGGCTGATGCTATGACACATGAGAAAAAAAAAACTACACATATTTGAAACACGGATAATCTTAATGAATAACTATATATACACCCAATATACCCATTATATACGATGTAAGCAGCTAATACATTCTATATAAATACTAGCTATATATATATACATACACACACATATCAAAGATGCTTTAAATGTGATTGCACCCCACACAGATTTATATGAAGATATATACAATAGCTATATTAATTAAAATGTTTATCTATTTATAGTTAATCTAAGGTTAATTTAATTAATACTGTAAATGGTAAATATTGCAATCGTTACTATTAGTAAATTTTGAGATTTATTAATGTAACAATTCTCCATACAAATCTCTAATTTGAAAGTAACAATAACAGATTTAAAATGTAATAGAAGTAAAACAATTAAAATAACACATTTATCATTTTTAATGTCAACAGGTTTACCATAAGAGCACAGTGGCTTAAACTACACTAGTACATACATATTAATTAGTTGAAAATATAGTTTATAAAGTTTTCTATTAATAATGTAAATATCTGCTCAATATTATTGTTATTTTATAATTCAATGTAAACAAGTATAAAGCAATAATAATTTCAGATTTAACTTTATTTTATATTTGTCTAATTTGTTTTTTAAATATATATTTGTTTTACATAGTAGTATATCACTTTAATGATTGTAAATTTAGAATAGATCATAAAAGAAAAAAAAATGTTATAAGTTAAATCTAAATTCCAAAATTAATGTAACTGATAATAATTAAAATTTAATTGTAATATTATTTAATAATTGTAACACTATATATTATGTGTCAATTACTGTAAAAGTAAAATAATGAAACGAGAGAACAATACTGTGACCAGGCAGTAACAATCATTGATAGTGTAGTTTGCCATTTATTAACATTCTAAAACAATTTACAGTTAACATGAAAATTTTAAAACTTCATCATACCCTTTCCAATATGTCTTTACATTCTTAATGCATATATATTATACAACATTTTGCTTAAAATTTTAGTCTCCAGACTTAAAATTGGAAGTTATAGCCCTGATTATAGTTAGAAACTACATTAGAATAAAAAATTTAACAACCTGAAAATATTTTTATACCAACATTAAAGTTATGTTGCAATCTAACTTATATTACTTGTATTATAAAGTAACACATAATAATTATTTAAAAAAAATTATAATAATAACTATCCTTTTCCAGATTTATAGCAATCCATAATTATTATTACATTTTCACAAAGTTGTGTAATTAAATAGGTTAATATTATCAAAGCACATATTTAAAGCTATAAGATATTCTATTAAAATTATAAATAAATCTTCTAAAGATTTCCTCCCATTCTTGCTAACATTATTTATTCTTTTTAAATAAATAAATAAGTATTATTAATAAATCCTTGAAGGATAAATATGTTATTTTAAATTTATATTTACTCCCTCTTAAACGACCTTCATAGAGATAGGTCTAAGTTGTTCACCATAAGGTTACAATTAATTGACGTCATGCTTTAATGTTATAAGTTCACTTTAAAGCGGAAGTTACCAGGAAGTAACGGTAAACAGGTATTGATCTGCATGAGTGATAAATGACAAGCATGTGATCAATATAGTTGTGATAATTTAATAGTATATACTTAATAACCTGAATGTTGAGTTGATCTTTTACAAAATAATTAAAAAACCCTACATTAAATTATATTTTTAATTATTGATATAAATGTTAATTTCTAAGACAAATCAGAGGTTAAACAACTATTTTATATGATGCTACAAATGCAGACCATTATTTTAATTTCAACTGCATCAAACATGATTTGGAAAAATATAGATTGAAAATATACTGGAGCAAGCTCATTTGCTAAATTTAACCTGTATTATGTAGTAACTGGAAAACTCAGTTTAAACTCCATTCAACCAAAACACTTTTACCTCAATAGCATGCAGAAATATAAAAATTTCCAGTTGAAATGACTCATTCTTCAATGAGTCATTTCCAATTGCTTTGGGGATAAAATTAATTGGAATATTAAAAGTTTACAGCAAAAAGCTTGTGTATAAATTCAAAACTAAATTTCTTCATTCATATTAATAATATTTTCAAATTTGCAAAATTTCATCTTTTTTTTTTTAATTTTAATAGTATTGGTAATTATTTCTACACACTATATAACATGGCATGACATGATCACCATTTCTTATGCTTGCTCAAGCTATTAAGCCAGGAAAAACTCTCTATACAGTAGTGTCACTCAGTGCAATCCAGAGTAATCAATGGATGCCAGAAGGCTTGTGCATAAAATCCCTATCTAGTGCCTACTCATCCAATATCCCCAGACAAGTTTATAGTTCTCAGATCCAAGGCACCTCACTAATGAAGGCCACAAGCTAGAAACTAATCTGGGGATATTGGATGAGTAGGCACTAGATAGGGATTTTATGCACAAGCCTTCTGGCATCCATTGATTACTCTGGACTGTAGGAAGAATTTTGCCTGTATATAACATGGTGGAATAATAATGCATGTCTGATGTTTCTATAATCTGTGTTAGATCTGGGTAAAACATGCAAAAAAATTTCAGGTTAGAATCAGACATAGCATTTTTTTTTCTGTAATCAGATCATAATTAATTTATGTACTTATCTAATATTGATTGATTAATGGGTATCTAATTAAATCTTGGCATCATCCAGAAATTGGCAAACCTAGTAGGTACTGACTTCTTCAATATTATTCTATGATGGGCAGTTAGGAAAGATTTGTTCTTTATAGTGGGATAATTAAATTTTGGTAAGAATTTCTATATAATCAAATTATAAAAACTAAATCCTATCTGTAACAAATTTTGTAAACCAAAAAAAAAAAAAAGGTGGTATAATTTTTTTAAAAAAAGTTCTGTAAACCTTCATAAAAACAGAATTAACATTTATATATAGTTATGAATATTATATTCTAGAATAAATCATGATAGAAGAGTAATAAAATATTATATCATACTGTTGATTACTAAGTGCTTGTCCATAGTATCACTTAAATGGCTAATTATCAAACCCATCTTCAGGTAAAGAATTTCACATTTGTGTACATTTTTTTTTTTTTTTTGCAACTTTGGAGTTTACATTTTAAATTCACAATTATATATTATTTTTACATACAAATACAAGTCAGTGCTTATATAATATTATACAAAGCTATGATAATTAAAATAATGAAGTTACCCTTAAAACATATGTCCTATCAATATTTTGTGTATCTCTCAACTAATAATAAAAGTATCTCTCAACTAATAATAAATATGAGTTCTTTTTAGATAAAACTTATTTGTTAAAAATTTCAGTAGATAATTTATCTTTTAGTAATTGATACCAGTTTGGAATAAAGGCAAACAAAGTAGTGAAATAGTTACAACTCTGATATTGCAGTATTGAAATTATATTTTGAAACTTTCTGATTTTAGCTAAGGCCAAAAATGTATTAAATTATAAATTACAAAATATTAATATTTTGGATATTCTTAAAACTTCTATTTCACCATAGAACCTTAAAATATATTAATAGATATTGGAAGTAGATCAATAACTCCAAGATACATTTTAATTAAATCAGCATTATTCAGTTGCCCCAGATCATATCTTTCCACATATTTTCATTATTCTTGTTTAGTATTTATCAACATAAAATCTGTCATTTAGTTATATGTAATAAAAAGACATATATTAATCTTTAAGCTTAAAATTAATAACTGGGCCAAAAATGATAAGATGGCTTGGTTGTGATGAAAGTCACCTGCACAAACAAATGTGTATATAAAAACCAAATTAAATACATTTATAATCTTCTAAAAAGGAAATGAATTAATTTTGTAAATGAATATTAGATAATATTCTGATGAGGAGAAAGTTATTAGTCAAAATGTTAGGTTTGCTGCTAATTTTATGGCCAAACAATGGTAATATTTCATTTAGGATTGTCAAAAGAAAGTAGCTATTCATAACAGAACATGGTTCTGGGAAAGAAAATTCAATCCACAGCAGCAATGCTAAGAAACAACATTTTCTAAATGGATAGAATTGCAATATTAAACATATATACATATATATATATTTGATTTGGTTATAACTTGTAATAACATTAGATAATTAAAAGTTTATCATTTCTCACAAAAAATGTAAATGTGTGTTTGTTTCATTTCTATTAAATAAAATTATAGGTGGCCATTTTCAAAATAAAAAATCTTTAAAAGTTTACATGGTGAAAGATAATTTCTTACAAAAAACGTAAATGTGTGTTAGTATAGATTTGTATCATTTCGTCAAGCGTTGATGGTCGAGTGGTCAGCACGGCTGCCTTACAAGCAGTTGTTCCGGGTTCGCTTCCCGGCCGATGCTTTGACACGGGGTGGAGGAGTAGTCATTTTTCAAAATAAATATTGTTGGACTAATACGTATGTGAAATCTTAACACTTCACTAATATGTAAGTACCATATGTACTAATTATTAATACATTTAATTAAAGTGGATACTGTCAAATATGTGAGTGCAAGAAATTGACATCTGTAGATTAAAGTAAGCCATAAATAATGATAACGAAATTCAAGATAGATAATAAAAATTTACAACAAATATTATAGGCTTTTATTTTTTTTACTTTCTATATAGATGTTTGAATTACTTAAAACATCTGAATTTTATAAAATAATTAATGTTTCAGAGCTATAAAAAATTCTAAGAGCTATTTAAAAAAAAAAGAGAAATTAGAATTAAGTAAATACTAATAGTATAGATATATTATTTATAGTTTTACAAAAATAAATAAATAAATATAGAATGTAAAAGTTTAATTATAAATATTTGGTGTTATGAAATATAATGGTGGCAATTAATTGTAAAATTAAACTGAAGTGCTTTCAGTAAAAAATAAGATTAAAACATAAACTTAAAAATTCTATTCCACTTCACTTATTTGAAATAAATGAATAAAAACATCTGAAAGAGAAAAATGGTCCCAAGATATATTTTTGTCTGAACCAGCATTGTTCAGTTTGCTCAGATGACAACATTTCAGATGATAGCTATGTAATAGATTGTAATCTCGGCCAATTAAAAATAATCAGAAATGCATCTTGGGAAATCAATTAACTTTTACTAATGTTTTTTTATTCATATGTTTAGAATAGATAAAATGGAATAGAAGTATGTAATAGATTTATTATGCATGGTGAAAAATGATTGATGGAATTAAAGTAACTATATCACGTGGTTAAGTTTAAAGCTTATATCTGGTTAAAATGATTTAATAAGATGTCTAATAAATGATTATTAATAATCACTATTTTATTTTATCTGGGTTAAATAATATAAAATGTGAGCAAAAAAATTGATACTTGTGAATAAAATTGTAGCAATAAAAACATTTTTTATTGCTAAAAGAAATAGTATTTTATGAAGAATTTTTTGATTATGACACTAAATAGGAAAACAATACACAAATTGCAAAACATTTAATAAAGAATGAAATTATATATGTTGGACTTATAAGAAAGCATCAAAGTGAAATAAATTCATTGGAGAAAAATACATTATTATCACTAACATCCTTAAGAGAATTAAGGGGTTGAAATAACGTTAGCTAGACATGTTAACAACAAATGTTAACAACATATGGACAAGCAAAATCATAAATAAGATCCTAAAAGATTTCAAATGATTTAGAAATACACCACATTTAAGATGAATAATTATAAAATGAAGATTCATTTTTTGTGAGAAAAGAGCAAAGAAGATAGTGGAATAAACATAGAGATCATCGTTCAGTGGATGAATAAGTTAAAAATGATCATTTCAATGATAATTTGATTTCAAGTATAATAATAAAAAGTTATAACACTGCACTAAATAATGCCAAATAACAAATTCAAATATACATAATAGAAATCTTATAGCAAAAGGCTTTGAATACAATTTTTTATTAACTTCAAGACAAAAAGTATAATTAACAATCTGTGCTAGTAATTCACCAATTAGCTTAAAATTGCTTGCTTTATCTCTTAGAAATGAATGATACTGCTTAGCAAAAACTTAGTAGAGAACAGACTGAAAGCCAAAGTTCAGGAACTGATTCTCAGCTGATTAAAAAAAAAATTATAGGTTGCTCAAGTGGATGAAATTGTACTCAAATTGCCATTTAGATGCTTGAATTTTATATAATCTCAGTAACCACTAATCATCATCAAACATTTTTAACTATGAATCTACTGCAGCATAAAGATCTATATGCTTAATTTAGATTCTCTTAACCACAATTTTTTCACAGCACTTCAGCAAACTTATTTCATTGATTTGATCGTACACATGGTCTTTTTTAAAGTTATTTTTACAAATTCTTGGGATTCCATTTTAAGAGATCAATTATCTGTTTATTATTATTTTTCTAGTAACATATTACCTCAGCTTCATTTTAATCTCTCAATTTTTTTAATAATATCAGTTAGGCTTATATATAGTCTTTCATTATGGATTTTACTATTGGCTTCTCCTTGCTAATCACATCATGTATGCTTCCATAGTATTCTGAGAAGTTTGCAGTCTCTATTGCTTTTTTATAGAATGTTCAAAATTTAGTTTCATAAGTAAGACTAATTAAAAAAAAAGACATTCATTAAAAACTTTTCAAGTACAGTACATATAAAAACTGCTTTTAAAATTAAGTTATTTCTACCAAAACCACTCCATTCATCTATTTTAATGTATATATATTTTTTTTCTATTTGTATTAATAATTTGAACAAAATACCTCTAATTTATTAATATCCATAATTATTTTTTCTTTTGGGAAAGCCATTGAAAATTATTTTAGTCTTTTTAGTATTTATTTTTATGCATATCTTTTTTTTTTCCAATTAGAGCTCTTGTAGCATTTCCTCATCATTAATATGATTACCTATAAATAAATTATCATTTTACTCAGAACACTGCTAATTTAATAATTCCTATTGGCTGGACAAAATTACAAATTATTGTTTTAATTATTACTATATAAAAATTATGCTAATATAAATATAAGCATGTCCTATACTTTAAAATGTACTGCTATTAATAAAATAAATTTATATAATACATAAATTCGATTCAAATTATAGGCAAATTTTCTGCACAATTTAGATTTTTAAGAGGAAGCTTTTGTTGAAATCTGTACAATTCTTAAATACAAAAAAAAATCCCTAGAAATTAGAATTTCAAATCAATAATAACATATCAGTTTAGGTGATCTACAGCAATATAGATCAATCCTGGGTAAATTGTGGCTCATGAATCAGATGCAGCTCTTTACTAGACCAGTGTGACCCTCACAAAAGTTGTGAAATAAAATCATGCCATATTTTATATTAGCATGTATTTACATTGTTATTTTGAAACCATACATGTTTTATTATCTTGTGGTGGCATTTTATACTGATTGTTTAGTCATCAACTTTAATATTTTATTGTTATCATTTCCTAGAAATATAATACATTCATTGAACTTGTGAGTTCAGATTTTGTTTCAATTTTGTCTAGTGGTGTTGTTATTCTTTGTAGTTTTAATTCAAATGTGATTACGTGTGTTTTTATAGTCTGACTTTTGAACATCAATTCCTTCCATCAATCCTACCAAATAGTTCAGATAATTATTTTTATAATTTATATTCAGAAAAAATAAAGAATAATGCTATAAGCATCCTCATTTAAAAGAAGCTTCTTGTGAACTAATGTCAGTTTCTGGGACAACATTTTCTTGTGAATCATTATATTCAACAATAAAGTTTGTAAAATCAAAACATCAATTACAACTGATAAATGAACATCTTATGGAACTATTACATGTTGTTAACAAACTATAAACCCAATTTTAAGTTTTTGTTAATCAGATAAAATAACATGTACATAAACAAACATTTTTTTTATTAACTTCGTTGTCTTGATTTTTTGTGCAATTAATAAATCTTATTAATAAAAAATAGTATTATTAAACATTTGTTTCTGTTGAATATTTAAATTTAATTGTGACTCTTGAATGCATTGAAATTTTAACATATAGCTCTGACTGACATAAAATTTAGCCATACCTGATATAGATTAAATCTATGATTCTAGGATTTATGGAAAGCCTACATAAAAAATGTGCACACATATCATCATCATCATCATGATTTTCAACCATTTCAGAATTGAAGGATGAAAATATCTCCAGGATTAAAACTATTTCTTTGATCATTAGTCTCTCTTCTTCACAACACTCCCTCATTAAACTTTTTATTTCATCCATTCATCTCATATGCAGTCTATTTCCATGTCATTTACAATCTTTTGAGATTCATTTTGAAACTTCAGTTATTCATTTATTATCATCTTTTCTAAAAATGGGTCCACCCCAGTTTCACTTTAGTTTTGTTTTCATTCTTTCAAAGATGCCAATGATATCAATTTGTTCTCTCACCCATATAATTTCCTGTTATTTTATCTTTCTTATTGCATTGTCAAATCCACATAATATTAATATCATCTATGTTCTTTATTACTTTTTACAATGCTTTTTTACAACCCACTATTGACAGTTTCGAATGCCCAAGAAATCTTCTTCTGAACTGTTAATAGTGGGTTGTAAAAAAGCATTGTAAAAAGTAATAAAAAACATAGATGATATTAATATTATATTTCTTGTTACTCCTAACATACATCTTTCCATAGTTTGTTAAATGGTCTCTAAATTGCTCTTCTATTAAATATCCATGTCTCAGATCCATAAATAAAAACTGGTAAACATATTGATTAAAAAAACTATTTAATATTGTTATTTTTACCTAGAGCACTTGATCCAAGTTTATTTTTATCATTAATTTTACCAATTGTGATTCCATCTATATTAATAATTTTACCAACATATAAATGTTAACTTCTTCTAATTCAAGATTATCACTTTTCATTTTATTTTTCTGAGAAAATTCATTGAACATTACTTTCATGTTTTGAATATTTACCTTCAGTTTTACTTTCTCAGTTTTATTTGATAACTCTTGCAACGTATTCTAAAGCTCTGGAGCATTATTTGCAAAACAACCACATTGCCTGCAAAATCTAAATGACTTAAATAATCATTTAGATTTACTTCCTTAGCTTACCATTTTAATCCACACAACACTTTTTTAAAACTGCTATAAAATGTTTTGGAGATATGAAGTCACCCTAATATATATCCTTCTCAATGCTAATCTTCTTAGTATCCGCATATAATCTAATCACTGCAGTTTATATGATATCATGAGTCTACATATTGATATTTTAATGATTTAATCATTATAGAAATGCTTAAAGAATCAAATGCCTTTCCATAATACACAAATCTAAAGTATAATGGAAATTATATTCATTGGTTTTGTGCTAAAGTTATTTAAAACCAATTGTTCTTTTGGGTAGTTGAAATCCAAATTTTGTTATAGTCAAGTTGTAATGACCTTGGTAGATTTTGTAATGAACTGATAAAAGACTGATAGATCTATAATTTTTAATTATTTTTATTACCTTTTTAAATATCAATATTATTAGTGCATACTTCCAATCCCCTGATACATCCTTATTATTTTGATATTTGGTATATAATTTTGTCAACAATTTTTTTTTCTTTATCATTTTTCAAGATAACAACTATAATTCCTCATTTTCTGGGTTTTTCTCATCATAAATTCAATTGCATGTCACACTTTTTCATTTAAAATATTGGATAATTGAGAAGATATAATAAATGTAAGAAATACTTTGTCTTCTTGTTTTTTATTACTATATAATTCTTTATAGAATCTTCCACACATTTCAAGACATCATTTTACTTTTTAGTAATAGTCTTATTGCAGAAATAACTTTCCTACTAATAACATGTTGTTTTACCCATTAAGTGCTTTTATTCTCTTCTATAGCTTTTCTTTGTCAATTCACAATTGTATTTTCTTATATCATTATTAACTTTTTTATGTATGATTCTACAAAATTCTAGATATTCAATTCTTTTTAATAATTCATTTTTATATTTTCATATTCCTTCTTTTTTATATAATTATTTTTTCTCAGTAAACAATTTACTGATATGTTGCTGTTTTTGTTTTGTTTTGTTTTTTTGTATCAGCTATTTTTGTTGCAGTTTTTAATAAAGTATCAATTGTTTTTCTATTACTGTTATTTAAACCTGAACCATCTTCAAAGTTTGTTAATATTTTAAAAAGATTTGCAGGTTGTAATTTAAATTCATTGGACTGTTTCTGAAGGTTAGCAATACCCAATGTTAATACTGTTTTTCATGAAAATGTTTGTTTCTAGTATTGCATTAAAATGTATCTTAATCTCACTAATTGATGATCACTTTTTATGTTAAATCTATTAAAAGCCTTACAAACTTACAATATATATATTTTTGCTAGTTAACATATAATCCAATTCTGCTCTAATTTCATGGTCTATTTCTATTTAGCATTTTTTTTCACACAAAAAAAATCATAATATATAACACAGGTTAGTAGATTATACAAGGTTTCAAGTGGTATTAGCATAGGAGTCAAAATTTTACATTCTTGAATTTCAAATTTTAAGGCAACACTCTAATCAACTGCAATTTTTTATTTCTATGAACTCCACAAGTATGTATCCTTTATTATTTCTATAGCCATACTCCAATTTACTTACAGCACTTTCTTTTGATAACAAACATTTTGTTTAGATACTTATAATTGTAGACCACTTTCAAGTGATAGATTGCACAAATTAGAACTTTTTAATATTAAATGAAACATTGTCAGACTTTGTGAAATTAGAAGAAAACGTGAGAGGATAATTTAAAAAGTGGGTAATGAATTTCTTTATATTCTTTTTACAGCATTTCCTGATTTCTTTGTTGTGTTCTTCATTTTTTAAATGCATTTCTTTAAATTCTTTATCTCTTTTGTTGTTGTTGTTTTTCTTCATTTTTCAAATGCATCTCTTTCATAAATTCATACAGCATTTCACAAAAACACAGACATTGAAAGTACAAGTGGAGGGATATTCATTATAAGTAAAGTAGGAGAAAACACTATCAAACAGAGTGGCAAGATTGGTTATTCAACTTAATGAAGATATCAAATGCAGACAATTTAGATTTATGCTCTAATAAGTGTCCATTATGATAAAGAAATGGCGGATTTTTACATGAATACAAAATGTTTTTCATCAATTCAAACAACATTTAAAATTATCATGGGAGATTTTAATGCATATATATATAATCATATAGCAGATATAGTGTATGATTAATAAAAATAAGAGCATACTAAATTATACATATATACATTAAATTCTTTGCTTAAATGTGTATTTAATAAATGAAACACACAGGCTTATTATATGCCTGTTTTTATATATGTAATGTATGTGTTTATATATGTAATGAGCACAGTGTATTTGTAAATTTTTTAAATTTTTGACCAACTAAAAACATTCTCTACTTATATACTGCCTATAATGTGTGTGCATTTGCATGCAATATATTTAAAATCTATAAAAATGTATAGGTATACATGTATAAAGTAAGCGTATGTATAATTACTTATTTAAGACATGTAGGTGTGTATTACAGATAAAATCTCAAAAGAAGTTTATATAATGAACTCGTATTAAAAACAAATATTTATATCTAATTAAAGAAAATATATAAAGAGAATCATGTTCATATATGGGCCACTGGAAAATTTCTACTAGATAAAAATATAAGTATCGACAACAATTAAAAATGTGAAGAAAAAAAATAAAAGAATGATAATTAAGAAGCACGCTTTTAACATTCACATATATATAGTAATCCAGGTAGTCCAGCTTGAAAAACAACATTTTTAATTAATTCAAAACAATTGTTTTCTAACTGTATATACCCTATGGGTACTTTATATATTACAATCGCATGATATAAAAATGTATAAAACTGCGTCTAAAAATATCAAATAAATAACTTTTATATTATAAAATAAGTAACTGTTTAAAAAAGTATAACCTGTTCAAAACAATGGAGCGATAATGGATACTAAGAAACAAATTAAAATATATATGCAGTTTATAAATTAAATACACAATGCAAATATTAAGTATTGTCTTTTATAACTCGAGGCAGAATATTTTCGTATAGAGACCGCAAAATTAATTTCCAGAAGAAAAAATTGTATAGTGACAATAAAAATACCAGACAGTATTAGAATTTTATTATAATAAGTCTGAAATTAATAATCACACGGGAAGTAAGTTGAAAACACATGTAAACTAAAGAATAATCGAAGCTATAATGTAAGTTCATTTTATCACCATTATTTTCAACCATAATCGATCTGTTGCAAGATGAATCTCTCTCCAATCCATAGATTTTGTACCATCCATAGATTTTCCTCTCCTCATCCATTCATCTCTCATGCGATCTCTTTCTAAGAGCTTATCATTTTTTTAAAAACTAGTTTATGACTTCATCTATTATCTCTTCTTTCAATATGTAAAACTCAATTCCATTTTAGTCCCAATTTTTTTAATGATGTCAGTGATATCTATTATATTTTCCCACCACATTTTTTCAATTTTTTCTTGCTATTCCCAACATCTATCTTGCTACTCCCAACATATATCTCTTTATACTTTATTGAGTGGCCTAAAGTTTCTGTATTGCTCTTCTACTAAGTGCTCAAGATTCAAATCCATAACATCTATTAAAAAACATTCTTTTTAAACACAAGTATATTAATTTTTAACATTAAATTGTTTCTACCAATAGCACTCCAGTATGCTCTATTCACATCACATGACATATAGTCATTAAGTATCCTGCCAATTATGTCAAATGAATTAGCATCCATCAATGAAGCTAAAATAACAGCAACAGCTACTTACTTAATAAATATATTAAATTTAAACTTATTATGTATTAAATACCACTTTTTCCCATCATTTGTTAACTCTCTTGCATTTCACTGTCTTTTAATTAACATATTGACTTCTGTTCAAATTAGAGAAATAACTTGCAATTGATACTATTATTCTTCTGGATTTATATTTTAATATTTTTAATCTATTAGTAGACAGTAGATATAGATGCATGTGAAATAGTAATATTTTTTTTTTTTTGGAATTAAAAAAATGTCTTTACAAAAATAAATAAAAGACAATACATAAGCCATTTTATACAGCTATTGAATATTTCAGGTTTTTTTATCTATTATTTTATCTTACAAAAATAATTCATTTGTCCAGAGATTTATTTCCCAATAAATAATAAATACCCATATTGTCATCATTATTTCCAACCATTGTTTATCCATTTAATAAATAAATAACCCATTATTTATCCTCACTGTGAAGGATATCAGCATAGATTAATAGTACATTTACTTAATAAGTCTACAAACTTGGGTTTAAATCATGCTAAATAAACTTTTTTTCTCAACAATCTAGGGATATTTTTTGAAGAACCAATCCATAATCAACTCAACTAATCATATAACAGAAGTCAGTAAATTAGTAATATGCTATTCTTAGTTAGAAAGCAAAACAAAAATGAAAATTCCAAGAACCTTAGCTAAACAATCATTAATAAGCATGGTAAATACTGTCTTCTTCTTCATTGTTAGTCGTATAATTTTATGAGATGCAGTTAAAAAATCCTCACCCCCACTGTGGATAATTTAAAGACATTCATGTTTTTATCTACATACTAACTATTTACAAATGTTAACTATAATAAAATTATTCATATTAGAATAATAAATATAAAAATTACATACTACAATTATATAAATATACTAATAATAATTATATATCAAAAGCCTTCTTTGACACATGATTTTATGCTATTTTCAAATGCTAATCACCTATTTAACATTAAACAAGTATTGCAGATAGGACACCATCTACTGTTCTATAATGGAAGTAAAGTAACAATAATAACAAAATAAAATATTAATATAATGGAATTAAATCTTCAGATAAAGATCCAATATAACTACAAAAAATTGACTATATAACAAAAATATACAGAATAAATAATACATATATTATATAATTTTATATATATTGTAACGGGCACATACGTACATTACATTGTTTTTATTAGTAAACATCAAAAGAATAAAAATTCGCAAATAAAAACTTTTTTAAGAATTAAAAATTGAAAATTAAAAAATTATCTTAAACTCGTATCTATATAAAATCGCACAGATGAAAAAAATTATTAAAATAAAACTTTATTAAAAATAGAAAAAATATTTTAAAAGCAAAAACTTAAAAAGATTTAGAGATAAAAATATATCTTTAATTTTGGAAAACACATTAAGTAATCAGAAAATGGAAATGATTGTTTTAATTAGTTAAATTTAAACTAGCCTTGGGCATTTAAATGTATAAGCAACAGTCAGATAGGAGAGAAAAACAATGGAATCGGACCTCACATCGATGATGTAATGTTGAGTTATTCCACAAAATTAATATAAAAGGAAAGGTTGGAAATAAAAAAAAGTTTTTTACGATGTGACTATAGGTGTTAGTGTGGAGTTGAAGGAGAAGGAATTGAAAGACGTACTTTCAATTCCTTCAGTTGTTCAAAAAAAAAATGAAACATCATTTTCCGATATTGCGGGCCACAGGACATCAAGTCCGGAAGAATAACATCAACCATAAAGGACCAGCGATTAACTGCACACCGATCTCCTTATGACTTCGTGTGATTAATACCTTCCATTACAAGAAATCAGAGAAAACGGACATTTTTCAAAACAGTAAGAAATATATAATTTATGAACATTTCTAAACAAAAGAACTCTAAATACTGAACTTTTCAATATTTATAAATATAAGAATTTCCTATCTGCCTAAAGTAGTTAAAATGTTATTTGATGTATTTCTTTTGTAAAATCATTTCCATTTATATTTTTTTTGTTCTTTAAGTTTTATTATGATTTCTGTTTTCCGATAAATTAAAATATATCAATGATAAACTTAAGTGGGGCGTGAATGGCTGTATAGATTTGTAAAGTTATATTAAGGGAGGGTAATCTTAGGTTATTTGTGTCGTTGTTGAATTGGGTCAATGGATTGGATATATTGATGTAGTTAGTAGATGTAATGCAAGATTCGCTATGGGCAGAATCGCTTGTATACGCTGCACACTTCCTCTTGCCTAGGGAATGCGATCATAAGTCGGCAAAATGACCGCAGTCCGTTTCTATGGAGTTTTTTTTTATTGCTCTTCTCATTAGATAGATGTAATATTCCTATCTTATGAGAGTCAATGTCTTATCTTAACCTATTTTGTGTTTCCATATTCATATTACATTGAATACATCGATATATCAGATGGATTGACGCCAGTTTGACTGCGAACTTTTAGCCTAAGGTTAAATGGGGATAGAATGTTTTATCTTCAAATGCAAATCTATGTAGTCTATTCATACTCGACACTAAATAAAAATGCATTAAATTTAAGTTGTTTATAGACGCTTGCATGGATTCGTTATCGGTTAATTATGTTTTGGGTTTTTATATTGAATCAAAATATATAGACATTCGATAAATAATGATACCTTACAATGAGTATCTAAAATGTATTTATTTGGATGTCTTTTAAGTTATTGGTGTCAATGCAAGCATCTTATGGTGAATGCTATTGGGTTACTTATAAATTTCCCTCTGCAATTGATGGTACCAATGATTTTGTATTTTGATCGTTTATGTTTATTTTGAAATGTTTTTAACCATGAAATCTATGTAACCGATCTACACTCAACATTATAAAACAAACTTTCATAAATCTATCTGTGTGAACTTAATTAAAATGTAAACTTATAATATTATAAAAATTAAAATGTAAATTTAAATTCTAAAATCAAGTTAAAATCCAAAGTAAAAGTTATTCTAAAATAATGCTAAATTTTATATATGTGCGTAAATAAATGTTTGTGTGTTAATTACTGGCAGTGGCTTATTTTATTCTTTTTTATATATTCTTAGATAAGAATTTATTATAATTATAAATCTCTGCTACTCCCTGAGCTAGTGACAATGGGCTAATGACCGGAATCAAAATATATTAAATCAAAAAAAAATTATTTTTTTTTATTTACGTATCTGCCTACTTTATAAATTTTTCTAGGTTCAAATGCCTAGAGGGCGCCCTGTAGTGCAGATCATGTTAAGAGTTCTTCTCCGGATCGTTACAATATATTTATAAATTCACTATAACTTCAAAGAATTGATTATATAAGATAAAAATATACAGAATGAATAATACAGAATTATATAATTTTACTGACCTCATTGAAAAAATTAAGACTAAAGTGGAGTTGGGCCAGACATATTGCTAGAAGAGATGATAATAGATGGACAATTGAAATTTTAAACTGGATTCCAAGAGATTATAAAAGACCCAGAAAGAGACCACATGTGAGATGGATGGATAAAATAAGAAAGTGTGCAGGGATGTTGTGGAGAAAAGAAGCTAAAGATAGGAAAAGAGGGATTGAACTTGGAAAGACCTTCATCCTGCAGTGGATTGATAATGGTTGATGATGATGATGATTGATATATATTATCATATATACTTTTCCATTCATTTTTAATTGACCAATTGTTATCTAAATTTATTGAAGTTTTGTAAATATTCATACAATTATTTAAGTTATGTTTAATGTTAATATGTTTCATATATTTGTTTATATTTGTGTTTTAATTCTAAGAAATCTATAGCAAATGATAATATCTCTATACAAAATGATTATAATGATAATGATCATAATAATTATTCAAATAAGAAATGGAACAAACTCATATTTTTTTCAAAATTTATAATACAATAACAAAAACAAAAATTATATTGATAAGTACAAAAATATTGGATGGTCAAATAATAAAAGTGTGGATAAATTAATAGGTAATTATAAATTAAGAGATGATATAAAATACAAAAAAGGAATTATATATAAAATTAACTATGACATTTGCAATATGATTTACATGATCATGCAGGGAAACAGAGATAAGAGCCAAAGAACATAACAAAAGAATAGATGAGATTATAAATCTGCTTTATACATTCATTACTTAACATATGGACATAAAATAGATACTACAAAAAATATTAAACCTTTAAAATATTTTAAAGTACAAAAAAAAAAGAAGATAAATATATGAAACATTACATTAAACATAACATAGATAATTGTGTAAATATTTACAAAACTTTAATAAATTTAGTTAGCAACTGGTCAATTAAAAATAAATGAAAAATTATAATATATATGTGTATAAAATTGTATAATATATGTACTGTTTATTCTCTATATTGTTATGTTATATAGTCAACTCTTTGAAGTTATATTGGATCTCTATATGAAGGTTTTACTCTATTTTACTGATGTTTTATTTTATAAATGTTATTTTACTTCCATTATAGAATGCTAGATGGCATTTTATTTTATTATTGTTATTTTACTTTCATTATAGAACACTATTATGGCGTTTTATTTTAATGTTACTTTACTTAATGAAGTCATGGAAAAATAAATATGAAAAAAGTGATTATACAGAAAGTGAATTATTGGTTTTTATGCTGGGTTTGGGAAAAGATAAGGAAGAATTAAGTATTAAGGCTATAGATTTGACAAAGATTATGTTGTGGAAATGGAATGGAGCAGAATATGGGAAAACTTAAGAGTGGGGAATGGAAAATTAAGTGGCTAACAGGTTTATCTGGGCATAATTGCTTAGATATTTTTGACTTTGTTTAAGGAGAAGCCACAATACATCACATCCCATCACATTACTTCCATTATAGAACACTAAATGATGTTCTATCTGTAATAATTGGTTAACATTAAAATAGATGATTGACATTTGAAAAAGGAATGAAACAATATGCTGGAAAAGGTTTTTTATGTATAAATATTATTAATATATATTTATATAGCTGTTGTATATGATTTTTATTGTTTATTATAATTTATATGAGCAAACAGCATAATGGATTTTATTAATGTCCAGTTTTGATATTAGAATAAATATATCATTTACTTCCCTGCATAGCTTGATGCAAGAATAAAGTGGCAGAAATCCATAGATTTCAGTCCAGCTGTCATTTCTGTTGTTTGAACTTCTTATAAGATCCCAACTATAAATCATTTGATTATTTTCTTTAATCATTTATTTATTAACTAATTGTATAGATAGTTTCTAAAAGGATGAGATAATGTCCATCCACTTAAATGGGAAATTGAACACAACAGTTCTATATTATTAACCAAACATATTTTTTTTTTATTTTCTCAGCAAGATATCAACCCAGTAAGCTTTATTTCTGACCTCCTTTATTTTTCCACTATGCTCAACTACAAAAAAACTTATTTACCCATTTACATCTTATTAATTTATTTATAGATAAAATATTTATTAATTGATAAACAAATAACAACAAAGCTTATTAAATTAGCTCAAATTATATTTTTATACAGCAAATTCTTTTCCAGATGCTAAGTCTGGTAGTTTTATATTTGCCCATGTTAAACCTAATAAACAATGTATTAAATAATTGTATAATTAGTAACCTGAAAGGTCATGTGACATTCAAGCCCTGATTAGCAATATAAGTTTCATTCAAATAATTAATTTTTTATTTTTATTTTTCTAAATCATTTCTACAAACATTTATATTTGCAGATGTTATGTATAGGATTTTTTTATTTTTTGTATATGCTGATATTAATGAGTTGTTGTTTAGAAGATCAAGTGTTGTCTAAGCACCCAAAATCTCAGAATTTATTTATAAATAAGATAGATTAAAATTAAAAAGTTAGCCTATGTTTTGGCTTATGTAAAGTGACTAACAAAAAAAAAACTTCTATAAAATTTAATTATAATTATAAAAAAGTCTTGATGAAATAAAATAATTAACTTTGATGAGTTTTTGTGATTGTGTAAATATTGGGATATGTAAATTAACAGTTTTATGTCATGAATACAAATACTATAAGAAAGTTTTACATATGTTGATAGTAAAAAAACATTGAAGTAACAGGATCAAAAATATACTGCTTTATTACCATGTTTAATATAACTCCAAGATTTTGAAGTTAAAAATCTGCTTTTTGAATTTGATATTTCACCTTCAGGTAACGTCTTCCTAATTTAATGTTAAATTATTCGATAAAGCTATTTTAATATTATAAATATCTTAAAATGCACATAGAAGCTTCAATTTTTTATTTCTTAGCAAAGACTATTTATAAATTTATTTCCTCTTACAATTTTTTCTATCCAATATCATTATTTATTGAAATAAATAGTATGAAAATATGCAAAAGATAGCGTAAATAATTTTTGCCAATGTAGAAGCAAAAGAGATATCTAAAAATTTTAGTGACTGAATACTCATAAATGTATCTACTAATAACATAAATGACATATAAATGTAATTTATAAGATAAGCCATGAAGGAACATAGCAAGTAATATACATTAAGAAGTGTGTGTCATATAGGAAGTATGTCATAGTTATGCTGCTTCTTTACCAGATGTGTTTTCCAAGTTATTACACATACTGATTATCAGTACAACCTTTTGATGTTTCCAAACATATATTTAGATTTTTAAATTTTAATTGTAGTTAGTTAATGATTTGAAGCATCTTGCATTTTGTTTTTAAAAACCTGTATTTGCATGGTAGCAAAGATGATTATATAAATAAAAATGTTTTTTTTAATGCACAGCTAAAACTAGAGCTATTTTTTATTTTTTTGTTTTTATTTAAAATTTTATGCCTACAAAAGTTTACATCTAAATTGTTTTTATGTATACTTTTAGAATGTATACAAATAACTTTATGCACACTTTTTTAGATATGATGTTGTGTGGTTTATTCTTTTTTAATCATCTATAATAATTTAAATTATTATCAATTTTCTAAATATATATGTTATTTCTAATGGTGTATACAAAATTGTTACAAAAAATTTATTTTTTTATAAATACACACAAATTACTTTACTGAATTATCATATGTATTGAAAGTTAGGGGGGAGGGAGGTATGCATCCACAAAGTTAAAAAAAATGCTTGATGTGAGCTCTGCTTCAAAGATGAAAAATATATTGTAACAATCTATAAAACAGTACAGAAATCATACCCAATATAAGACAATTAGTTAAAAATAGTATATTCAGAAAAACTTCATACATAAAAAATTTTACTGTTAAGATATTAATTTGATTGTGTGGTTATTAAAAAAATAGCTAAAGGTTTTACAGGGAAAATGTTAAAGTATTTTAAAACACTTGAGAAAATTTATTTAAAATGATAATTCAATAATAAGTTTGAAAGTAAAATATATCTCTTAAGTGTAAAAATAAAGCAATTTTTAAAAAAATAATATTATACAGTAAAATACATTTTCTTCAAATAATAATATTATTACACATTAATAAATATAGTTTTAAAACACTGTAGGATTACAAATAGAATTTGAAAAAAAAAATGCAAAAGTAGCAAAAACTGTAATTAACAAATTTATAATTCATACAAATTTAATTTTTGATGAATAAAAGGAATAATTTTTTCTTACTCTTTACTGATAAAATATCGAGTGCTATAAGGATTAAACAATGTGGAAATAGTATAGAATATTGTATTCATTGAATAGCAATATATATAAGATTTTATATATTTATATAAATAAATTTTATAATTTACTAATTCAGAGTGATTTCATTTATCATGGTTGATTAATTTTTTTTTAAAAAAAACAATAAAGGCCAAATTTCTTTAGAAATATAATGTTAATAAATTTTAACAGATTCTACCACAATAAGACTAGATATCAACAATAAATGAATATTAATAATATATTTCACAATACACCTGGGTCTCTTTTTACATGGACTTATTTAACACGATTTTGAAGTTACGCGATTCATGTTTCACTGGAAGTCGAACTCCGATAATGCGCTATTACTTTAAATAATAAATTTTGAACACTTACGTTATATTGAAAGTAATAGCACATTATTGGAATTTGACTTTCATCTTAGTAATTTCAATATTTTCAGTGCTTTATAATAGTAAAATTTTATGCAATAACGAAATTAAAATCATGATTTCCACATTTTATGTATACACGCATTAAATTTTACAAGATTATAATGTAAATTTGTTCAAACATTGTGCGTGTTAATTTTGCATTTTAAATCACATTCTGTTTTTGCTTTTTAAAAAAGAACGTAATCAATTATTAATCATTTAGTGTCCACAAGTTTATTTTTAAAAGGTGAGTAATAGCAGTGGGCACAATTAAATTTGACAATTAAAAATTAAAATCTGATTTTTAATTGTAATTAACAATTTAAAAATTACTTACGGTAACTTGAAATTAATGTGATGTGAAATTTTATTTTTAGATGGAAATGAAAATTTAAAAAATAAAGACAAAAATAAGAATTAAATTTTTAGTTGTTAGTTTCATAAACAATTAATAAAATCATCATCTCAAAGATTAATTACTAATTACGTTGTGACCAGAAAACCATTGACACAACATGAGTGTGAAGTTGGTGCTAGTTGTATTTCCTCTTGTGAAGAATTTTATTTTTTACCAGTTTGCAAATGAACGTGTTTTTCGGCAAATAGCGATAATAATTAAAACATATATAAAAAAAATGTAAATTACTGTACTGTAAATTATGCATAAAAATATATTATTTTGAATAAAATTAAATATTATAGTTAAAAAAAGTTGTCTTGTATCAATTTTTTTCAAATTTGAAATTTTTTATTAGTCATATTTTATTTCCTTATTTTTTTTTGCGCGAATTTTAAAGTAATTTTACGTTGGTGCTTTGCTTTTATGCGAATTTTGAAAAATCACAGACCACATCTCCCCTTTTTCAATGTAAGTTACATCTATTTTTGCATGATTTCGTTTGTATGTGTTTTCTGAGGAACCTATCTATCGCGTAAAATGAGACCCAGGTGTATATATATTTATTTAAAATCATAAAAAATGGCATGGATTAAATAAATCTGACAATACATTTTTTTTTTCAAATTAAAAGAAGCATTTATAAAGTTAATATTTACATGTTATTATTATCATGGTTTTTGTTTATTTATAATTTTTGAGATTTAATACTTAAATTTAAAAGCACACAATCAAAGTGAATCATTTTCTTTATCATAATTAATAGTGTTTTTATTGTCCTTTCAAATAACTTGAAAATAAATATTTAGTAATATATGTATACACTTAAAAGAGTGATTATTTATAAAACAATACAAGTTTTTTGTGTTCATTTTATCATTTTCTGTAAAAAAATAAAAATAAAATCCTTTAAAAATTCATAACAGCTTCTTAATAATTTTTATTAGTTATTCATTAGACTAGAGATTATCCATTTAATAAATAATATTTCCATAGTACAATTTTTATCTCATCACTTTCATGCAAGGTAAGGACATGTTTCTATCTGCTATTAATTTATTGTGAAAGAGTGTAATCATAAACATGTGACCAAAGACATGTGAAAAAGATTTATGATCACCATGTCTTTCACATGACTTTAATCATATGTTTATGATTACACTCTTCCACAAGGTGTTAAAGCAGACAGAAACTAGTCTATCTTGTGTGAGTGATGTAGTGAAAATTACACTACAGAAATATTATTCATTAAGTAGATAATCTCTAGTCTAATAAATGACTAATAAAAATTATTAATATGCTTCCATCAAGTGGATTGTGTCAAAGTTGTGCAGGCAGTAAGTTTGACACATCAATTAATCTGAAATAATTCGCTATCTATACATACTGAACAATGATAGATATATGTATAAGAGAATGTGATCTGGGACAATTGATGAGTACTGGTTCAGCATAAAGTATGCATCTTGGAGTTCCTATGTCTTTTTCATATTTTTGATCATATGTTTATGATTATAACCTTCCACAAGGTATTAAAAGCAGATAGAAACCAGTCCCTACCTTGTGTGAGAGTGGTGTGGTAAACCTACACTACAGAAATATTAAATCATAACTTCTATTTGCCCTTATTTTAAATCAGAACTTTTTTAAAATAAATTAAAAGTGCAAGACAGTTCCACAGTAGACTCACAAAATTTTTATTTGTGCTATATTTTTTCCTTGAATTTTTAATTTTTTAAATAAAGCTTTTGATGATTGTTTCTTAATATATTCAAATTATAATTTCAAGTACCGTATTGTATTTTAAAAAGCAAAAAAAAATCTATATTCAGTTATCATAACCTTTAAATTTGTATAAAAACTACAAGTTTTGTATATTCTTTTAAGTTTACATAGCATTGATGAATTATTAAAATTATAGAAAATATACTAAGCTACTTGTGTATAAATATGTTACACAATAAGATTTTAAATGACCATTATATTTTTAAATCACTCATGTATTTTTTTTATGAGCTTGGATATTGTGCAACAGCTTTATATTATGAGATATTGATCTATAAATGCTTCCAATTTATAAAATTGTTCATACACTAACTAACAATGTTATAAAATCCATATCGAAAAAAGATAATTTCAAAAGAACTAATTAAAATATTACTTAGTAAAATTTCATTATGCCTTTATTTTATATATTTATACTTTCATGTATTTAATTTTATTGCGATAGGTGTTTTAATAATTTGATGACTTTAATCAGGAATTCGTCAATATAAAAACAAGATTGTCATCCATTCATCCCAATTATTATCATTCATATTAGTTATTATCTATGAGATTATTCATGGAGATACCATATGAATGGATTTTCCTTGAATATTTTAAGATCTGTTTTATTTTGTAAACTCTTCAACAACAAACTCATTATTATGAAAATAGCATTTCTGTCTTATTGTTGGTTTATCCTGTTATATTTCATCTTTCTCTAATTATCATGTAATACAACAAAATCAAAAATTTTTAACCTGGTCATTTATATTCATGTTAAACTGCAGATTTTATCTAATTGAGTATATACTTATTCATTTTTTTTTTTTGCTTTTCATGATATTATTAAAAATCTGAGTTGTCATCATAGTTTAAAAGTATCAACATTTTATTATCAATTTACGCTGTTAAAATGCTTGTATATATATATCTTACTACTTACAATTTTTAAAAGATAACTGCAATAGATAAAGCATTAATCTAGACATAAGATTATACTTTTATACCATTAATAGTTATATGTATATTATTCACCATTAGCTAAAATAATGATAACTTTAAAGCTTTGAAAATGGTATTTTCAAAAGACAAAGTCCACAACTTCATCTCAAGTTTCTGCTTCTGTGCATAACATCATATTGTGCAAATGGAACTTCTAATTCAAATTTCTTATGTATATAAAATTATAATGATAACATAAAATATGCAAAAAATGAGATGTGTTTATGTCTTCAAAAATAGTTAACAACAGAAAAAAATTTCTAATTGGGTTTTAATAATACTAATGCCTAATTCCAAAATTTGCTAGAACATAACGGAGAAAGAAAACTTTAATGCAAATTTGTTTGCGTGTGTGCTTAACCATCCCCATGATGTGAGATTTGAATCTGAGCTGTATGAAGCTCAAAATAAAATTCTACAAGTCAAAAACTGGCTTAAGATTTTTTTGTCATGACGTTAGCCTATAGGCAATTCAATAGATTTTGTACTGTGCTGCTCAGTAAATTGATACCTGACTATCATTAGTAGAATGATTGAAATAATAAAACCAAAAACATACAACTTTTTAATATAAGTAGCTTTTTCTGCATATAAAAGAGAAGCCACATATGTTCTAGTGGCTGAGCTTATATTTTATTCTTAATGTAGAAATGTTTGCAATAAACATTTGTAGAGAAATATTGAACATTCTCATGATGAAGTGGTGCCATAACTGTGGTATAAGATGGATGAACAAATGTATAGCCATCTACTATTGGTTAATGAATGAATGTCCATTGTTTGCTAAATGGAAGATCTTAAAATTTCTAATGCAATATAAAACCTTCTTTAGCACCTTTACACAGAGAAACATTGAAATAAACAATATCAGTTTATTGAATTCTAGATATTGAAAGTTTTTAATTTTTTTTTTTAACCTTTTCTTTATTGTTAGCTGAAGATAAATGGAAATTTATTTATTGACCTTTATGTTAGGTATAGTGGTTAAAAGTGAACAAATGAAATAATCATAAGCTTACTTGAAAATCCTTAGCTATTTGAAAAAATTTGTAATTTAAGTCAGATATGGCTGAAAAATGGATTATAATATGAGTCTTTCAGTTGTACTTCCAAAATAATCTAGATTGATCATAAGATGATCAACTATTTAATCATAAAACAAAAATATAATTATAATATGCTACAATCATTATATTTGATGATAAAAATACCATGCATCTGTAGGCACTGAGTTCATGATTTATTTTGCATTGTGTAGTCTTATTTTATTTATTTAGTGGGTGGATATTTATAGACAAATTAACTATTAACAAAATTCCATTAAAAAACCTCTTGAAAATCCAACCAAAAATACATCTTTAGAAGTTTGGTTAAGGTCTTTAATTCTGTCACTGCACCCATAAATTTCACAATTAATTAACTATCTGGTCCATGGCTTGTGTTTGTCTGCATGTATATAGACCCATGGCTATTAAACTTTATAAAATAGATGAGTGCTATGATTTTGGATTGTTCTGAATCTGTTTACGGGACTCCAATAACATCTAGGAAAATCAAATCCAGCTGGCTTTATTATTAAATATGGAAAAATAAATTTATTTGAAATCTCACAAGAAGTTAATTTTTCATGCCACAATACTCGAGGTTTTTTTTTTTAAGATTTCTTAGTTAAACATCAAAAATAAAATTTGGATTATTGATGTCTGATATTATTGACAATAAAAACATGTGTACTTTATATAACACATGAATAAAGATAACTGACCTTAACTGATAGGAGATCTTAATAAAGTTTAATAGTATCTGTTAGATAAAAAAAGATCCAATTCGATTTTTTTTTATATATACTTTTGATTCATTTCCTTGGTAAAATAAAGATCAAAGTTTCTGTGGACAATAATCAGCTGAAAGGATTGTATCAGCTCTGCTTAAGAAAACATTTTTACATATATATAAGTATTTGTGTGTAAGCAATAAACTGATACTTCAAAAAAGCAACAAATAACTCTAGAATGTTTAATTTATTAAAAACATATAACTTCAATAAAAAATAGTCAATCACAATAATATTTAAAAACATATACAACTTAATAATGTCGGAATCATTAAAGTCTACAATGTGGAGGATTTGTAGTGCATTGGCCTACTATTACCAGTAATGATTGTTTTCATCTAGTCAAAGCACAGATACCTAAATACCTTATCAATTTTCAGACAGAGAACTAATATGCATACATCTATAAAACTATTAAACTAAGTATTATGTGGCATTAGCAGATACTCAGTAAATTGAGTAGCTTTTTTAAATGATTTCCAAATTAAAAGTTTGTGATGGCTAAATAAAATGGAGTGTTGTAATTTATTGTTCTTATTCTCCAATAACAGGTGTCTTTTTATATGATTTTTTAGTAGAATAATATCAAATATTTAACTTAATGTGTTATCCAATTTATACCATTTGTTATTTATATTCTTGGAAAAAATATTGCATGGTTAAGTTGAAAATATTGGATTAATTCCAATGTTAGATTCTGATTTAAAATGAAATATAATTCATGTAAGAACTGGTAATAAGTTTTTTGAATGGATTAAAATGGATAATATCTATTATAAGCTTGAGTAATCGGTGAACATCTGATATTATATTGCTGTAATATTCATATCACCAGATTAATTTCTATATATTGCTTTCAACAAGGAGGATTAAAATTCTTTGGCGATGAAGGTAAAAACCAAAAATCAATCTGAAATTTAGGATATTATAGTAATAAATCATCTAGTATATTGGTTATTCAAATAATTAGTTGATGCTTCTAGAATAGAATGAAGAGAACTGTTTTTAAAAACTAAATATACAATTAAATAAAATCAATATTTATATTTTGCACAAACCAAAATACATAAGCAAACCCACATCAGCCTTGAATGGTATTGTATAGTGATAAAATTAATGAACCAAAAGCTAAAGGTTGCTGAGCTATTCACTTCAGATGCTTGAATATCACATGATCTTTCAAATATTTTATGACTTCATAATGAGAGCTAAAAGCCACTAGACCAAAATTCAACATGCCACTTTTCATGATTGAATATCATATGAACACCCAAAGCAACCATTTAACTATTCTACTTTTTAATTACATACTACTATTATTTGTGTGTGTTTAACTATTATTTACATTCTTGGATAAAATATTGCAAGATTAATTTGAACATAATGTATTTATTAAGTTTCTTATGTTATACTCCATATAAAAAGAATATAAAAATACTTCTTTATGTTGTTATTTTAAAATATAAAAAGTTTATTATAAGATATATAAAATATCTATCTATATATACAACAAAAAACATGAAAATAACAAATTTGTTATTTTCATGTTTTTTGTTGTATATATAGATATTTTATATATCTTATAATAAACTTTTATGTTAGACTCTAATTTAGAGTAAAATATGATTTATATAAATTAAAGGGTAGATTTTATTCTAAATAAACAACCATTTGTTTATTTTATATATATATTCCAAATGTTGTTTTGGGTTCTATCACTGAAATGTTAGCAAGTAATTTAGATAGCAACATCACCAACACTATTGAAATGAATTAGTATCTTTGTTATTATTTTTTCTGCATAAATAATTTCTTGTCATTTATGAAAATAGAACAATATTTCACATTTATGGGTAAGAACAATCTTAAAAAAAAAAAATCTGAACACATATTCGACATCTTTTATCTATATAATATATTCATTAAAAACCAATCAACACTTAGACAATCCCAATATCAATAACAATCAACAATCTCAAACTGTTGTAATATATTGTATATACTGTACTATATATTATAGTCAGTGGTTTTGAGGTAAACTTATTTTATAATATATGAAAATGTCTTTAATTAGTTTATTTATGTTATACTAGAAATATTTAGTGTTTTGTTTCATACATCATCACAAAACAGCAGATGAATGCCATGAGAGGATTTTTCTTTAGATATAAAAATCTTATCTGATTACAACAATCTCTTTTTGTTCAACATTAAGAACAACTACAATCTTGGTTAGAATTTTTACTACTAGAAAAAGTTCTTCATGGAAAGGAAATATAATTAAAAGAAATCCATATGCTTTCAACAATAATAATTTTATAATATCAGCAATTGATTCTTGTTAAATTATTATAACCAAATAAGCACAAATACATTTATTTGTCTAAATAAAAACTGAAGATATCGAAAAAATATTGAGAAACAAGAACCATTCATTAATATTCATAAAGCTATAGCACAAAGCTGGTTCTAAAAACTTCTGATCATATCACTGATATCACACTTACATGGCATCTATATTTAATCTACTCTTTTTTTATATTCAAAAAATCTACTTACTTGACATGCTTATATCTAGCAAAAAAAATGCTAGTATTTCTAACATTCATTTATTCATTATCACCCATTTATAATATATATTGCCCAAGGCTAAATGGGTTTATAAGTAGTCAATAAAATCAGTCAACACTTCCCAATATAAATAACAATCAACAATCTCAATCTGCTGTCAAGGCAACAGATTAAGATTGTTGATTGTTATTGCTATAGAGATTTTGTAAGTGTTGACTGATTTCAATAAATATATATATGATCTTATACTATTATTTTGAGGGGATTTCATGATGTAAATAAAATAGCTGACATTTCAGAATAATAATAAGTACTTTCTGCAGAGCTTCTTTCTCAAATCATAAAAAAGTGTGTGCTTTGAAAACGATCACATGATCACCATCTCTATACTAGCACATAATTGTTGTAAACAAAGGCACTAGATAGGGATTTTATGCACAAGCCTTCTGGCATCCATTGATTACTCTGTTTAGCACAGGGTGGCACTACTGTATAAAGCTTTGCCTTTGCTTTGAAAAAGCTCTGCTGAATGTAATTGTTATTGTACTAAAACATCAGCTATTTGGATATTTTATTTATTACATGGAATCTCCCAAAAATAATAGTTTATAAGCATAGGACAGAGAAAACAAAGTAAAAAAAAATAATTCTGTATTTATTATTAAAATAAATCGTGATTTCTAAATAAATTTGCTCTTTTTTTTTTTTGAAAATGCATTTTAATATCTGCTAGTACAAATTTTTTATTGTTATTTTTCTGAAAAGCTCCATTGAATTCTATCCTTAATCATATCCCAATATGAAAAAGTCTTTTCAAAAATAATCCACTTAATATGGATCTGCCTCTTAAATGAAAACCATTTTCAAGTTCACCATAAAGTAAGTTTTAAAATTTATTATTTTTCATTCATTTTATATATTTAATCCAATGATGATAGGTCTTACAAAAGTATCTTCAATGTCATATCTAATTGATCTTATAATCTTATTGTATTTCCAAAATATTAAACAGCTTCCTCATATATAATTTTTCTAGTCTTTTTATAATACATTGCTAGAGAATCTACATCTCTCAATGATATAAACAACTAAACAAAATAGCATCTGTATATAATACAACCATAATGCTTTAATGGTCACTATATCAATATGATAAAATATTTATCATTTAACTTAGTAAATGATAGCATATTAGAGCTGTGCTGCATCTTAAAATCTACATGTTTTGTTTTGTTTTTTTACTTAAAAGCTATTACAATACTAGTCCACGTTTTCAAACTGATAACATTTATGCCAGCATTTATAATAAAATCTTTACTTTCACGATTGAAAAAAAAACCTCCATTTTGTCAATCTCAATTACTAAATCAAAATAATATTTTAAAAGGCGAAAAAACTTTTCACGTACTAACTATATTAAATTTAATTAAACATTTCATTCCTGTGATCAACTAATTATTATGGCTTGATTATTTAAGCCAATATAAACAAATATCCTTGCAAGATGAAATAACGTCTCTAGATTGTTTCTATAACCTGATTCAAATTGATCTTAAATGATATTTATAGTCTTTAGATATTCATCTTAATAATCTTCCAAATATTAAATTCATTGTAGGTATTATAATTAAATGTCCTTTATTTTCAGAGCTTGCCTCTTAATCACTGCACCAAATTATGAAGTACAAAATTTTCTTGCATTGGACAAAAAATAAATTTCGGTTACCTGTCTGGTAGGCAAGTATTGTTACAGTAAAGCAGCAAAGTATTGATGAAATTTAAATAAATTGATGAGCTTAATATATCAATTCTTAAGAAGAGACGGAAGATTCTAGAATATCTGTCACTTTCAGTAATTGAAAATCACATGACAACTTGACTTTGCTAAAGCGATCAACTTTGTTTTGATATGATTTACTGATAGTTTAATTTTTTACTTTTTATTTCATCATCATCATATTCTCAAACACACATATAGAAGAGCATAATAGCATAGTGATTAGCAAACCAATTAACATTTTCATAATCAGGGATTCATGTCTAGGCTGTGCAAGCTTGAATTTTTATCAAAGCACAAACTGGCTTAGAGATTTATTTTTAAGGTAGATGGATTACAACTAATCTAACTAATAATCCAAAAAGGCTTAAAATGTGTGTATCTAGCTAGAGATTATTTGGTTAATCTTAGTGGTCAGATTAAATGTAGACTTGCTGATTGCAAAATCAAAAATACAGCTGTATTATGATGTGACTTTTACTGCCATTAAGAAAGGAGTATGTTCAGTCTATAGTTATCTTTATAGACACAAATAGCAATCCATGATGCCATGTCAAAACTGTGATAATTTCCAATTAGTAATTTAATTTTAATTATGCATATTGACAATCAATTATATATGATCGGATAACTTAAAAATACCAAAAGTAAACTTTAGAATACTTTTTAAAAAAAAAAATACTATAAACTTTATCTTATTACATTATCTTATCGTATAATATGGTGAATGATTCTTATCAGAGATTTATTTTTAAAAAACACTATTTAATATATATATCAAAATATTGATTTTTTGGATTTATTTTAATTTTTACAAATAAAAATAAATGGGGAGGGGAGATGAGTAGTCGGATTTATTCAGATTTAATTATATCAGCTAAACACAAAGTAGATAGAATTTTTTATTATAATGACAACATCTGGTAAACATTATTTTCCACGGATGTGGCATATTAGATATACTGATAAATGTGCATTAATATACAAAACAATTCAGTATTATAAGCACAATATAACACTTTTTTGTTGCATAAACAATACAATGTATAATATAATTACACAAATCATTATTTTAATTATATAAATGTATTATTTAAAGCACTATATTAGTATTTTTTAAACCAGACTACATTACGATTACTATAAATATACTGGCAAAGTAACATATTCTTTTACAGATATGGCCCACTGAATATAACGACAAAAACTGTCCAATATATGTTGTTATCAACATAATATAATACTTCGCAATTGTATAAGAAATAAAATGTACGCATGCACACACACCCAAAGATAAGATTAGAACTATACAGGCGAATGAATTAAAACTTTACATTAGGAATTTGAAAACCAACCTACTTAGATTCAAATATTAAATTAGTATTTTATATATAATAGGTGCTTAAGAGTTAACATCAACTCCTGATAATTATTATTAAATTACTAATCCTCTGTTTAGTTTTTCAAGCTACTCAAAGACTGACATTATAAAAACGATCTCCCTTTATCTTAATACTGACTATCCTCTTGTTTTCTTCACTAACGTTTCAAACATTATTCACTTTTCTAATGGATTAATTCATTCAATGATATGATTAAAATAAAACAAATTTCAGCATGATCATTTATGTTTCAAGTTCTGATCTGATCAAATATTCGTTTGCTGTATTCATCGCAAGTCTTCATCGGTATCATAGTGCCAATATTTTCCTATCTTGTCTTCATTTTTTTTTTAAAAAAAACATCATATCATATAGACTTGGTTTCTAAACATTAGTATATTTTTAAACTTCAGGCTTTCTGGTACAAAAGCAGCAAAAAATGACCTACTGAGTGTGGTGCATGTTAGGTCCTAAAATGTAAGTGCAGTAGATCCAGATCTACCCCCACCCCCATTGTTAAAGGTATTAAGCCACTATCTAGCTGAAATATTGATGGTTCAGCATTTAAGGGTTAAATAACCAAAACCATTTAGCAACTATTTAGATTTATGTTTACAATTATAGAAAGTTGAACTAGAATAATATAAATTGTTTGATCATGAGCTTAGTTACAAGAAACACCATATGTTTGACAATTCTGGTTTTAGTTTTAAAAAAATTTTAAAGATCTTTTCTAAGTTATCTATTGCATCTGTGCTTAGGATAATCTACAATATATATTTTAACTTAATTACTTTGTTATTGATGAAATGAAATGAAAAGATAATATCTGTTAATACTAAATATCATTTGCAAATGACTGACTTCTTTCTTTTTCTCTTCATATTTTAATATAATCCCAATTTTTCAATCTGATCTCTAATTTTCCTTACAAGAGTCAAAAAATCATATATAATAAAATCTTTTGTTGCTAATATTTTTTTTCACCAATTTTGATTCCTTATCTTTCTTAATATAATCTAGTTTTCCTCAATATATGAGGTCTTATGTCATTCTCTACATAACGATCTATTTATTTAGCAATTTTTTTATATGCATTTTATATAAAATAATATTAATTGGATTCTTTTAATATCTTTGAATATTTTTTATTTTTAATCTTTAGAACTGACTATTTATTAAATAGAAGAAAGCCATTTGTAATAAAGTTCATTTAAACCAAAATATTACTTTTGGCATTTTTACATTTAATAAATATTACTATTATTATTAAATTAGATTTTTTTTTTCATATGTCAAATGCATTGACCAAGAAGTGAACCCGGGCCAGCTGCAAAGAAATTAGACAGGAATTGCTAATTGTAACTCCAGTATTTAACTTAAATATCAATTAAAATTGTTTGTGCTAATTATTTGTTTGCCTAAAGGGTTATGATAATGATACTCTAGTATCAATTATATGTTGAACCACTTCCATCAGATAATATTAAACATTGAATAACTTGAGAATTCTTTAAACTTTATTTAAACTTTCCAAATACATTTAACTATTAGTAAGAGCAGACAGATTAATATATAACACAATGTTTCAAGGGGTAATATTATATCTGTCTTTTTCCAGGTATTGTTGGCCTAAAGGAAATTGAACCTGGATCTTAGATTCATGAATATTGAATTTGAAGATAATGCCCTAATTAATTGTTATTCAGTATCTACGAATCTAAAGCCAAAGTTTAAATCCCATGCTAGTACTGTCACTGGTCAGATTAGCAATACCCAAAGAAGTTAGGACAGGGGTTCCCAACCTTTTTGCACTTAAGAGCACAATGTATAATACCAGCCAGGTGATGGACACCATTTATTTTTTCAATGTAAATTTATAGTTAGATATTGTTAATAATACACATAATGTACAAAAAATATAAATAATAATTTATAAGAAATTTTAAAAATTAAATTTACTTGTACCAGATAAATAATTTTTTATCATGTTTGGATAGCAGCAGGCACACGTAAAGTGGTCTGTGGGCGCCATGGTGCGCATGGGCATAGGGTTGGGGACCCCTGAGTTAGGAGAACAAAAACATTTGAAACATTGTATTATATATTAACCTGCATGCTATAACTAATAGTTGAAATTATTTAAAAAGTTTAAATAAAATTTAAATTTTTCTAAAGAAATTCAATATTTAATATTTGATGATGGAAATAGTCCAATATATAATTAATAACAATAGCTTTAATGTAATTCAGATAAATACTATTGTAATGTCTAAATCACAATATTTCAGCTAACATGGCCAATTTTAATTGGTGGCTGATAGTTATATCATAGCTGAAATATTAATCTAGAATTATTATATAAAAATCCTCTGTAAGTCTTTTAAAAAACTTTAAATTAATATCCTACTCTAAATACAAAAATATCAAAACTAAAAGTAAATAAAAAAAATTAAAATCAGAATTGTTTTGTGTAATTAATGGTTATAAATATTGTTGCACACAACATATTCCATTATCACAATTAGTACAGATATGATTGATGCCATGAGGAGCTCAGGATAACTGGGAAATGATTAACTTGGCTAAACTTATACCAAAACATAGTAAAGAAAGATAAATGCTAAAAACAATAAGGCCAAAGAAAATGAAAGGAGAATGAGGGGGAAAAAATAATTAAGTGGTTATTTGTTCTGCAATATATAAGTCTGAACATTAAAAAAAAAGGCAGACATATGATTAAACCTCCATTCATCATTTAGTTAATTATATACATTTTCATTATGCAAATAATTTCAATATTTAATATTCTATAAAAATTTATTTATTGAAAAACACACATATCTAAAAAGCCAATAAACATCACATAATCACCATTTCCTATGCTTGCTCATAACTGATATTAAAACAGACAAAACTCTCTATACGTACTGCCACTTAGTGCAAGCCAGAGTAATCAATAGATGTCAGAAGGCTTGTGTAAAAAATTACCATTTAGTGTCTACTCATCCAATATATCCAGACTAGTTTCTGGCTTGTGGCCTTCATCAGTGAAAAGCCTTGAATCTGAGAGCACTGCATCTAGATCTTAGGATCTAATGCAACCCTCCAGCAAGCACCTTTTATCTCTACTTAACTACAAGACTTAAATTGAAAACACCATAATATTTTCAATCCAAGTTCATCAGCTTATATAGTCATATAGGTCTGAACTCAGTTCAGTACCTATACATTTTGGTGTCTTGGGTTCTGAATGGCAATACGTATAGAGAGTTTAGCCTGTTTTAATAAGTTATGAGCAAGCATAAGAAATGGTGATCATGTGATGTTTATTGGCTTAAAACCAATCCTGCCTAATAGGAGAGTGGTGGCTATGGTTATTAAAGAACCAAAGACACCAAAATGTATAGGTACTAAACTGAGTTCAGACCTATATGATTATATATAAGCTGATGAATTTGGATTGAAAATATTATGGTGTTTTCAATTTAAGTCTCATAGTTTTGTTGTTAAGTAGAGATAAAAGATGGCAGCTGGAGAGTATGTACAGTACTCTCAGATCCAAGGCTCCTCACTGATAAAGGCCACAAGCCAGAAACTAGTCTGGGGATATTGGATGAGTAGGCACTAGATGGGGATTTTATGCACAAACCTTCTGGAATCCATTGATTACTCTGGGTTGCACGGAGTGGCAATATATATAGAGAGTTTTGCCTGTTTTAATATCTAAAAAGATAAAGCAAACAAGCCATCATGCAGGAAAAGCAAAGAAAAAATATATTATTGGTTATATATAGATACAGTGCATTTATTTATACCCACAAATGACATGCATCAAAGTAAATTACAAGCTACACAATGTACCATCCCTTCTCTAGCATCTTTCCACAATTATTAAAAAATATTGAAGAATAACAAGTAAACTACTTAGATAATGAGGGTTGCAATACTTTTTTTTATATTCACTACCCTTAGGTTGAAAATATAAATTCATATTTATCTATCAATATTGGATAGCAATTGAGGTTTGTTTTCAGAGTGGCAAACTGTAAAATCCTAATTAATAAGTTCTGGTTGAAACCAAAACAATATAATTAAAAGATACAATGGCAAATTTTTTAATAATTTAGCTAGCAAAAGACATTATGACAATTATAAAAAAAGGAAAAACAATGTATCAACATAATTATATAAGAAATCAAAATGAAAAGTCAGATTGTAAACCTATTTTTTCTTATGGCACTAGGATGAACGATTTTATTGCCTGAAATAAGCTTTAAAATCTACATTAAAAATGCTCCCAAAACTTTTTAAAAAATTTACTTAAACATTTTTTTACTATTAATTTAATGAAAAATATTTTTTAATAAAGGGAATTACTTTTCTGCTTCTCCTATATAACTGGATCTACTTATAACCGTCGCTTTAAAAATAAATGATTCAGACTTTCATTAACAATTTTAGCAGCTAAAAACATAAAATTTAGACAAGTAGAGAAATGAGGAATTTGATTATCTCATTTTTATTTTTATTTTTGTCTTGTTTTTTTATAAATATAGGGCCTACTTTTTAATTACAAACGTTGAATCACTAATGTGGGACAAAAATATTTCTAAAATCTCTCAACAAAAATAACTGAGAGACTTCTCATTAAACTAGTCAAATGTTGATTCATTAAAAATTGTAATTGGCCATTTTGTTTTACCTTTTAGCTAAAAATAGCAGCATACATATTTACTAATCAATAATTGGATAGCTGGTTGACTGTCTATTGATCACCCTCTGAAAAAATATCTTAAGCTTGTTCAGAAATCTAAAGTCATTTGAAATAATCTTCAAGTTTCATCCAGATTTGAATTCCAACTAGTTAGATCTTCTCACCATCAGTCTAAAAATGTATTTACAAAATGTTAAAAAATTAAAAGATTTTTGTATTAATCTCATGTAAAAAGAAAAGGTATTGTAATATATTATTTCATGTCTTTACTATCTCTTTATTGTTTCATTTAAACAATAGTACTGGTTCTTTTTTTTCTTTTTGTACTTTCCTTCTAACTGCTTTGGCTGAACCTGCAGCTTTCATTAGAGATCTGTAAATATTTTATAATATTTTATGATACTGAAATTGATATAAATGTTGGAAAATATTTACAAATCTCTGAAGTAGGCTTCAGATGCATCACAACAGAAGATAAGTAGGCAAAAAATGCTTGAAACGTGAAAAAAAGTAGTGTTATTATAAGACTGGTTGGAATAAAGAATCATGTGACTTCCCAAATAATTTTGGCTGTAAATTCATCATCATTCATCATTGTCAACCATTATCATTCCATTACATGAAGGTCTCTCCAAGTTCAATCCAACTTCTACAATCTCTAGATTCTGTTCTCTACATCGCCCCTGCATATTTTTTTATTTCATCTATCCCTCTCAATATGTGGTCTCTCTTTCTGGGTCTTTTACAATCTAGCTAAAAATTATTCTATTACAAAAATAATTATTAAAAAATTAATTCAACGCTCATTAAAGATTCATTATTGTAAGCTTTAGCAATCAAAGGATATTAAATTTAAACTACCTATGTTATAGTCAAAACAAGAGTCATTGATCACATGACTCTATTCTCTTAAGCTTGTAAGTTATAAACAATGAGGATTGCCAATTCCTCAACAAGCTTTGTGATAAATGCTTAGCCAGAGAAAGCATTTAAAAATCTCTAAATTTGACTACTGTGGGTATGATCTGAAATTTGAATCTGGGCCAGGAGTAACTCTCAAAAGGTTTACAATTTCCCTTTCAAATAGCTGATTCAGTTACATCTTAATGTGATTAATAAATGGGTATTTAGATGTAATTAGGTATAGGTAAAACAGAATGAAGCCATTCTTAAACCTTTCCATCCTGCATTTGGAAAGCCCAATAAGAACTGCTTATGCTTTCTGCTTCATATTTATTCTAGGGATGTTTTGGAAAAACTTTCACTCTGCAAACATCTTTTATTACTAATGCTGTTTTACCTTTACTTATATATATACCTTGAACAAGAATATATAACGTGTATGTGTATACTTACTACATACACCATTAGTGATAATTTTCAACAGTTAATTCATATGTTCTTGAAAAATATACAAACCTAGTAATACAAATCAATGTTTAAAAAAAAATTGTAATGTAGTAGTAAATAGATGTGTCAGACTTCTAATATGTATTTCTGATCAAAGTAATTATTTTTTTAAAATTCTTTTATAAAAACAAGCTTTTATGTATTTATTTATTTCAACATTTGATAATTTAATTATTTTAATAGCATTGCATTATGGGATGTAAGTCATTCAGAAAGATAAAAGCACAAAATAGTAAGATATGATACATATTACAGGTTAATACTATTACCATGGCGCTCTTGATCCCTAACCTTCCTAGATGACTGATTTTGTTGGAACAAGAAAACATATACCTGCCACATACATATATACATACACCTATATATAATTGATGGGGTTTTTAAGCCAATATCTTTACTCTATTTTAGTGCCATCTATTGAAACTAAAATCATGTTTATAATGCTTTGTAAGCTAGAATAATCAACCTAGCCATGGAAAAAGGTATCTAAATTTTGTTAATAATCTGATAATCTCTATCCTAACAAATAATTAGTAATAACCATTAATAAACTACTAAACATACATTGATTATTCTGGCTTGCACTGAGTGGCGCTACTAGATGGAGAGTTTTTACTTCTATGTGAATAATCATTAATGTATTTATCTAAAGAAGATATAAAATGTTATGAGTACCAAAAAAATTGGCATTTGTAGATTAATTATAAAATAAATAAAAACTTAGGTTTTTTTTAATTTCAAGTTTTTAATTTGATAGTAAATAAGGCTTAAAGATGGCTGCCGAAATCATAACTGTATTAATTCAAGCTTTGATTAATGTTTGCATTAATAAAAGCAACAGCCATAAACTAATCTTGTGGTAGAAATTAAATTGCAGTTACTGCTATCTGATAAACACCATTTACTAAAAGCTTGTGATTAATGATGCTAATGGAAAATTGCTTATATTTATATTTTTTTCAAGATAGCAAGATTATAACTTGACCTAGCAAGTTATTTAATGTAAATTATTATTGTGCTAAAATTTATGTAAAACAATTAAAGAATGTCTTTAAAATCCTTATCAACAAGCAGTTAACTAGTCTAATTTATTTTCTTTTTTTGTTGTTGTTTTGGTAAGAATTCTGAAATAATGTTTGCAGTTGGTTACTTAAAACTGTTTTACCTGTCAAATACATCAGCATTATATGCTTAATAGTATAAAGGACAGCTTAAATTTATAATGTGCTTCTAAATAGTAGAAAAGTTGTTGAAAATAATGGCAAACAATGTGGTCAAGCGCTATTAGCCGAGAGGTCATCGCGGCCGCCTTGCAAGCAAGTAGTTGGTTGCAGACGGTTGTGGGTTCGCGTTCCGGCCGGTGCTATGACATATGGAAAAAAAAAAACCAATGTGTTAATGATAATGTTCAAGGTTATAGTTTAGTCATGTTACCTGTTAAATTCTGTTTTCGGTCAGAACTTACATGCATGCAAAGCGTAGATTAACGGTGGATGAAAATTTCAAAATTTAAAAATCAATTTGTAATTCATTTTATTAACATAAAAAAAGGCATTTTTACATTTTTTCACGAATCTGTATGTATTGTTGTTGTTTTTTTTTACGTTTATATGTGCTGCATAAGTATTATTCTTTGGAATAGCATGCGTATATATATATATAGATAACACACTACCAGCTTTTAATTAAGTCCAGCTAATATATCCAGTGCCAGCCAATATGTCTATAAAAAATTCGCTTATCTCCCCCATCACATACTTCTCTTTACAACCAGAAAATAAAAACAAAGCAAACAGAAGACTAACATTTCTTTAAAATTTACGGTATATTATTTTTAGAAACAAAATACAATGCATCTTTTGTGGTTAACAACATTATTTTAAAAAAAAGTTGTGGACATAAATTATTGGACACTGCCGCGGCCTTAAAAAAAAATTCAAAAGTTACATCGGACAAAGAAGATAATTTAAGTTAAACAGAAAATTCGATTCTTTAATAGCTGCAAAATGAACGAATGCAATAAAAAGTTAAGAAACCAACAAATCCCACAGTAATACTAAGCAACAGGTTTGTAGAGGGGTGGAGAAGTATGGTCGTTTAGAGGAGGAAAGAGTTGATCATTTAGCTTCCACTTCTTAAACAGTTCAAGATTAAAAAAATTATAAAGAATTAGAAAAAGCTTACTAAACAGCAAAGACGTTCGACTGAAGTATTAAAATAGAATACATATTAAATAAAATGAAGAGAAGAAAAAAGATTCTCATTCTAAGTGTTTAAAAAAAATCACACAAAAGTATTAAAACCAGTAGGAGGAAATATTTATCTAACTAATCTTAAATGTAGCAATTTTAATAAAAGATTAATGTGGATACATTAGAAGCTGGCTGAGGAGGTGTTATTCAAACAGATAAAGGAAATAAATTAAAAATTAACGCTTAATGTAACATTTAATTTGGAGTAGTTAAAAGCTTTTTAATTGCATTTAAAAATATTTCTTCCTTGTAATTGTTTTATATAAATGCATCATTATATAATTATTTTGTTAAAAACCTTATAGAAAACTAATATGCAGATTATATCTACTATGCACATAAGTAGAGGTTCGAAGATTTTAGTAAAAAAAAAATTAGCTGGTCCATAACCAATTCAACTGACTATTCATATATTGGCTGGTAATTGGGTACTAATAGATGGATGGTATAAATCTGCCTATTATTTTCATGACGCATTAAATATGGATGAACATTCAATTAATGATCAGTAAGAAGGTCTCTATATTTAGATGATTAATGCCAAAGATAAAGCTGGGTTAATTAGATGGTTGCCAATGCATGAATTATAAACAAAAATGTTTGTAATATGGTATAGTTTTCAACTGAAGTAAAGGTGGACACCATCTTTCAACATCTCCTAGACTTTTTATCACTAGCTAAATTCTTTCTTCAGATCATTTGTTATTTTTATTTCTCTATTTCTCTCATCTTTCATAAGCCAGTTCAATCCAACATCTCCATTATAAGTCCTTTATTTCTGAATTTTTTTTTATTGATACTTCACACTATGCGCAAAACATCTGCTTATTGGTTGCCATATCACGTGAAAAAATTGACTACTCATTTGGTTGTAAGTATATATTTGGAGAAATGTTCAAGATCAGTTACCCTTGAGTGATGGCAATCAAACCCTCCATCTTTTATTCATACTGACAAATTGGCATGCTTGATGCTAAAGCATGAGTATTCACTATCATAATCTTTACTGTAATTAGCCTGCTCCAATATGGCTAAACAGTTAACAATACTTAATGTAGGAGGAGATAGGATATTTGTGTTGTTTAGTAAGAGATTTTCTAAAATGTATACATATTACTATTATTTGTCAATTTTTTCATATAATATGATAACTGAAGAACAGGGATTTCATGCATGATACATGGAATTGATATCTTTCCAGTCTTTTTATATACTTTCCAAGATGCATTAATTTATTAGCAATATTTTATATTTCTAACATTTTTTAAATTCATATTTATACATTGCTTTCCACAACCATGCATTTAAATCTGCCAACTTTTCATCAAAGTTTTATATCATACAAATCTTAGCAAACTTACCTTTTTTAATATAACTTCAAATTAATTTTTATAACTATTATTTTATTACAAAAAAACTCTTTAAATGTTAATGATAGCAATCTTTGGGGAAGAATTATAAAAAAAAATAAAACATAACATGTTAAACATAATGATGATTTTTGAGATCTGCTGAATAACCTAAAAATTTTTACTAAAACAATTCAGATGTCAAAAAATGTATGTAAAATCAATGATAAAATAATAATCCCTCAGCCATTACAAAAACCAGAGTATGATCAGTCAGGGAAAGAAGAAAAAACTGTTATTAAAGCAAAATGATTATTGATAATGCATAAGTTAACCCTTTGCTAATCTAGTAACCATTTTAGGTATTTTAATGTGAAACAGATTTTTAACCATATTTTCTGGTCAAAAAGAATTACAAATCATAGGTTTAGAAATCAAAGAATATTACTCAATTCCCAAATAATAGAAGCATGCACACTACATCTTATTTTTGTTGTTGTTTTTTATAGCCAACACATAAATTCCTAGTTGATCATCCTAGATTAATTTAAAACTTTTATCATCCTAAGAATAGCTAGCTACTTCATAAGTACAACTGAATAGCAAGAAAGTTAACTATAAAATATCTATCTAAAAAATCCAATGCCTGCTTATGCACTGGTCTGAAATCTGTTTACCTGGTTTGGTTTCAAGATCTTAGTTCTGGCCATAGCAAGCAATTGTCTAGTGAATTACTTTATATGTAATGTTTTTAAAAAAATCTATTTATATTTTTACTTGTAGACAATGATCTTTCACTACGCCTGCAACACAAGCAAAGCACTTCTATGTATTGATTTGTTTTTATTTACTCTTAGCTAACTATTACCTTCTAAAACCTATCTTTTTCTGATTTATCATCATTCAGTTCAATATGTCTATCATAAGAACTGATACTTGTGGGTGTATAAATACTTATATTATCATTATGTGGCAATTAATTATTTTAATCTGCAAATTATTAAAAGGCATAATACCGGTATATTTTCTGCTGACTCAAAAATGGTCAATAATAATTGACACAATATCTGGTCTTTTCTAAGAAATTTCAGATTTACATTTATATACAATGGTCAAATATCCACCATAAAAAATTATTTGTCCACAATGTTGTTATAGATATATACTTACTATAATAATCAATCTAAATATAATTGAAACAAACAATCAATTATATTTACAATTATTTAATTGTCAACCAGTCTTTCATCTAGTCTCGATAAGAGATGAAAAACTGAGTGATAATTAAATAATTGTAAATATAACTGTTTGTTTCAATTATATTTAGATTGATTATTATACTAAGATTTACATTTATTCTATATAATTTTTCATAAAAGTTTTTTTTAATAGAACCCTATACTTTTCTTTAGTTTACTCCTCGGGATTAAAAAAAAATGTTCAAGCATCAGAAATAAGTTGTTTTTTTCTCATGTGTCATAACATCAGCCAGGAAGTGAACCCGCTAACCCGGAACAACTACTTGTAAAGCAGCTGTCGCTGACCTCTTGATCACCAATGCTTGACAGAAATAATAGAGTTGATCCATAGATCTTAAAATCCTGAGTGCTTACTATACTATTACATCAAACGATACAAGACAAAAATAATTAAATAGTTTGTTACTCAAGAACAGAGTTGAATTATGACTGATGAAGACTTATCACAAGTTTGACCTATAGCCATCCAGAGTAGTTAACATGCATACATTTACATGCATCAAAGGCTTCCTTGATGTTAGAACAAACTTAATCATAAACAAAAGTCCCTAATTTAATTACAGATTGAAAAAATAATATTTTTCTAAATGCTAGAATCTACTAGTGAGTCTTCTAAGACTGCAACTAACACCCAAACAGAAGCTTGCTTAAAAACAATAGTAAATAAATAATAGAATTACTATTAACTGATTGAAACTAACAAATGGCAATACTAGGACATGACTTAAACATCTATAACAATCATCCTACTTCAGTTCAATAAATATATATACTTCTTGATTCATATGAATCATTGAAAAACTTCTATATTGAAGTATCTCTGTAATTATCATCCCAATTCAAAATGTATCATCCAAGATGTTTCCTATCTATTTACATTCAGTTAGATTGAGTTCACTATTAGCTCTTCTTTCTACAATATCATGTGCATCTTAATTTTAAATTCTTTAATTTTTCAATTTTTAATTGTTATTTTTTTATAATTCTTATTTGCACTGATTGGTTTATTTTAAAATTTAGAGTCCATATCTCACAATCATACATCAAAGCAGCTCAATATATTAGGATTAAAAGCTTTTCCTTTTATTTATTATTAAGAGCATGGATTCTTTAAATATAATATAAAACTTATAAAGATATATTAATTGTATTTGTTCTAATTGAAGCAACTGACCTGAATAAATTTAACTGTCTACTTCTTCAACTTGGGAGATTTAACAGAAAAGCAATACAGAGACTTCAGATCACTGAAAGTGGTAAGGAGAGATGTTTGTTAGGAGTAACAAGAAGAGATCGAAAATGAAATACAATGGTAAGAGAACAAAGAGATGTCATTGACATTACTGAAAAAATTAAGTCTGAAGTGGAGTTGGGATGGACATACTGGTGGAAGAGATGATAATAGATAGACAGTTGAAATCTTAAACTAGATTACAAGAGCTTGTAAAAGATCAAAAGAGACCAGATGTGAGATGGATGAATGAAATAAGAAAGTGTGCAGGGGTGATCTGGAGAATCCTGCAGTGGATTGATAATGATTGAAAATAATGATGATGATGATGATGATGAACTAAAATGCCATAAGATTATATAAATTCTCTAAAATAGTTTTGCTAAAATTTATTTTTTATGTTTTTCTCAAAATGGTTAAATGTAGTTCACTTATTCTTACACGTAAATCATTATTTGCTATATCGATGTAATAGTTATCAAGTGTTATGTATAATATAGTTATCTCTAGCTGTCTTTGGGCCAAAAATGTATACATATAACAGCATGTGCACATACCAAATATATAGAAAGTCTGCATAAATATATTATGCAACTATAAATATTGAGATGTTAGAATAAACTGAATGACAACAATTGGCAAACTATTAATAATGATGATCAAGTGTTATAATTTAGTCAACGTATTTTATAACCAATTATTTGTGTCTGTTTTTATGCAAAAAAAAACTTAACATACTTATTTATATAATGCAGGAATTTTAAAAAGAAAATAAAACGACGGTAAAGTTTTTTTTTTTTTTTAAAGTTCAAAGTACTGTATTGTAGGATCGTGTATATATATCATTTTTGCTGGAAGTCAACTATTAGGTATTTATGTGTAATTATACTTGTAAAAACTGTACAACTCCATAATGTTAATTATATTTTGCTATGGAATATATCTTTTCAAAAAAAAAAAAAATGTTTTTTTCTTCCAGTATTTTTTAATAAAAATTGTACTTTTTATTTTAAAATGACAAACTTTTTATACTTTAAATTAAAATTAAATCACATACTGGTAACCATATATTATGTACTCACACATATGAAAATAAACAAATGCCACAACTATATCTATAAAATAATCCAGATGGATCTTTTAGATTTATATCAGGCTGTTGTAACATTAGTTTATATGATTTCAATTTAGTGGGTGCCTATTTCGATTCTTTATGTGTGAATATAATCAGATATTGCATCAGAAAAAAAAATGTGGTTTTATAGTGCACCCATTAGATATACACACATTACAACTTAAACATCATTCATTATAAATTTTTTAGAACACCCTCTTTATTATAGTAGTACTGTACTTCAAATATCAATCTCTCAGCATCTGAAATGTGAATGAATTCATAATCAACCATACATATGTAGCAAGGATAAATTGATATACAAAATACAATTAGAATGAGGAAAATTGATCTGCATTTTTATATTGAGTGATCATTTATAAAAATAAGCTTAAATTTAACTAAGGGACACACAATATATATATATAATGAATAAAAGCAAAATTGTTATAGTTGAGTGGTAAATGGGGCTTTTTGAATCAAAGTTTAACTTTGTCACTTCTTGTGCTAAACATTATATGATCTCTTATTTTTTTAAATTATGTATGAGAAACTTTAAAAAAACAGTTATTGTCTAAAAAGTATTTGATTCATGAAAATCATCATTATCATCATCAGGACAAAAGTAGATCAGAGTAAATATAATAGTACTTAATGTATGTATACATAAACTTAGTAAATGTAATTGAAGTAAAGGCTATATTCTAAGCCATATGGTGTTCGACCTTATATCGTGTTAGATCTTAATGAATTAAAATCTATATGCAATAATCCACACTCTTGTAATTTTATACTTTTTATTATTAAACTTTTTTAAGAACATTTATGTCTATTAAGGAAAAAGAGTGACAAGATTCATATTGGTGATTTTTAAAGACTGAAAAATAAACTTTGCTTTTTACAATGTTGTATTGATGTACATTTATCTTCATTATATATTTCCATATTATTCTTATCACAAAACTCAATAAGGCAAATAATGTAAAAATTGTCCATTCTATCAACTTTATTCTTAACATTATAAATCATCTATGAAAGTTAAGACATGCAAATGAATATGTTACAGTGATTAGAGCAACAAAAAAAAACATTTAAAACATTTTAGAATAAAGAATGAATACCATATTAAATTTAATAAAAGCAATAGTTAACATCAATATCATTTACTTGGAAGTACTTTACCATATTTATAAATGATTAAATATGTATATAGACTGCCATTTCTCTAAAACAGTTATATATTATCAATATTTCACTACAAGAAGTAAATCAATAAATTTTATTTTTCCTATCTCCTCTAAACATCCATGTTTATGATCTTCATGGACTGAAAATATGCTAAAACATAAAATTGACCTATTAAATTACTTTTGGGTAATATTTTTGTCTTTATTCATTACCTATAGTTAGAATACCTGTATACACTCTGGCCATTTTGTTTTCTGGTGTTGGGTTTTTTTTGAAATTAGTGATTTTTGCCAGATTTTAAAAAGTCAATCAATAACAAATAGCAAACATGAAAGTTTGTGATATAATGGTTAACATCCCCCTCTGCTATATAGTCTGGATTGGATATATCTTGAAACTTTTTCTACTTCAAATAAGCTTAAGATGTTTTTAGAACAACCCATAGTCATTCTATAGTGGATAGTATCTAAATAACTGATTAATCATGAGTTGATAGGAGGTTAATGTGAGTTAGTTGGATAATTGTCAATGAACTGAATATAAAAATTTAAAAAATGCTATTGTAATATAGTGCAGACTAATTAATAACAGTGAAGCATCACACTCCATGGGTGCTAACTTTTTTATTTAAAAGAACAAAGAAGTTAAAAAATATTAATGTATCATACCATAGTAATTAAATTGTAATTAAGTGATAATTGCCCTGTAGTTTAATGCAATAGTAAAATAGGAGCTCAAGGCTCATGGATGACTGCCTTATGTTATCACTTCCTGTGCTCACACTTCTGAGTTCCCGATCAATAAACCATTTAATTTTTATATTTTGGTGCAATTTATTAAACAATTGCTTTGCTTAATTTTCAATGCATTGCTTACCTATGCTTATGATAAATATTGCTTCTTCATTCTTGTAAATAATTTTTTATTTTATTTTCTTCTCAAATATATCTGCCTCTAACTCTTTGTCTAAATAATCCTCCATTTATTTACAGTATTATTTTTTTTTCTTCTATTTCAACATCAACTTTACAATCTCCATTATTTATACTGTTCCAAGTTAAAGTTCTTTATAAAAGAATGTAGCTCAATTAATCATTATCTGACAAATCTATTTTCATCAGGTTTCTAGAAAAACTATATAATTGTCACTAATATTTTATTTTTTTCTCATGTGTCAAAGCATCGGCCGAGAAGCGAACCCGCAAACCCAGGACAACTGCTTGTAAGGAAGCTGTGCTGACCACTTGACCACCAATGCTTGACAGAATATTTTACTTTACTGTTTTTACTACCTTTTATAGATTATCTAATGTTCATCTATTTGTGAATAAACTAATAGTATTACATTTCAAATTTCAACTTTAGTTCCACCTACTGTACTCTTTAAATAATCAATGGCTACCAGATGCTTTATTATCTTTTAAAATCCACATCCTCGGACACCTTACTGGCTTTTACTTTTATCAATGAGACTTGGAATTCAGATATGCATTCAACAATCATTTTCACTTTCATTTTACCATTCAAGATAAAAATCAGAAATTCAAATCACCCTAAGATTTTGAATCCAAATCAACCTGCTGTTGTAGTTAAATAGGCCTTGCCTTCATTATCAAAATATTTTAGTATTTTCAGTTCATTAACTGTAGGCATCTTTTCTCATTGCCTAAGAAAGTTAATGTTTTATTTTGCTTTTATCAAGATGAAGAATTAAATGATTTACTGTTACTGCAGTTTTGTTAGTTAATTGGGAGAAGGGGGGCTTATATTTAGTATTTTCAATGCTTTCTCCAAAATATGGTATAATATTGTTTATAATGTAATTTTCATTTTTGTGTCAGTTATCAGAATTATATACTAACCTTCAAGGCTAAAACCTTCAACAGAAGTGCCTTAAAAATGCTTATGTGACAGCCAATCAGATGTAATAATGACTGCATGTGGAACTCTCAATTCAAAAACACAACTGAGTCTGACATTTATATATAAATTTAAGTATAGACGAAGGTGGGTCCCATCTTTACTTGTGTTCTGGCTTCTGTTCTTGAATTGAGAGTTCCACTTGCAGTCATTATTATATCTGATTAGCTGTCACATAAGCATTTTTAAGGTGTTTCTGTTGAAGGTTTTAGCCTTGTACATTATTATTAGATATCTGCTAGCACTTAATAAATTTATATATTTACAGAATTATATACATTGACAGAATATATTAGGGGTTGACAACTTTTTGGAGAGAGATGGACAGACTGCTATGCAGTATACTGAAGGAGAGTCATGATATTAAATACATTACAAATAAATCATCTCAGCCTTAGACCACTCTGACCAGAAAGCTGTCTTGCTCAGAATATTTAAAGAAAACAAGGAAATCAATATAATTTTATTTAAACAAGGTTACATATTTATTGTAGAAATAACAGTTAAGCAACTACTTACTGCAAATACAACAAAAAAATTGCAAATTCCCTATTATAAACAAAGTGGCAAATTAATTAATGTAACCCTTGTTTCTACTATTTATTTGCTAATTTCTCCAGATCAGGAGAAATGTTTGTTAATGCCAAAACAAAACATCATTCAGGTAGTCATCATGCAACCTTGTTCTTAAATGACTTTTAGAATATATCATTTTTGAAAGTAGTTGTGATTTCCACAGTCAAAGTTTTCTTTTCAAAAGCAATAATTTGACCAAAACATTTCACATATAAGCTTGTTCCTTCCTTGAAGCTCAAGACTCAAATTGTTCATGTGGGTCATGATATCTAACATAAATGTTAATTTGTCAATCCACTGTGGATCCTAATAGAATTATCTTGGTATTTGCTCTATAAAAACACAAGAATCTCTTTCCTCAATGTATATACTCATTCCAGCAATTTTTCCTTAGCTAAGTCATTGAACAATTAAAAAATATATAAGATTGCTATACTCTGCTTCAATTTGTTTTAGAAATTCTTGCAACTGCCTGTGATTCAGTCCTTTTGAAAGTATAAAATTCACTGTTTTTATGACCACTGTCATGATATTCTTAAAATTCAATGACTTTGCACATAATGCATCCTGATGAATAATGCAGTGAAATTTGATTTGTTTGTAATCAATACTAATGTGTTCTTGAAGCAATGAAACAAACCCTTTTTTTCTCTCCAACTATTGTTGGTGTGCCATCTGTGGTTATTCCAATAAGCTTTAGTAAATCAAGATTTATTTCAGAAATAGATTTTATTATTTCTCAGCCATGCAACTTCATTTTCTAGTATTTTTCCAGTGAAATTATTGTACTGATTATGATGAGTTTCATAGTACCATTTAATATTTAAAACTTTCTTCACGGCAATAGTTTCTTGACAAATGAGACATACATTTCCCAAAGTGTTCTATGAAAAAATTAAAATTTTGACAGTCAAGTTTTATCTTTTTTTTCTTAATACCCATTGGTTTGTTTTTGTTAAAAATAAAAGAACTTCTGGAAAGAAAAGAGAACACAGTATGGAGAAATAAAAAACAATGAAAACAAATGTATCTGCAGATACAGTAATGTGATGAAATTTAATAATTATTTATGAATAAATTTTTATTAAACATTTGCCAGTACGCTGATATCTAACTATTGGCTACTAGTTATCTAATTTCTAGCTAATTGGCATCCAGTTGTTAAACTAGATGGCTGGACAAAAATCTCTCATGGGCTGGATATGACCTGTGGGTCCAAGATCTTCTATCAAAAGTCACTGTGATCATGAAAAAGAACAACCATGATGTTTGAGATTGCATATGAATATATATTTATATGCAATTATGATATGTGTCATTACATACAAAGATGGTTATGTGCTCTATGTATATGTACATATGTATAAATAAAATTTATCCAGTCTACTTTGAACATTTTTTAACAAAACCCTTTATTATACATATATGCATACACAATTTTATGTTTCAACTGTCCTGCAGTCTTCTAAAGTGGCTCTGAAAAAGACTGCAGAGCAATCAAAACATAAAATTGTGTGTGCATGTATGTACAATAAAGGATTTTGCCAAAAAGTGTTCAATGTAGAATGGATAAATTGCATTTGCATAAGATATTACAGCAAAATAAACGAACTGGTGAATTTGGTAATATATTTTTGTACATATATATATATATTACAATTTCTTTTCAGTTCAGAAGCTAAATATGCCCAAGTTGAGAATCAAGAATTTTATTTGTACTTTTCTATTCAGTGCTGTCCTATTCATGAACCCAGGATAGTTTCTGGCTTACAATAAGTAGCACTGGTTAAAATTTAATAGCACTATCATCTAACAATTATTGTTAAGTTAAGCTTGGCATAGGTGGCAGAATATAAGCAGTGTAAATAAAATATGTTTATGAAAAGCAATGTTGTTAGTTAGGTTGACATTTTTTTTTCCAATTTTAAAATTACAAAAAACAGAAATAAATATTTTTTTGAAAATATTTAATGAGCATAAAAATAATAAATTTAGAAGATTTATTTGGGGAAAGAATTGTTGATAGAAAATATGTAAATTTTAAACAAAGTAAAAATATATTTAAATAAGTTGGAATTATTCATAATCAATTGCATAAATATTACAGTACAAAACATAGTCAATATAATAGATAAACCAGAATGTCAGATAATTGAAGGTTAGATGAAAGAGCTTTTATGTTCAAAATGAAAACTATCTTTAAAAAAAAAAAATTGTTGTCAACCACAAATTGAAATGTGATTTACTTTTAATTTATTTAGATGTTTTTTTTTTAAAAAAAATATTTAATTAATAAAATGATGCAACATTGTTTCTAGCATAGCCTTAAATCTAAAGGAGGGATATTTTTAATTTAAAAAAAAAAAATTAAAAATTTTTTATATTTATTTTTGAGTAATTTAATTTTCTTCTGATCAATCCACTACCTAATCTTATGATGTTTTGTTTTTAGAACTTTTTTTTTTAAAAAAAAACTAACACTAAATTACAATATACTATTTAATATTTAAATACATGTATATTATCTATACTAAACTTAATGTAATTAGAAGGGATTTGAAATCAGACGTTGAAGCTTAAACCGAGCACTGATTGTATATATGTGTGGAGGATGGAGTGTTGATTTAGTTCAAAATATGTATATTGGAGATTATTTATCTTTTTCATATGTCTGTGGTTAAGTGTACGCTTGAAAATCTGAATTAAAGTCCCTTCTAATATACTATTTAAAAAAAAAAAAGAATAAAGTATTAAAATTACTAAGAAGAGACAATTTTGTTTATTAAAATGTATTAATTCTATTGCTGCATAAATAGAGACTAAATCATTCTTTAAAAAAAAATCATCTAAAATAAGAATATATATAAATAAATACAGAGGAGTGAAAGACAAACGTAAGATATATGATTTTACTACAAATCTCTCTCCAAACTTATATGCATTAAAATTTAGGCATGGTTTTTGTTAATATATGTTTTTATGTTCGGATTATCTTCCGAATATCACTTTATTATATTTAATAATTTTTTTAAAGTTTATTATTAACTAATAATGAATTTTATAAATTACAAATTTTAATGCATTTATTTTAAATTACTTTGATATTGTGTGTATAACTAAATAAAAGTTTCAGCAAACTTCATGGCAAGACAAACATTTTTTTCAATAATTCCTAAAGAAGGAATAGTAATGAAAAAGATGAAAAACAGTCCAAAACCTTACTGAGCTTTTCAATTTTCAGATTATAAACATTTGAGTGATTTTCCATCCATTTACTGATCAGTATTGGATGGTTATCTGTGCTGCCTGTGGACAAACTATCTGGGGTAAAAATTCTTTGCATGATTTGATACTAAAGAATATTCTCATTTCATCAAATCTAGATTTAAATGCAAGTCATGGTTATGCATTACACCATGATGCCCATTATTACATGTACATAATGCACAAAAACAATTTTAGTAATTATCTATATATTCCTAAAACCATCTTATATGTGCATAATATTTGACATGTACATGCATTAAATGATTATTTTCATTCTTAAGTAAACTACTGTGCAGTATCTTATATATATATAATAAGTATTGGCTTATTTTTTTTTAAATAAAATGTATTATATATTCATATAAATAATTTATTTTTTAATAATTAATATATATTTTTCTTCATTTATATAACTAAAATATTTGCATAGCAACTGAATATTAAATTTTATTTATATTTCTTTATAAATTATCTCTTCAAATGAATATTATCTATATATGTGAATATGGTAAAATGATATCAGTAAATCAAATTATGATGGCAAATGTAAATGTAAATTTTGGTTGTTTATTTACAGCAATCCTGTGACTAAAATAAATTTTGCTATAAAAAATTAAATTTTAAAAACAAGACTTTTAATTTTAAGCAAAAATAATTTATTTATGTGGGTCTATGAGAGGAGAGAAATGCAAGTGGGTATAAATATTTAAGCATATGAAAATGTGTGAATAGTATACAAAAGATTCCAATTTACATAAATCAGATTTATACTGACACATAAAAAATATGGAAACTTTGTATGCATATTTATGGACATTTTTAAAATTATTTTTAATAATGTGTTATAATTTTTTTAAATTCCTTTAAATACAGCTAATGAAAATAATCTTTTTATTATTGTTGTTATTGTTATTGGATACAAGATATCTTATATGACAAATTCAAGTTTTATGTATCTCAGTATGGACTGATCCATTTATATATATTCAGCTCTCATGTACATGTATGCAATTTTACCAGTATTTATGTATTCAGAAATCAAGAATTCACGATAAAGATAAATACGAAAAAATCCTCTCACATTTAAAAAAAACTATTTAAAAATTTTGATTCTGAATGCATGAAACAATTTAAAACAAGTCATTTTAAAATTTGTGAGAATAACAATGAATGTAAAAAAATATTTAATGATTTTAATTTAACCTATTAGATTATCAAATAATTAGCAATATTATAATAAGTATCACAAAAATTAAAAAAAAAAAAAACCCAGATTTTTATTTTTAACAATGTTCATTCAATCCTTTCCACTAGCATCACATTATTTCATAGAAGTTGGTTCTACTATGACATAAATATTCATCCCTGATTTCTGTAATTAACTTTTTTAATATTGTTTTTGTTTTTTAAATCAGCTTTTGACAAAAATTATTCAAAAGTAGAAACAATACTTGTTATAGCTTTGATTTTTGATGCAATTTGAAAAAAAAAGATAACTACATTTTTAAAAACATCAATTATAGTTAATATTTATTAGTATTATTAAACTATTGTTTTTAATTATTTTTTATATTTTTTTAAAATTTTAACACTTAAATATTCATTGCATAATAGACACTGAAAAACCAGCAAATATTCAAAACTTTTGCTTTAAATTATTAATTATCATTTAAAATGCTTTAATAATAATTCTCCTCTTTTATTTTTATATTAAAAGATATGTAATATAAATATATTAAAAAAGCTATTTTTAATAAATGAGCAATAAATTAGCTCTGTATGTCAACATATAATCACACTAAATAATATGAACAACTCTAGGACCAATTTTTGTAGGTGTGAATAATTTTATTTTAAAATTTATAAATATTTCCAATTTTCTATTCATATTGACAAAACAATATATATATATATAGTCACTTTTTTAAAAAATATTTTTCCAATTCAAAATATAAAAGTTTTTTCCATATTTTTAGTTTAACTAATTAAGATTTAAAGAAATCAAAATAATTCATGTAAAGATAGGCAAAAATATTTAATGTAATTAACCATTTCAAAACAAAACTAAAATAAATGTAATTAAAATAAAAAAAAATAATTTGATTTTTTAAAAAAGGCAAATAAAAGAAATTTAAACAAAATAAATTCTTAATTAAAATTTTGGCACAATGAAAAGATTGAATGACAAAAAGTAGAAATTTTTTGTTCAAGTTTGATTATTTTTTTAGTCATGAAATGTGTTGCTAGCACTTGAACTATATTCTCACAATATAAATATATGTTCCCTGTGTCCATAACATTTAGTTTCAAGCCTCAGCACTGATATTAAGTTTATATACAGCAATATACATATACACCTGGGACTCATTTTATGCGATTGATAGATTCCACAGAAAACCCGCATTAAAAAAAATCGCACAAAAATAGACTTAAGTTACCTTGAAAAATGGGGGATAGAGTCTGTAATTTTCAAAATTCGCATGAAAGCAAAGCAACAAGGAAAAATTACTTTAAAATTCGCATTAAAAAAAATAAGGAAATAAAGTATGACTAATAAAAAATATCAAATATTTGAAAAAAATTGGTACAAGTCAAACTTTTTTTACTTTTTTTTATTAACTACAGTATTTAATTTGACATTTTTTCATATGTATTTTAATCATTATCGCTATTTGAAGATATGCAGTTCATTTGTAAACTGGTAAGAAATCAAATTCATCGATGTGATGTGATGTAGCTTCTCCTTGAACAAAGTCAAGAATCTCTCAGCAATTATGCCCAGGAAAACTTGTTAACCACTTTATTTTCCATTCCCCACTCTAAGTTTTCCCATATTCTGCTCCATCCCATTTACACAACTAGTGCCAATTTCAATCTTGTGCTGTTAATGGTTTTCTGTTGACAACTGATTTTTACTACTGAAATAAATTTTAAATGTTCACATTTTGTTTCTATATTAAAAAAATGAGATCGCAATCAAAACAAAAAGATTATACATTATCATTAGAAATATTATTTTCAGTTTATAAAATCAATAAAATCTTTGTTATCTATTTTAAAAATCTATATTATTTATTTCTGTTATACCTAACAAAATAAGTTTTAAAACATTAAAATTTTTGAATATTTATTGCTATATTTTTATATATAAGTATAAATCTATTATTATTATTTACTCATTAGTATAAGTAGGTTATTTATTCTAAATACAGCTTCAGGCCATATTCATGTTAGCTGCTAATATAACGTTATATTTTTGAAAAAAAAAAAAAAGTATTTCAAGCCAAAATAAGTTATTAATAATTTAAGTTTCTTGATATCTAATAAATATAGTGAAATATAAAAAATATTAAGAAGAAACATGAATCACATAACTTCAAAATTGCATTAAAATAATCTGCAAAAACGAAACCCAGGTGTATATGGATAGATATGTATACACACTTTATGTACATGTTGAAAACATGTATATTGTACATGTATATATAAATATGTGCATATTACTGTGAACTAAAAAATTAAATATAGAAAGTTAAAATATATATATTAATTTAGTTTATATATATTTTTTGAATCACAAATAACTGAAACCATAAAATATTGAGATTATAGTTTGATTAAAACAAATAAATTTTGAATTAAGCAATATTTCAAATTAAACAGTTTTGACTTAAATAATTTACACAACTGTTTTTTTGTTTTTTTTCAGAGTTTATCCTCATCATATATATTAGTAATTTAAAAATGAGTATGTCCATTTTATTCCAGAAGGCAGAAAAATGATAACAAAAATTTTGCAATATAGATACATAACAATTCACAAACCACAAATACTTCTGAAAATATCATATGCTCATTCTTTAGATTGTTTACTAATATTTTGCAAATACCATGCTTAATAAAAAATATTTTTATAGGAAGTCTGATACCATTCATTCAATTCCCATGCTGAATTTAATGTAATCTATATGCATACCCAATATATCAATATAACAACAGTGCTTTCCAACTCAGATATGAACCAGAACACTTAAAAGCATGCAAAAAAATTGGAATAATGGTGCAAAAAATATGCATATATCAATTAATTAATACAATGTAGTTCTCTATGTATTCAGTGGTGTATTTGTTTGAATTCATTGTCTTTTGTATTTTACACATAAATATATATGCACAGTCTGTTCACTTTATTATTCTATTATATTTTATTTCCATTATTATGCTATTTATTTACAATTATCAGATGTAACACTTTGTTAATATGAAAGAAACAATTTATGAAAATGGACAATCAAGAATTTTTAAACTGGTTTCTGGTTTTTGTCTTTATTACTAAGACTTTTGAATTGATAAAGGCAAAAACTAATAACTGGACTTAGGAAATAAATGCAATGAAATGATTGATAATCACTGATTTGATAACTCAAGTTTACATTAGAAGGCACTTTGTTTTATCATATATTCTGTAAACTATGGGAATGAGTTTGTTATTAACATTTTTGCCTTGGGAATAAAAAATCTACAGTTAATAAAGAACTGAGAATACTCAAGTAAATGAATACTGAAGTAGATCTATACAGGGTTGACTTGGGTTTAAAATCTTAGGCTGGGTTGAATTTCAGATTGAGTAATAAAAAATGAAGATTAAAGGAATTTTCTAGTTGCTCCATTGAGTTATTTCCCTGATAATGGTGAAAATGAGAAATTGGTGTAGAATAAGGATTTAAATGCATTGAAGATAAGATATGATTAAGAATTTAGAAGATAGTGTTAGAGAAAGAAAGTGCTTGTTTATTTATATTTCCTATTAGCTCTAATTTAACCAAGAATACCAATTTATCTCTTTGCAAAAAGATTCACTCTGCATAATAAAAAAATTTCAAAAGTAGGAGTATGTAGTAAAATATGCATCCTATATCTGAAAGTAATATTTGAATATGGGTTTTCTTCTTTTGGTAACCACAATAATGCCATTCTACTTCCTGTAGTAATAAAAGATTCAACAACATTATTCAAAAGTTAATCACATTTGTTTTCTCCAACATAATTTGAAATATTTAGCAATGCGATCAACTATTATTGACACTATCTTATATTACCGCTATCCAATAAAGATATCAACAGTAAGACATTACAAAAATATAAATTTTATTATTAAAAATAATAGCTGATCGGTAACCCATGAATGTTAATTCTAAAAGTCGGCCACTCTACCATTAGCACTATTCCTTGCAGGGCAAACATGCATTCAATGCAAAATTCATACTCACTAATTCTGAACTGCTCAATAACGTTTTAATTATCAGTCTGCGCACGCTCGTATAATTTGATATTTAATTGAAATAGCCTCAGAATAGTGGCTACTGACTGAAGTACTGCAATAAATTTTACGTTTTTACATTTAATTACTAGTTTGTTTTTTGTTTCTTAGTTAAACAAATGAATGTCCTTTGTTTAAAAGAAAAATAATTTAAAGCATATTTTTAGTTAATTACAAGGTGGTTTTAATTAAAATAATTATATATTTATTCCTAAGTTGTCCAATGTTTACATTTTTTTTCCCAAGATAATTATAAGTTTCATTATCTTTCATTTCTTTATTTAAAATAATAAATAAATATGATTAAAAATCTTATTTTTAACTATTTTATCTTTTGGTACTCAGATATAAACAGTAGCAAAATATCAATGGCAGATAAGAAAAGAAATCGGAAAAAATTTAAAATATTTATTGATAGTTTCATTATAAATTAATAATCTATTTTATAATTATTTCAAATATTTAAACTCATATACACAAACATATATTTATGTTTATACTGTATTATTCCTCTATAAAAAGTTGAAGAGGCCTTTGCTACATAATGGGTTATTCAAATTTTTGAGACCATGCATGGGAGGCTCTAAAACTTAAATTTTCATGGACCATGTCCCAATTCAATCACTTTTGGTGTTTAAAGTCTCAAATAGCTTTTTCAGCATTCTGCAGAAGAAATGACTGATAATGCGCTAATCACCAGAGTTGCAAACTTTTGATTAAAATGGAATCTTTAATTTTCATCTTAATTTTCTGTCCTAGCTTAGAATAGTTCTATATACATTTAGGCAAAGAGAATACAATCTTTTCAGCAGTCCTTTATAGAGAAACTATTAAGGAAAAGACAGTTATCAATTTCACCAATTTCCAAGTGATAAGAATTTGAATAGGCTTATGACCTTTGTTTTAGCACTTAACTAAAACCCTTTAGATATCTTTTTACTAAACATTATTGAATATCAGGAGAAAAAAAACCCTAATCCTGAGTAGAACCTGAAAAAATGCTGATGTTTCACCTAACCTGAATTTAAATTCCAAATCATTGACATGGTAAACAGATGCTGTACTATTAAATCATAAAATTTCTGATATTCACTTATCAAACACTTACTGAATAGGTAGCCAGATTGTCTAAGAATCGGCTACCTGGAAATCTTAAGTTCATTTAGAAATTCCTATTGTCTATAAAAACATTCCAACTCTCAGATTTAGACCCATAGTGAAATCAAGGCAGGAAAATGTGCTATCCATTATCCCACATGGTCCTTCATACTCGTGTGAGCACATATATATGTATATGACCAAATAACAGACCCTGTGGGAATTGATCTATTTTTCCATCCAATGTAAGAATGATAAAATATTTAATTTGTAAATGGTATTTTAAAAGCTAATATTGCTTCAATTTGTTAGATATATATGAATGCAAAAACATGCGTATATACATTTTTACTTAGGCATAGAGGCTTTGATGTTGTTTTTTTTTAGTTTTATAAACATATAAGTAAATATATATCATTTATTAATATTTCCTGTTTTAACTGGACCATAAGTATATTGACAAGGCTTCAGATATGTTGCACTGTCCTTTTTTAATCTTGATACAATGCTGCAAATCTATATAAGAATAGCTAGATATTTATTTATCAATTAATATTGGAAGGCTAATTTAACTGAAAATGTATATAGGAATAAGTTCCACATTCACTCTATGACAGGATTAATTTACTCTACTATGGATATAGGTGGAGAATCTTCTACACAGAATATCTTATAAATGCAATGATATAAATTATATGTGTATATTTCTAGATTATTATGTATATGAATAACCAAGAATGAGTCCAAATAAGTCTCCCACAGAAAATCAATGACAATAATAGCATGGGGTTCAAATCTGGATTTTTAGTTGGTTAGAGTATTACTTTAAAATTCAATATTCATGAATATAAAGGTCCAGATCCAATTACCATACTAGTACTGTCACTAATCAAGCCAATAATATCTGAAGAAGAGAGAAGACTAGAATGATTTCAAATATTATACACTAGCATGTGTGCTAAATATTTGGAAAGTTAATAAAGTTTAAATTTTTTTCTTAAGATATTCAATATTTCATATTAAAAGATGGAAATCGTCCAATTAATAATTAATATAAGTTTAAATGTAGTAATATTCAGTGACTGTAATTTATAAAAATGTTACCAATTTTTATTTAATGAGAACAAAATTCACGTATATCAAAATGTACATGTGTACCAGGCTTAACAATCAATACCCTATTTCTCAATGTCCTCTATTAATGTCCACATATTACTTTGTCATATGAAGGCTCAATACTTGTTATGTATCTTACAGTACTTAGCTTTGCTTTGAATTTTTGTTTGCTTTTAAAAAGTTGCTTACTAAAATAAATGAAATAAAAAAATAATTCAAATGGTTTTAATATTAGTAAAAGAAAAAAAAAGTTTTATGATTACTTTTTTAAAAAATTCTCCAATAGCCTTTCATAAAGAACAATGGAGAAGCTAGTATTTTCCAGTCTTTCCAATTGACAAGAGATAACAGTAGTTTTGTTATCTTTATTTTATCCTCTAACAATAGTTAAATATCCACTTACCAATCAATGTTGAATGACTATTTGAATTGACTGTCGGATAACTAAGTAAAAGAAAAATTCATGACGTGGTTTTGTTACCTTTATTTTATCCTCTAACAATAGTTAAATATCCACTTACCAACCAATGTTGAATGGCTATTTGAATTGACTGTCGGATAACTAAGTAAAAGAAAAATTCTAACTCTTGAAAAGAATTTTAACTCAGATTCGAATTTTATATCATAGGTATGGCTTACAAAAGAGTTACATCCACACAATGCTTTTTACTCAATTTAAAGAACTTTATATTTAAAAGCATATGTATAATAATTTTAAAAAAAAAACAAGATAATTCAAACTATATTGTTATATTTATATAAAACATTTTTTTAATATTGTCATTTTTTTATTAAATTACTCAATTTCTTTATTAAAAATTACTCTTTAAAAAATGAATTCAGTTTTATTATATTTTGCTATTACATTACAATAGTAAAATAAAATAAACTTTAAAAATTGCTATTCATATTTTTAATGACTTTAAACCAATTACCATATTTAAAAAATAACTTCAAATAACGTGCACTGAGTTTCTCAGAAAGCATTCCTTATTAACATTCATTGTGATCTACCTTATACATTAAAATAATAGTAGTTATAATTTTTTTAAAATCAAAACTGCACATATCTGCTAACAAGAGTAAATAAAAAAAAAAAAATAGTTTCATGAAAGTAACTTTTACAAAATGCAGCATTATAATGTTTATCTACTTTACTGAATTTTTCCATTCAAGAATCATTCTGATAATAATTATATATTATATTCATTCATTAACCAATATAAAAATAATAATCAGCTATATTTGAAATAAAAATTTAAAAAAGTGGATACATCATGAAACTTTCCAGAATAACATCAGAGATCAGAAATTAATTGCATACTTAAAAAAATAATAATAATAAATAAATTTATTTTTGAAATAACTTTTTTCTTCAGCTCACGAAAAGAGGAAAAATAAACTTCAATTGAGAGTTTGGAATCTTTTTTTTTTTTTTTACAACAACATAAAATTAAAATAATATCTAGATATTTCGTATTTTTATTTGTAAACAATAAAATCTTATCACTATAAAAAAGTTATATATATAAATTATGTCTACAAATAATTTCTGAAAAAATTAAGACCAAATGACTGTAATCTGAAAATGATGTGTTTTGGCAACTGCTTAGAAGCAGAGAGCCGATTAGCATATTGCTAGAAGTAGGAAGAATTCTATTGCAGTTCCATCTTGACTCTTTCACTACTTTACATTGTTTATTTACAGTAAAAAAATGTTTATGTAAAATTGTTAAAATAAAATAAATATTCTGTATATAAGTTTTCAGAAATTATAAACATTATGAATTTAAGTCATTAAAACAAATGGCTGATATTCAGACACAACAACATTTTTCACTAGGTAAAAAATAAACATTATTTTTAACTAAGATCTCTGAGTTTAAACCAATTTTCCCATTTTATAGTATCTCTTCTCTATCTTATTCAAGCAATTTTTCTTAATTTATCTAATCATGTTACATATGATATTTTTCTAAATTTCTAAGTCTCTTAGAATTCAAATCATAACATCAACAATTCATCTATTGTATTTCCTTTAGTAACATACCATTCTAGTTCCACTGGAGCAACAGAACAATATAGCACATTTTATTAATGATAATAAGCATAATGTTTGTTAAAACAGCCAATATTACATCAGAACATCTCAAATATTAACAAATGATTGCAATCATTTTCTAACTAAAGTGAATAATCAATTTTCATAATCCAGCTCTTACAGTTCTTATTCTGTTTAAACATATTAGAATGGGAAAAAAAATCTCTTTCAAAATGGAAAATGCCATATTTTGTCTGGTAGGTTTTTATAACCTTTCTTACACTCTTAAAGCTTTTATGAACAATGGTTATTGCATTTATCCACACATATAAAAATATACCAAATAATTATAGGCATTAATCTAATCACTATTTTAATAATACAAAAATTATTAACTGTGTAACGACAAGTTCGGCTGAAATTAAAGATAGTGATATCACTGTCTACTTTTTAGAAGCAATAGTTAAGATCAAAGGTCAGTTGATAGCATTATAATAGATGCTAAGAGAATATATTACAGATATAAAGCTATAAAGTGTGAGAAATTAGTTAGACCAAAAAGGAGAATAATGTAAAAATATATATTAAAAAGTCATTCAGAGTTACATATAAGTAAAATATATATAAATATAAATAGACATGTGATAACAATTGATTAATTTTACTATTATTTGGCAAAAAGAAAGAGGCTCTGGATGCAATGACAAAGTGTAAAAAATGACATAACATTTGACCTGGAGGTGTTGTTAAAATATATTGAGTGTGAAATAAACATAGGAGTAACTGGATAAAAGAGAAAAAGAAACTTTAGCTTTTTATGATGAAAAATAAATTCTATTAAAGAACATAGGATTGAAATTAAAGAAATAACATTTATTAAAATGAAATAGAAGAAAATGGGATAAATAGTGAAAGAATGATGTGATGATTGTTGTTTGGAAGCAGATAAAGGAAAAGAAATGAATTTATTATAATATATAATTTCAGAGAGAACAGAAATGTTTCAGTTTATCTAAAAAGAAATCATTTTAGTTGTCATTTTCCATAAAAACATTCTAGTGATGGTGGAAAAAAAAAGATGAAAAATGCATCCATACTAAGTTAAAATATAGCATCATAAAATAACAAATTAACAAAAAATGGAGCAGAAAATTCTATATATGGATATATTTATGGTTCACAAAATAATTTTATTTTCATCACAAAATTCATCTCTAGAATAGGTTCTTTTTGCGGGGATTGGAATAGTCAAACTTATTTTTGAGTAGATATAGGTAATGAAAATCTAAGCTAAAAATCTATACTCATTTTAAGACATGTTTAATTGATAAGTTGGTGAATGAAATTCAAATCATAAAGCTATTGACACTCATAATCTCTCGGGGGGGGGGATATCATTCTCAGTGGATTATTTTGCTTTTGAATAATTATGTACACATTATGTTTATATACAATATGGTTTATAAAAATATAATTTTTTAAAGGTGTATAATATTGACATAGTAGCAAGTCACAAATATGACTACTCACTGAAAGTTAAGTCAATATAGCAGTGCAGCTTTTAAATTAGGCATCCTCATTATTTTGACAGTTCTTTAACAAGTTGAATGTTCCAGTTTTCATTTAAATTGATAGGAAAATGATATGAACTATGCATATGATTGATATATCATTTCATAAGAATATTATTGTTCTTTCTAACAGTATATACAATGTTGCTGCTGCATTTACATAACTATATTTTCATGCATATAATGTACATTCAGTTTTTCAGTATAAATTAGAGATTTTTTTTTTTAAATTATCTATAATATTAAAAAAATAAAAATAATATAAAGAAAGTCCATTAATTAATTACACATATATAACACACAAACCAATTTAGTTTATTTTAATAATTTTTTTTATAGTATGCAATACATGAGCAAAGGTGCAAGATTTTACTCTTTTTCTGTCAAATATGCTTTAAGTATATACACTGTAAAAAAAAATATTACAAATTTACGATAAAAACAAACACAATGTTTAAGCATTTATTAAAAATAGATAGTAACAATTACAATAAAATTAAAAATTTTCAGTCCTTTTTATTTATAAATTTTTACATTTATAAATATTTTTATGAATTATGTCAAGATTATTTTTCAGATGTTAAAATTCTTACATTAATAATAACTTTTAAAAAAAGTGGACCCACAGTTTATACAAATAATTGTCTCTATATGGGTGTGTGTTGAATGTTTGTATTTAACAATTACTTACAATTGTAGCTTTTCAGAATTTAATTTATCTAAATTTTATTTTTAATATGCATTTAAAAATATATTTTTTCATAATCTAATATTTGTTTTCTTATATTTAAATGTTATCCTCACACCTTTATAAAAAAAAAAAAAACTACCTTTCTTTTAACGTAATTTTTACAATCCTTTATTTAGTTTCAAAAAAGTAACCTTTATTAAGTTACTATAATGTGTCTTATGAGCCCAAATGTGCAAGGACCACATTCTGTCGTCTGCACCAGTGGGCCAAAGAGATTACAATGTTACACTGATGTAATACAACTAGGAGATGGCTCAAAGCAGTCCAATCTCCTTACACAATAATTCTTTATTTAATTGTCCTATAACAGGGCTGACTGCCTAATAGTTCTCAAAACTAAAAGCATTTGTATTCCATTATATATTTCTGTGCACAAGCAATAATTTTAACTTTTTTCCCCCCATATGTCATAGCATCGGCCGGGAGGCGAATCCGCAACAACCTTCTGCAACCAACTGCTTGCCAAGCAGCTGCGCTGACCTCTCAGCTAACAACGCTTGACAAATTTTAACTTATTTATATCTAAATCTGTATATCCATACATAGTTATTATTATAAAATATTTTAAATACACATTGTATATATAAATGAATATTTATACATGTATTTATTAGCAGTATTATTATTATTATTATTATTATTATTATTATTAGTAGTAGTAGTAGTAGTAGTAGTAGTAGTAATAGTAGTAGTAGTAGTAGTAGTAGTAGTAGTAGTAGTAGTAGTAGTAGTAGTAAACAGTATTAATAGTAGTAGCAAATCATTCATTATTTTAACATATTTTTCAAGTAATGAATGATTAAAAACTAATAAATTATGTTAAATGTAGGTATATAATGTTTTGCATATTCATATTAAATGTTTTAATTTTTTTTAATTTAGAGAAAGTATATATCTGTGTCATTATCATCATCAACAACAACCATTATCAATGCACTGCAGAATGAAGGTTTTTCCAAGTGTAATCCATCTCCGATTTTAGCTTCTCTTCTCCATATCACCCACGCACACTTTCTTATTTCATCCATCCATTTCACATGTGGTCTCTTTCTGGGTCTTTTACAATCTCTTGGAATCCAGTTTAAGATTTCAATTGTCCATCTATTATCATCTCTTCTAGAAATATGTCCAACCCAATTCCACTTGTCTTTTAATTTTTTCAATGAGGTCAATAAAACCTGCTTGTTCTCATACCCATATATTGCGCTTTCGATCTCTTGTTGTTACTCCTAACATGCATCTCTACATACTTCTTTGAGTGGTCTGAAATCTCTGTATTGCTCTTCTATTAAATATCCAAGTCTCAGATCCATAAGCAAGAAATGGTAAAACACATTTCTTAAAAACCTTCCTTTTCAACCACATAGACATATTTTCTTTTAGTATCAAGTTATTTCTACCAAAAGCATTCCAACCAAGTTTAATTCTATGATTAATTTTATCCATTAAGTTTCCATCTGTATTGATAATTTGACCAAGGTATTTGTAGCTGTTAACTTCTTCTAATCATCATAATCAATCTTTATTTTCATATTTTGAGAAAATCCATTGAACATTTCTTTAGTTTTTTAACATTTATCTTTAGTTCTACTTTTCTACTTTCATCTGATAACTCCTGCAACATTTCCTGCAGCTCTAAAGCATTATTTTCAATAATGACTATATCTGCAAAATCTAAATGCCTTAAATAATCTCTATTTACTTTCACTCCTTTAGCTTCCCATTTTAATCCACAAAATACTTCTTGTAGCACTGTTGTAAAATGTTTTGGAGATATGGAGTCACCCTGTCTTACCCACTTCTCAATCTTGACTTCCCTAGTATTATTATGTAATCTAATTGTTGCTATTGCATTTTAATAAATATTCTTTAAAATATGACCATATCCTGGATTTATATCTTGCTGATCCAATGCTTTAATCACTGAAATATTTATAGAATCAAATGCTTTTATAATGACAACTCTTTCATTTGTCCTTTCTATAACTTCTCTCAATACCTGGATTTGATCTACTGTACTAAAACCACTTTTAAATCCAGCTTGTTTTCTTGGTTGGTTGAAACCCAAAGTTTTCTGTAGATGAGTTGTAATTATCTTGGTAAAAATTTTGTATAAAACTGAAAAAATATCTTCTTTATCACCTTTAAATATTAATACTGCATTCTTCCAATCATCTGATACATCTTTATCATTTAGACATTTGGCATATAACTTTGCTAAAAAAATGTCTATTTCTTCATCTGCTTCTGTTAATATATCACTAAAAAAATGTCTATTTCTTCATCTGCTTCTGTTAATATATCAATTATAACTCCATCATTATCTGGAGCCTTTCTCCTTTCTTCATAAATTTAATTGCATGTCTCGCTTCTTCATTTAAAATTTTGGACAATTCAGAAGATATAATAGATATAGAAGGTCCTTGTTCTTTATTACTATATAATTATTGATAGAAGTATTCTATCCATGTCATGATGTCATCTCCCTTTTTAGTAATAGTTCCATTTTTTTTTCTTATTGCAGATATAAATTTTCTACCAATACCAAAATGTTGTTTTACACTCTTGAGACATTTATTCTCTTCTGCAGCTTTCCTTGCTAATTCACAGTTATACTTTCATATATCATTTTCAACTCTTTTCCACATCATTTTACAAAATTCAAAGTATTCAATCCTTTTTAATGCATCATTTTTGTATATCATCATATTTCTTCTATTCTTCATAAATTCTCTAGTCTCAGTAAAAATTTTATTGGTCAATTACTGCTTTTTCCTACCAGTTACCTTTGTTGCAGTTTTTAAGTGTATCATTTATTTTCTTATTAATTTCATTCAAATCTGAATCATGTTCAAAATCTACTAATACTTGAAACTGATTTGTAAGTTCTAATTTAAATTCATTAGAATGTTTCTGAATATTAAGAATATCAACTGTAAATATTGTTTTTCTTAATAATTTTTGTCTCTCTAGTTTTGCATTAACATGTATCTTACATCTTACTAATCGATGATCACTTCCTGTGTTAAATTTATTAAGAACATACAATCTTGAAATATGTATTTTCTGTTAATCAAAATATAATCCAACTCTGCTATACCTTCATTTGGATGCTACCATGTCCATTTTCTTATTTTTTTCAAAAAAGGAATTCATAATATAAAGGTTTTTTTTTTTCTGCAAACTCCACAAATGTACATCCTCTCTCATTTCTATTACCATAACCAAAATTACCTACAGCACTTTCATCTTTTATTTGTTTACTAATTCTAGCATTAAAGTCTCCCATAACAATTTTAAAATGTTGTTTATTCTGATCAAAAACCTTTTGTACATCCATATAAAAATCTTCTACTACCTCATCACTATGAGAACTTGGTGGGGCATAAACCTGAATTATCTGTGTTTGGTATCTGCTATTAAGTTGTATAACTAATCTTGCCACTCTATCCAATATACTATCAATCTTCACAATGTTGTTCTCCCACTTTTCATTTATATTGAATCCTACTCCACTTGTATTTCCTATATTTGTGCCTTTATAGTAGAATACATGTCCACTTTTTAAATCAATTGTCTCTTCACCTTTTCTTCTAACTTCGCAAAGTCCAATAATGCCCCATTTAATGTAAGACAATTCTTTTAATTTTTGCAATCTTCCTTCATTTGAAAGTGATCTGCAATTGTAAGTACCTAAATAAAAAGTCATCATCAAATGGCAGCCTTGGTCTAAAATCAGGTAATTCTTAGCACACTCCACCTTTGGCCACTAGCTGCTGCCTTGGTTGGTGACTTTACAATCTCCTTGGAATAAGGGCCATGATTTATTTTTGTCTATCATGATTGTATTTATCTATTGGAAAAATATTTATCATTTACACATCCATTCATTCTGCCTTATCGGGCAACATTGTATTTATCTATTGGAAAAATATTTATCATTTACACATCCATTCATTCTGCCTTATTGGGCAACTAGAAGAAAGACCATGGTGTTTCTTGATCTTAAACTCAGAGGTAAACAGCCAATAAACTCATTAAACTGGCTAATTTATGTTGGTGAGCAGCCCATCCATGTTCATATATTATATGAATAATCACATAGTAATAACAGCTGCAATGACAAGAACATATGTAGTGGACATTAGGAATTTGTCCTGTTTGCTTCCTTTAAGGCCTCCAAGAGGAATCAAATGGTCTCCTTTCAGTTAATAGCAAACTCCTATTTGTGTATAATATTTAAAATATCTTACAAATTATAATAAAAATATATGTATTTATAAATGACTGCAGAAAGGAATTTTCTGCTAACTGAAAGAAGAGATCCTTTGATTTCTCTTTGAAACCTTAAAGGAACTGAGAGGGCATATTCCTAATATCCATTCCATACATTTTTGTTATTGCAACTGTTACTACTATGTAATTAATCATACAGTATACAAACATGGATGGGCTGCTAACCAACATGCATTAGCCAATGTGGTGTGTTTATTGGCTTTTTATCTCTGTTTAAGATCAACAAACATGCTCTTTCTTCTCAGTTGTCTGACTGCTCTTAACTGAAATATCAGTTGAGTTTTCTTGAAGGTAGACTTAATCTGTGTGGAAATGAATATTTTCTTATAACTGATATGTACAATCATGACAGACAAGTTACCAGCCAAGGCAGTAGTTAGTGGCCAAAGCCAGAACATGCTAAATACCTCAACATGCTAAGTACCTCCTCATTGCATACCCAGGCTCACATTTGATGATACCTTTTTATTTAGATACTTACAACTACAGATCATTTCAAGTGAAGAAAGATTGCAAAAATTAGAAGAAGGTCTGCTTTTTATTAAATGAGATATTATTTGTAAAGTTAGAAGGAAAAGTAAAAAGACAATTGATTTTGATATGTACTGCACTAACAAACATTGGAAATATAAATAAAATTCATTATAAATAAAACATGGAAAAACAACATTGTGAAGATTAGTGGTGTATCAGAAAGAGTGGCAAGAATAATTATTCAATTAATAGTAGATACCAAATGCAGATATTTCAGATTAATGTCCCAATAAATTCTCACTGTGATGAAGATGTAGTCGATTTTTATATAGATCTACAAAAAACATCAAGCAACATTTTAAAATTATTATGGAAGATATTAATGCTAGAATTGATAACCAACTGAAAGATGAAAGTGAGGTAGGTAAATTTGGTTATGATGATAGAAATGAGATAGGATGTAGAATTGTGGAGTTTGCAGAAAGCGAGAAAATATATATTATTAATTCTTTTTTTGAAAAAAATGCTAAATGGAAATAGACATGAAAGCATCTAAACAAAAACATAGCAGAAGTGGATTATATTTTGAGTAACAGACAATGTGTATTTTAAGATTGTAAGGTTCTTAATAAATTCAACATAGCAAGTGAACATCAATTAGTGAGGTGTAAGATAATTGCTAATGCAAAATGAGACAAAAATTATTTTAAAAAACAGTATTCACAATTGATATTCCTAATTTTCAGAAATATAATTAGAAATTAAAAATTGTTTTTAAATATTAACAGATTTTGAATGAAATTAATAGGAAAATAAATGATACACATACTTTTAAAAACTGCAACAAAGATAGTCAGTGCAAAAAAGCAACATTTAACCAGTGAAATTTCTACTGAGGTAAGAGAATTTATGAAAAAAATGAAAGAATATAAAAATTATGCATTAAGAAGAATTGAATATTTCAAATTTTATAACATAGTGTGAAAAAAAGATGATAATAATATAAGAAATTATAATTGTGTACTAGTAAGGAAAGAATAAGTCTCAAAAAAAAATAACATGTTGGTACTGGTATGAAACTTTTTTCTGCAATATGAAAAAGAAAATGGAATTATTACTAAAAAGAGAGATGACATAAAATGTGTTCAAATGTTTTATCAAGAATTATATAGCAATTGAAAATAATAAAAAAGTAACTTCTACAACTACTATATATTTTCTGAATTGTCCATGATTTCAAATGAATGAGTAAGACATGAAATTAAATCTATAAAGAATGGAAAAGTTCCAGGTAATAATAGAATTAGTATCAATAGCTTAAGAGAAACAGGTGAAGAAATAGAAATTTTTTTGACAAAGTTATATATCAAATGGCTAATAAAGATATACCAGATCATTGGAAGAATTCAGTATTAATATTAATGTTTAAAAAAAGTGATAAGAAGATATTAAAAATTACAAACCTATCAGTCTTTCATTAGTTCTATGCAAAATTTTTACCAAGATAATTACAACTCATCTACAACTAACTTTAAATTTTAATCAACCAAAAGAACAAGGTGGAGATTTACACAATAGATTATATCAAAGTATTGAAAGAAGTTATAGAAAGAACCAATAAATATGGAATGCCATTATGCTTTGGATTTGTAAATTATAAAAAGGCATTTGATTCTATAAGCATTTCTTCAGTGATTAATGCATTGGATCATCAAGACATAGATTCAGGAGGATTGCCATATTCTGAAAAGTATTTATAAAAATGCAACAGCAAGAATTACATTACATAATGATACTAGAATGATTATCAATAAGAAGGGTATACATCACAACAGGGTTATTCTATATTTGCACAACTTTTTGTGGCAGTTTTGCAAAAAGTGTTTTGTGCTTTAAAATGGGAAGGTAAAGGAGAAGAAATAAATGAAAATTTTGCAGATGATGCAATTATTTTTGCAAATAATGTTTAGAGTTTCAGGAAATGTTGCAAGTGTTATCAGATGAAAAGTAAAAAAATAGGACTGAAGACACATGCTAAAAAGACTAAAATAATGTTTAATAGATTTTTCTCAAAACAAAAAAATAAAGATTGATAATGAATTAAAAGAAATTAGCAACTACAAAATTATTAACATAGATGGAAACATAATCGATAAAATTAATGACAGAATTGAAATCAGATAATATTAAAAGTAAATATACCTGTGTTTGAAAAGGAAGGTTTTAGATAAATGTGTTTTACCACTTCTTACATTAACAGAAAAGCTCTATAGAGACTTCAAACCACTCAATGAATGATGGACAGAAGCGTGTTAGGAGAAACAAGAAGAGGCTAAAAATAAAATACATGTGAGAGAACATACAGGTGTTACTGCTATCATTAAAAGAATTAAGAAACTGAAATAGAATTAGGCTTGACATAATACTAGAAGAGGTGATAATGGGTGTATACTTGAAATTTTAAACTGGATTCCAAGAGCTTATAAAAGACTTAGAAAGAAATCATATGTAATATGAATGGATAAAATAAAGTGTTATGGGGAGATGTGGAGTAAAAAGGCTTGAGATCACAGATGGATTAAACTTGAAGAAACCATTCTGCAGTGGACTGATGATGTATAAAACTAATAATTTTAAAAATATTTATTATTTTGATTTTGATTTTTATGACAATAATTATAGTTTCAAAGCTTCATTAATTTTTATGGTATTTTAATTTTAAAGCAATATATATTTTATCTTTTCATCACGTAAATTGATGTTTTTGTAAAAATTGTATTTTCAAACAATTGCAAAAAAATTCAATATGATATCTGTAGTAGTTAACATGGTGAAATTTTGAATTTTCTTTATCACACATGTAATAAATATGTTTATTTTTAAATATTATAAATTACAATAAATGCTATCTAGCTTTTAAATTAAAGCATTAATATCTTTTTTACTTTATTTTTTATAAATTAGCTATTACAATTATACCTAAAAGAACTTTTAAATTTTAAATAGAAGCATGCATATTAATGCTTTCGATTGTATACTTATTTTGAAATTTGTATTTATTTTTTCATATATATATATATTTTAAAAATAAGAAATATTGATTTTGCTTTTGTAACACTGTTTTATAGGTCTAGTATTACTGTACACTTAATATATAGAAGTAATATGCCACTTAGGTATTATTTACAATCGTAAGTAGAAAAAAGATTCAAACAGCATTATAAATCATGTCAATTTATATTCTCAATAAAGTTTTCAATTATTAAAATTTCAGACTAAAGTAGTTTGTTATGTGGAATTAAAATTTAAAATTTTATTCTTTAATGATATATCCTAGCACTAAAAATGGTGGGACAATTAGAAAGCTGATAATTGATCAGAGTGACTTATTAAGCAAGTGAATTAAAATTCTTTCAAAAAAAGTCTAAACCATTGCTTATTAAAGTTCTGAATATACCTTTATAGTGTAAAAATTAATGATAAATCCATAGTAGTTGTAGTGTTTTGTAAAATGGCAGACATGTTTATGCACTCCAGAAAAAACTAGAATTTATTCATAAGGCTGTTTTTAGATCGCGCTCTGATAGCTGAGGAATTTAATTAGTGCATTGACGTAATGGCGATCGACAATTCCTAGAAATATTTGCTAATTACAAATGTTTCTAGATAAGAGACATTACCTTATGGGTCAGTGCATTGATAGATCGTTGCAGTTGTCAGAGAGCGATAAGAAGACTGGGTAACATCTAGAGTGTAACATAGAGAGCAGTAGAGAGCAGTCAAGCAGTACTGAGTAAGAAGTATTTAAGTAGAGATATCTCGTGTCAGTGCTGGTGGTTAATGATCAGCACCCAGTGGAAATGTAGTTCACGGGTGTAACTGAAAGAGACCGCAGCGGAGATATTGAGAGCATTTGTTGGAGAGCTTTGTTGCAGACCAATTCATTGGAGAGCTTCGTTGCAGACCAATCATTTGGAGAGCTTCGTGGCAGACCAATTTGTTGGAGAGCATTCGTTGCACACCAATTCAGCAGAGAGATTGCAGACCAATTCGTTGGAGAGCTTCGTTGCAGACCAATTCGTTGGAGAGCATTCATTGCAGACCAATTCATTTGAGAGCTTCATTGCAGACCGATTCATTGGAGAGCACTCGTTGAACAAGAACAGCATGGGAATTG